>JARFOC010001317.1:36641-61305 GCA_031763485.1 Osmoderma eremita
AGTGTTTTGCGATCAACTCCGACAGTACGTAGCTCGCTTGAACGGCAGATTCATTTTCTTGCTTTGGACGTGTAAACGTAAACTTGTTGATCTTTTATCCGTGATTTTAACTTATTTAGAATCCTCAATAATACATACACACTCAATCTCCAATACTGTATGTGCAGATCATCAATTTTGCAATCAAAATGTACGGCTGTATTCCCTGAAGATTACGAAAGAGCAATTGTAAAAAGCTAATTACAGAAACATAAATAGAATTTGGGCAATAATATCTCGTCATAATTGCACAAAAAGTAGCTTCGATACTAATCATCATTACGTATGTATTTCGTCAGTTCTCAGTAATTAAGGGGAGCAATTTTTCTTATTGTTTTAAAGCAGATTGGGTAACTAATCGACGTTACTGTCTCCTTTGAGAATTTTAAGATATCTTAATGCTTTTGCTTTCGTGTCCGTCTCTATTGTGACACTAATAGTTCTTCAAGGCTTTAAGAGATACTGATATAGGTTACCCATACTTAACGCCCAGAGGAAAAGGAGAGAAACACGAAAGACTGGTCGAGAAGTATGGGCCAATGTATAATAATAACAATAGTAACCCACTTTACATTATCCCCAGTTCACTTCTTTTTCAAAGCGATTGTATACAATAGAACTGTATGCATTCATACTTGGATCCGTAGATAATAATAATATGTACACGTGCATTAAAGACAAAAATACACGCTACACTTGCAAAATAATGCGCGATTGTTTCGTTAACATACTCGACAAAAGAGATTCTCACAAAATTTCAACATTTGAACGTCGGTTCGATGTGTTGCCTCTAATTGAAAGTGGAAAACGGGCAGTGACAGTTAGATTAATGACAATCTTGCACAAGTATGTCTACAGTCAACGTTTAAGTGCATAGATGATGATTGCTTCTATTCGTCGACGCAAGTATAGAATGGCGTTATTTTAGTAATGGAAAAGAATGAATCTATGATAAGTACGGTTTAGGAATTTGCCATTGTAAACTTTGTAAGCCCGATTAATCATGCTGGTGATTTTAACATAAAAAAATAGCAAAATAAAAAATTATTTCTGGAAATATTAAGCTTTCAAATCAAAAAATTCTTCCGATATAAACCAATATCTCTTTGAAACCATAATGACCTTGCTAGGGCATACAATAATAATCTCAAAGAGATATTGGTTTTTGTCCGTAGAATTTTTTTAATTTGAAAGCTTAATATTTCCAGAAATGATTTTTTAACGGCAGAAACAATGAAGACTTTGTATCTGTGTTTTGATATCAAAAATCGAGAAAAAATTGTCCAATATTGTGAATAGACATCGAATAAAAATGTCAAAGGCAATGGCCCCCTTTTACCCCAAAAATTTTTGATTCAAAAACTTAATAAACATTTACCTATTTTTTTTTTGCTTGACGAATGGGATTTTTCAAAATACAAAATTAAAAAAAAATACTTCCCATTTGTGCTTTGATATTAAAAAATAAAAATAAATCGAAATGTTTATGATAGACGTAGAATAAGTATGTCAAAAAGGATATTGTTTCTCCTTGTTGGGAAGAGTTTTGATTGCAAACATGTAGTTTCTTTTTTGCATGAGAGATGAGATTTCTCAAAGTACAAAAAAAATATTTCCAGAAAGGATGTTTTTACGGCACAAGCAATGTAGACTTTGTATCTGTGTTTTGATATCAAGAATAGGAAAAAAAAGTTCAATGTTTTCAATAGACACCGGAATAAAAATTTCAAAGACAATGTTCCCTTTTGCCCCAAGAGATTTTTGATTTAAAAACTTAATAAACATGTACTTGTTTTTTTGCTTGACGAATGAGATTTTTACTTTGCATTTGTGCTTTGATATACAAAAAAATTGAAAAAAATCGAAAAGTTTATGATAGACGTAAAATAAGTATGTCAAAGGATATTGATTCTCTTGGGGAAGATTTTTGATTTTGCATGAGAGATGAGATTTTTGAAACTACAGAATAAAAAAAAAACTTTGTATTTGCGATTTGATATCAACAAATAGAAAAAAAATAGAACAAAAATCGAAATATGTATTTATAGAAAAAGGTAGAATATGAATGTCAAGGAATATAATTTGTTTTGCGAAGAGATTCCCGATTGAAAAACAAACACAGGGGTCGGTCAAAAAAATACTAATGGTAATGGTTAAATGATATTTGAATGTATTTTCTTCTCATAATACAATGTAATTATTATCAAATCCAGTTATAGTTTCTATATATTTGTGCGCTCTGGAGTGCTTTTTAAGGTTTGTTAATAAGTGTTAGTTCCTAAGACGAGTTTTCCGATACACCACATAAGTGGTAACATATATTTGACTGACGCTATATGTATCTTTTTGTGACAGTCGAGATTTTTCAAAATATAAATATAAAAAAAAGCATTTTCAAAAATGATTTTAATTTTACCATTTCAGAGAGATTTCAAAATCTTATTGGTAATCCTGAAAGATTTTTTAACACTCAGAACTTGTCATTCAGTAAAATTAAATTATAACTACCTGTAATTCCAAATGAAAATCGTTTTTTGGAAAATTTTTGTACAAGCGTCCTGTTTTTTTTTTCAAATTCTTTAACCTCACATATTTTAGCAGAGAATTTTATGCATATGATCCATAACTTAACAAAGTTGAGGAGGATCCAGAATTCTCAGATGTGATCCATATTGAATTTGACAAATGCGTTTCTGTTGCTATCTATTGCAATTATTTATACAATTTTAATATATCTACGCTTCATAAAATTGATGTAGTAATTTCCGCACATTTAAGAAGATTAAAAACCATGATGATTATTTGAAAATACTTCAGGAATGCTTTAAATTAATTGTGACCAACTTAAGATAACAAAATTTAATACAATATATGAACCGGAAAATTATTTGTAGTTTCCATTTTATTTTGGCTCATTTTATGTATAGTTCTTCATTTTTTATTGTAAAAATATCTTTTGTATGTATGTGGATTATGGAGTACCGCAAGGTAGAAACTTGTGTCCGATATGATGATAATTTTATTTATTAAAAAAATGTATGAAAGGTGGAGTTATTAAGCTTACACTTATGTTATTAAAATATTAATAAAAATTAGCTTACCTTTCTTTGGTATAAGCGACTTCAATAGCAACACAGCGTTGTCATCACAGCTCCATGCGTGCATCTTTCTATAGCTGTCTCGGCCCTTCTCGGTAAGCTTGTCCCAGGGTTTCGGTTTCGACAACAGTTCAGATACGGTTCCTTGTGACAGTCCTAGGATATATTTAGCGAACAACCTCTGGCCTATATTGTGTATCGATAACAGTTCTCGTACTCTCCGAGATATGTGGAGGGTGTCTAGATTTTGAGTGGCGTACTTGTCCATGTTGAATCGTAACATTTCCTGCAGCCTCGCCTCCATGGGATCGCCTTTGGGGATGAGGCTCTCCCCCAAACGACCTACCATGGATCCGGGTGGCATGCCTAGATCTTCGGCGAATCTAAACGAACGGATCTCCCGTTCTTCGAATCTGTAAGGACTCTTCAAGTCGTCCGCTTTTAGGTAGCTGGGGCAAACCGTGGCGCTGATTGGGATGTTATTATTCGATACATGATGGTTGTTGTTATCTTCGGGGCTTTTGGGGTTTCCGTTGAGAATCGGCGATGGCTGTGGCCCGGTAACGGAATCTGCCGGTTGTGGGGTGGACGCTGTGCTCTTCTCCGTCGAGTCGGCCGCTATGGGTGTGGCTACGCCTATTGGAGGCAGTGGACAATCTGCTGAGGGCGACGAGGGTATTAGCCGGTGGTTCAAGGACATTTGTTCGATGCTTCGTCGCCAGTTGGCCACGATCTCTTCTCCGAGGAGCGTGCCGAAGGTTTCGACATTCTGGAACGGCGCGGATAGCGGTCCAGTTGTGGGAGAGTTGGGGGAGTTGCGCTGTTGTTGGTTGGGCGCCTCGTGGGGTTGGGGTTGATGTTGATGCTGGTGTGACTGTTGCTGTTGGTGATGGTGCTGGTGTGGCTGTGGCTGCTGCTGTTGTTGGACAATATCGTTGCCTGTGAACGGGAAATGAAGATACAGCTTAGAGAAGACGAAGAAGGATAATAAAAAGAATGCAAAGGATATAGGCCATGAAAGAATTTCTTAAGGATGGCAAAAATGAACAAAATAAATACGTTGAAGGCACCCATGATTTCAAATTAGTACAGTTCTTAGGGTACTTGAGCAAATTTTGAATACCTCAACCAGTTTATTTTTCGTCGTAGAGCTGAATCAATATACCTTTACTACTTCAACGGTCGGACAAACTTTTATTTATCAATACTACAGCTATAGGCCGTTTCAGCATGAACGGTAGGATATTAATTCTAAATTATTTCTAAATGCAGTAAAGTGGAGTGTTTATATTTGACACACGTCATTCAGAAACCGGTAAAGTTCACGATGCAGCCTTTCATCCTCGTAGAATACATGAAAATTGTTCAAACCTATTAGGAAAATGCACTTTGCGTTACGAATACTTCGTGCTATTCTTGGTCAAAATCAAGTGTTTGGCGATACTGTAATTAGGAATCTAGTCGAAAATTTTGAGCGGGTTCTGGATATGAAGAGACCATTACGAGAACGTAGTTAGTCGAGCTGAAAATATTGTGAGCGCAAATGAAAATGTAGTCGAGTGTCCAAAGACTTCAATTCGGTATCGTTCGCAGCTATTGGGGATTTTAAAGTCATCCATGAAGGGAATTTCGACAAGGGACCTTCGTCTACATGAAGATGTTAAAATGTCATCGTCTAGTGTCGATCAAAATTCTAAAGTTCTGAATTCTAAAGATATGAACCTCAACAAGATGTATGTTTTTTTCCAAGATGGTGCTACATTGCGGGCAAAACTCTAAATTTTCTGTGCGAAAAATTCTCTGCCCGTGTGATTTTCCAAAACGGTGCCATTGGTTGGATAGGAAGATTTAACACCGTTAGCCTTTTCCTTTTGGGATTTTCTTAAGGATGGAGTGTACGCGAATAATCTCCAGACAATTGCTGAATTAAAAAATCCGTGGAATTATTGAAGAATTTAACCTGAATATGTGCCAGAAAGTATTCGAAAACTAAGAAAAAGATCACTAGATGCCGAAGAAGTTAAAATTGATGGACTTCTAAGAATTTTATTCAGAATTAAAGTCCTCAAGTTAGTTTTGGAACAGCCTTTAGAATGCGTGTACTTTGCATAAGTTCTGTGACGAAGAAAGCCAATTTTTTTAAAATTCTGTTTTATCCAAATTTGTGGGCGTTTATTTTCCTTGTTATTTAATAATTGCCTTTCTAAAACCAAAAAAAACCCTAGTGCCATAACAAGTAAATAACTCGAAATAGATACTTTAGCAACTAAGTTGCCATCTTCAGTAGAAACTACAAAAGAGAAAAGTATTAGAGGTAGTCTGGTTGAGATAAAACCTTGGAGGATTTGCTTTTGGCGAGATTACAAGTGTAATAGCACTGAATAGTTTCAAAATATACAAGATAATTAACGAATTGATGAAATTATCCGATCCAAAAACTACTTTTCTTACTTCAAAGCAGATAAAAGCAATATGTTAGTAATTTCGAATCAATTATTGAAAGCTGATGAGT
Source organism: Osmoderma eremita (assembly GCA_031763485.1). Classification (NCBI taxonomy): domain Eukaryota; kingdom Metazoa; phylum Arthropoda; class Insecta; order Coleoptera; family Scarabaeidae; genus Osmoderma; species Osmoderma eremita. The sequence continues at coordinate 42,291 of JARFOC010001317.1, forward strand.
TAATAAAATGATTGTTGATGTATTGAGTTGCAATTTCGTTATTTGTTAGGCAATGATGCCTAACATATATGTCGTTGTAACAGGGTGCAAGTGAATTTCAGCACAAATGGAATGAAAGATATCAAATACGGGTTTCCTTATGGCTCCTTGTAGATTGTATCGCATCCCAGTTTAAAACAATATTACAATTTATCGTTACAGAAACCGCATAGCTATTTCAACGCGATGAAATAAAAATCCTCTTTTTAAAAATGATTCGTCAAACAAAAGGAGTTCTTAAAAACTACCCAGAATCGATAGAATCTAAATTTATATAACTTGGATGTTTCTAATCCAGGAACAACTAGATATGTATAAAAAATATATAAATTTTTCCAAAATATGTATCTAAAGTTATTTACTTGGTCATTGGAGTGATAAGAATATTATGATTTAGTTTTAACTATTCAATTATCCTTTATGGTTTGTTGTTGTGGAATACACAAGTTTGGAGGCGGAGAAATGTGAATTTATTATTAGGGAAAATCAACAAATAAACAAATGAGATGCACTTAACACCTTCGCTATCAAGTTTCTCATATCTGATATCTGAGCCACGATATTTTTTGAAATACACCACTGTCTCAAATTTGCAATTTTGCAAACAATTTTTGTCTTAAAAGTTTTTCCATACCTCTTAGCGTTAGCGTGTTATGCGCAGAATGGAAAATTTGCCGTTTTCAGAGATCTATTTCACCCACTCAGAGTGTTTTTCCGTAGAAAAAATGCGTCTATGTCCCTCGTTCCTTGTAAGCAGTGTTATAAACTTTGCGGAAAAACACAATTGAGCTGACGGTACCTCCTAAGATCTTTTATTTTTTGAAGATACATGGGTACTTATAATAATAATAAATTACTTTAATTTTAAACAATGATACATTAAAAATTATTTATTTGACAATTATTCAGTCATTACCTACCTTTACATTATTTTGACAATTATCAGATGGCGCAAGTGCTTTTCATTTGCTTATTTTTAGTTTCACAGTTGTAATGCATTAATAATTTTTTGTTCAGAATATTATTTTCTTAATAAAAACCATACATTGTTTATGAAATCCCCAAATATTTACGTTAATTCATCTATGTATGCTTAACTAAAGTATGATAATTGGTGGTTTTAATAATCAATTCTGTCACTAACATAAAGTTACTGTAGAGCAAATAGTAACATTTTAGGTATGGTAGAAATAAATACGATTGCTTTGCTGATTGAATTTTTCATAATATATTTTATCTACTTTAGTGAAAGAATGTATGTTGTTAATATCTGAATTTCCCAAGCCCTTATTGTTTTCATATCGGGTGTATTACTAAAGGGTAAAGTTGGCTGTATACAGTGGCGTGCCGGACTAAATTTAATAATGCAACCTCAATAATCCTTCTTTACAAAAATTATATTCAACGTGTGATAAGGGTAATGTTACTTACGGTGGATTTGAGGGTACTTCTCAATTGGCTCTGAAAAGAACAAAAATATGTAATGAAACAATTCAGGAAAAATGATAATCAAAAGAATATAAAAAAACAAATCCATTTCCCGTAACCATGTCAATGACTAACTTCTGTCGTATTTAGGAATTTTAAATATCATAAAACTCGGTAAATACTCTTCACGGTTACGGCCTATTACTGCGGAGCTATCTTTTAGGTAACCCACTGGTTGGTAGTACCTTTTTCTGTAAAATCAAATAGTGATTTATATGCCTATATTTGATGGTAGATATTATTAGCATTGTTGGGTTATCTTGTGTACATATTCATTCAATATTAAACTGTTACACTTGCAACGAGAAAAATGGATTTGTTTGAATTATCAACATCATGATCAGAATCAGATACCCGTTGTATGTAGAACTAAATCTTTTGAAATCTATAATGGAGAATTTTATGCACTCTATAGAATTTCAGAAGCATTTTTAAAAATTTTACTGCAAGCAATTGGAAATATTATTGGTCATGTGATTCCCTTGAATCAAATTCTATACGCACGACGATTCTTAGCAACTAGAACTTGAACCAGACTGTTATTTAGGATACGATGACCGGATACACAAATCTACGATAAGTAGAATCATTCGTTTTTGCGAACAGGAACAATGCATGAACTATTCAGTTTTAATACGTAAGTTGTTAGTTTGATACAAGCAATAAGGCGTTATGTTAGTTACCGATTTCACCGTTAGGGGGGCCCCGGGTAAGCGCGCGCTTTTGAAATCTTATCGCGCGGAGTTCATCGCTGAAATTTATGCACCACTTCTGCCTCGTCCACGGTTCAATGACGTAAATTTATGGCCCAGGTCTAAACTAATTAAAAATTTGTTCTATACACGCGAACCTGTCTACATATTTATATACTCCGGGTATATAATGAATACAAACGTTTCACACGACCTATTTATATACATTTATTTGACTTACAATATACAAGGTGTGTAAATTAAGTAATGAGACTGACAACGTAGCGTTTGATATGGCAACACGGGAAGCACGGGACATGGAGGGAGGACAAGTGGACATTGTAATACGCGTTCAGGGGAAGTCTGAACTCGATCAAGTCATTTGGTTGTTTTTTCCGTGAACCCGGTTTTCGTAGTGCGTTCTACAAATGAAAGACATTAATTTCGAGCAACGGTGTGCTATCAGGTTTTGCTTCAGACTTGGGCAAAGTGCAACCGAAACTTTTGGGAAACTTTAGCAGGCATACGGAGACAGTGTTTTGTCAAAACCCCAGGTGTTTCGGTGGTGGTTTAAGGCATTTTCAGAAGGAAGAGAGTTGATGGGAGATTAGCCACGCAGCGGAAGGCCTTCAACTGCAAGAACCGATGGGAATGTCGAGAAAATCAGCGATCTTGTGCGTTCAGATCGTCGGTTGACGGTCAGAAAGATCGGGGAACAGTTGAATTTGTCTCACACCACCGTTCATCAAGTTTTGACCAATGAATTGGGAATGAGGAAGATCAGCTCGCAAATGGTTCCAACAAACCTTTCGCAGGAAAAAAAAGGACATCCGGAGAGAAAGGTGCCTTGACTTTTTGGAATCGATTGAAAATAATGAAATTTTTTTGGAACGTGTCATTGCTGGTGAAGAGAGTTGGGTGTTCGAGTATGACCCGGAAACAAAACGCCAGAGCTTGGAATGGCACACTTCAGGCTCTCTAAAGCCCAAGAAAGCAAGAATGAGCAAATCAAAGATCAAGAGTATGCTGATTTGTTTCTTTGATAGCCAGGGAATCGGTTACGTAGGGATTATTTGAAGAATATCACACGGATCGTTCAAAATAAGCCTTGCACACGATTAACATGACCGAGAGAATGCCTCCCACGCAATATCGATACGGTGCCATATCTACATGAGCGAGCTGATCTGTATATGCGTATTTTACACACATATATTTTTTTACCAGCTTTAAATAATTTGAAATGTTGGCAAACTTTTGGGATTTAATACGTATACCCGCCCATGGGACGCCTTTTAGTATATATTAATACTTTTTAAAGTATCTTTGATATATTCAGCTTAATATACGATGCACCATAAAATATATAAATCTCCATACATCAGCAAAACAAATCATATTTTCTCTTATCTATACATACTAAAATTAGACTTTACGGGGAGATTTCTTTCTTTTATTATATACGAAAGCAAAGTAGATATACGAGTTTATAGGAACAATAATGTAATTAAATCTAACGGGATTAAAAATTAAGAAATTTCAGATTTCCAGCAAACATTACAATACAAAATCCTGAGAACGGACGGCAATAACAATAGTAATACGTGTACGTTCAACAAAATCCTAATCTTTTTTATTGTTATTATTACAGTCGTTACTGTATTTTTATTTCTGCCTTCTTGCGTTTAACAAGCGATATATCTTTTGTTTCTATCGCAGTTGCGACTGTGACGAAATATTTATTTCACTTGTTAACGAACTCGTTTTTCTTCATATTGTTGGGTACTTGTGACATATATGATTTCTACAATGGCTCTCCATCTTTGTTTTGATGTAAGACGTTAAAACATGAGACGTATATTATTTATAACTACACCGAAATGGTATAGACATATCACGATATACCTTTCTCTATCTATCTCATTGGAATAGTTTGTCCCAAGTCAGATCCAGTTTCTGTGGATTAACATATGTACGTCCTGGTTTTTTAAAAGAAATTGTAAATATTGTAGCATTAAAAAGTTCACACTGTCTTTAACATTTCGTTATATCTTATAGGTATCTTGTAATATTACAACTATAAATTGTATCGTAAAAAACCCAACATGTTTGATGTCTCTTAAATTATACTTTAGATGTTGTTATGTGTTTTTAGTGTCCACATAGTTAGTGGTCCCCAGTATTTTTTTTTGTAAAGCATATTCAGGAGAATTAAAAAATAAACTGCTATAAAAGTTCATAGAGAATATCAAAGGTTAAATTGGTTTGATACATACCTTCCTGTTCCTGTTGCGGTGATTTTGGAGTTTCCTGTTTAGTCCTCTCCAATAGCAGTTCTACCGATTTGGTTTCTGGATTGTTGTTGGCACTACTGACCGACTTTAATATACTGCAATTGAAGAGAAAAGTGCGTCTTAGATATTGAATTAGATAAATCAGAAAATTAAAAGTGGAAGTTGGAGATCTGGTTAAAAATCTGTTTGAGATTTATAGCGCAAATATAGATTAGAATGAGAAATATAGATTTGCGCTATATTGCCACCTCCTAAATACGTATTTCGGCAACTAGGTTTCCATCCTCAGTAGAAACTACAATGGCTACAAAGCGCTGGGTATAGTATCCCTAATATAGCTAATAATAAGGTAAAGTCTTGGAGCGGATGTTCTTCATCTGAACACCAGTGATTACCGTGAGGATTTTTTGTTTTAGGTTTAGTATCGTAGTAATGTTAATTAATCTACAAGCAATTAGGTTTGTAATTTCAAAAATAATTAATGTATCAACAGAATTATTGAACAATTTTATCTGAAACCTGCAAATATGTAAACTTGAGGTTTGAACAAATAAGGTTTCGTTGCTAGAGGTCGACAATAATTTTGTAAAACAGACAAGATTTTGAAATTTGCCTCGACAAATTTTGCATCACGACAATTGAGTTCGCATCCAAAGTTTGAGAAAAATCGCCAGAAATTGATAATGAACGCGATTGTTTCGTTATGTCAATGCTAAGGTTTGAGACAGGAAACTTATTGGAAATTGCAAGAAATTTTCGGATAGCGATTTCTAATCGTTCAAATTCCATTCGAGTATTTGATCATTTCGATATCCAAATCCAATTGTGAAAGTAAATGAAGATCGTATTTCATAATCATAAGAAGACGATGCCTCAGGGTAATTGAGTTCATACAGAACTTGAAAAACAGATTCATTGTAGTTCAGAAGTTCATTGTAGAAATTCATTGTAATATTTAATAATTTTATTGTTGGGAACTTCAGCATGTCAATCCTAAGCACTGAGGTAGAAACACGATGGAAACTGCAAGGATCTTTCAGACGGGGATCTTTAATCATTCAATATCTCGACCACTAATTTTTATATTTAAACCCAATTGTAAAAGTAAATCAAGATCTTTACGTATTTTATAATAAAAGTGGATCCTTGAGAAAACAGAATGATGATGAAATATCATAAAGATGATACTTTGTTTCGTAGACGTCGGATCCAGATGTTTGATTCAGACTCAGTTAGGTGGGGCTTGGAAGGTATCCAAAGATATCTAAAGATAAACTCTATGGTACGATTGGGGATTGCAAAAGCGCAACTGGATAGTTGGGAGAAAATCATTTCTACAAAATAAAATCTTGTATGTGAAACCATACAAACTATTTGTAGTTATACAGCTTTAGGAATCTGCCTCCCACTCTAACCTAACCCTTGTTTATCACCACTGGTGAAGTGGGGGAAAACGTTTCAAACCAATAAATCTATTGATCAGGTTTATTTAGGCAGTTATCCATGCAGTGAATGCGGCACTGAGGGATTGGAAGGAAATGTATGCCGATGGGTGTGGTTTTCAATGAAGATCATCGAGTTTGGAGTTCGCTGACGATCAGGTTATATTAGACAAGGACGGGGTTGACTTCGATTGCATGTTCAGGAAACTGAGGGAAGAATACGTGAGATGGGGTTTGGAGGTCAACATGTAAAAGACAGAGTATGTATATGGTAGTCTGTACACAAGGAAAACAGTTAGTGCTACAAAATTGAGTGAGAAAAAAGGCAATTGCGTATACATACCTAGGAGTTACGATGGTGAGATGAAGTAGATACACAGAATAAAATAACCAAGGGAAAAATTATGATTAAACAACTACACCCTCTGTCGTAGAATGACAATATTTCAAAGAAAACAAAACCCGGATGTTCCACTCTTTTGCCGATAGCTGTGTTACTTATGGAAGTGTAGTGTGGACGTTGAATAAGAAAGAGGGAAAACAAAATAATGTCAACAGAGATGATGTATTGGAGACGATGTTGTAAGAAGACATTAGTGGATCACAAAAGTAACAAAAAATATGGGAAATAATCCAATTGGACCCAACATTAATCAATAAAATAGAACAACTATTGTGGCATGGTCACAGGAGGAGAATAGACCAGGGCAGACTACCACAAAGGATTTGGAAATGGAAGCCTGTTAATAGAAAGAAGAAAGTAAGACCAAGAAAGAGTTGGGGAAAAAGGAATTAATGAAGCCATGCAGAAGAGATAATTGGAGGAAGATGGCTTTGGAGGCAGAATCTCTTGGAAATTGGGATGCGGTAGATCGCAAAATTAGCTGTATCTAAGCCGCTTATAGATAGATAGATCCATGTAGTCGAGCCTACAAAATCCTTAGGAAATGATTTTAATAGATGGATTTTCATATTGTAAAATATTAAACTATTTAGGTACTTATTTTTTTCGCATTGGAAACAGATTGCAGATTTCATAGGGTTAATAAAAGCAAACGATTAGAAGTTCAAATGGGCCGTATCATACCTCAATTCCCGCTTTATATCATCGTAGTCTTTCTGACCCTCCAACCTGGCTTCCAATTTGGTTATGTATTGAGTCTTCTGTTCCAGTTGGTCTTCTAAGGCAGGTACTTTAGCGTGGAGTTTGGCTATGGTCACTTGGTTCCGTTGTATTTCCTCTACCAGCTGATTTATCTGAAACGAAAATGAATTTGATTTAAGATTAAGTTCTTTTTCGGAAAATTCGTGGAAAATTTTCAAACCTGGATGGGAAAATAATAATTATCGTGGTACATGTAGACGCAAGTGTGCGAAGCGTATTTCACTGGTTGGTTTGGTGAGGGTAAAGGCAACACGATATACTAAATCTTGTTATTATTTGAATACAACTTGATTAAGGTTACGAATAAAGGGGTTTAGGAGGAAATGGTGGGGGCTTGGAGCGCTTTCAGATAGAAGCGCGCGAGAATTTTAGATATATAATGCTGACGAATTCTCCGATACAATCAATAAATTGGTAGAGAAGCATATAGTTCTATATCGGAACAGCTACGGGGAAATTCACATCTACATATGTCTAAAGTATGATTTCCAGTAATTGCGACTATGTTATTCATCCCCACTTCGAGAATATCTTTCGCACGCGCGAAGCTCCGCGACGGAAGATATTATCCGAATAAATGGATAACTCTAACATCTGCAATCTTACACATCTCTCGTTTTATTACCGATTTTAGTCGATGAACTGTCGCCGAATTTTTCACCATCCCTGTATCGAAATGATTTAATTCGAGGTCGTTATGCAGTTGAGGGAAAATCGCGCTGGCGTTCGCGAGAACACAACGGCTCGGAAAATAAGGATGTTACACCGAGACCGGATGAGGGTCGCGCGTTGGAAGAGTATAGGGGGAAAGTTACCCCTTTTTGAGAGGCACCCTTCGTCGGAAAAATTCCGCGAACCGATAAATAATATCCAATAAAGATTCGAGTGCTCGGTGAGCGTACGATTCCTATTTAATATTTTGTAGGACGTAGATGTATTCGCTGTATTTTAAAGGCAATGAATAAAGTGCGCTCTCGAAAGTTTCTAATTTCGAAAAGTGTTGGTAGTGTGACGATTTGGACGCAAGCATCTTGTGGTTGTACTTATAAATGATGTGAGAAATGTTAGGGAGGATTTGGAATGTATGTCTAGAAATACACGGGCGCAAAACATGGATATTAACAAATAAAAAGAAGAGCAAGCTGTTGAGATGAACTACCTCAGACTAGTCAGAGGTGTCACCACCAGAAGGCAAGATAAGGAATGTAAAAATAAGACAAGACCAAATGCAACTGCTTATAGAGTTTATGAACGAAGACAACTTAGCTGGAAGGGGGCGCCTGAATGGAATAGAGAGGTAAGTATGGGAGGTTAAAATGTACGAAAAACGAAGAGGAGGAAGCCACGGAAGACATTGGAAAAGTTATTGGTGTGATGTTGTAAAATCGAGAAGAGCAACTGGATTGAAGGCAAAGCAACGGCAAAAAAAACAAAAAATAATTGTCCAAGTTTTTTTATAAGTAAAAGATTATAATGTTGGAAACTGACAAGGAAAGAGAACAGGGCCATGGAATCTATTGAAGTGAACTATCTACGAAGAGCGTGCCAAATATCAAAAGTGGAGCATGCCCTAAATCAGGAGATAAAGAGCAGAACGGGGAGAGTCTGCAGGAGCCAGGATGGAATAGAAACTAGACAGCTGCTTTGGCATAGTCATCTAATGAGGATGGAGGAACATCGATGGTCAAAGAGAGCTCTTCAATACGTACTACCTAACCGAAGAAAGAGAGGACGACCCCCTACAACATGAAAACAGGGTATCGACCAATTCATGAAGAATAGAGCGAGGAGAAAACCACTGGAAGGACAGAGAGGGATGGAAAGATACCAGGCACCAATACATGGTAAAAATGGGAAAATAGTAAAAAAAAATCTATCAAATTCTTGATGCTAATAAAAATATATAAAAGCTATAACAGCTGGAAGTAAACACGTCCCTCAAATGAACATTATCAGAAAAGAAATATAAAAATATGGTCAAAATCCCAAAAAAATCGAGATGGGAATTGACTAAGAAAGGGCTGAATTCCCCATAATTTCAAAAGAAGCAGAAGTCGAATTATTGATAGACCGAAAATATAGTTTCTATCTACCTTCTTCTATTTCTATGTATATAGAAATGATAAAATTAAAGATATGTAGATGGGGATAATAGGATTAGAGCAGCGACTAGGCTATACTATGCCCTTAAGTAAAGTCAATTTTTCCAAAATAAGAAAAAAAATATCCAAAAATCTGACGAAAGTCAAAATTTATTAAGGTAACGTTTCGTGCAAACTTTATGGATGTGAATCGTGGATTTTAACGAAACGAGTTGACTCGAAAATTATCACGGAGATGAGAATTTTGAAAATGATGATTACCAGATCCAACAAGATTAGAAAGAAGTCCATTAGAGAAAATCCAGGTGTTGTGGCTATAATAAGTAGGATTTAAGAACATACCATCAGTAACTACGACCGCCTCTTCAGAATGAAGGACGATCATTTGAAACCAGAAAATGAAACTGGTCGAGACTTGCGTCACCTAGGGGACAAAAGTTGAGGCTGCAACCACCCGGGCGACCTTAATAAGGGTCGGTAATGCAGGTAATATAGTGTCGGTAATGTCGTGATCTGTATCTCCTAGATAGCGCATGCCTTGATTCATAGCAACGATTGGGCCGACTTCTGCAACGCATCAGCGGTGAAAGTGGGTTTAGAATTTAGAATAGGCTGGAACTCGAATTCGTCTTTAACGGTTTAATGCAAGATTTTTAACTGGCGAAAAAGAGAGCGACATGAATCCGTAGTTGCTGTATATAGTTCTTGCAACGAAACAGACGACCATTGACAGCGATGATGTTGAAATACCAACACAACCATACACAACTTCAGATTCAGCAAATGGAAAATTTAGTGATATTTCGTCTGCATAGGATTTCTTCAATTAGAGCGTTACTAGTTGCATAGATAAGGTAAGTTGTCAACGTCTTATTTGGTATTGATACTTTTCGTATTTTTCCACCACAACCTATCTCTATATCTATCAAATCAAATGATACGTCTTGCGCTGTGTGGCAACCATGTCGTGAAACGACGAAATATCAAAAGTCGGTTGTTTAGTTGTGAGAACTAGATTTTTTTATGAAGAAAGAACTCGCTTGCATAACTTGTCAATACAATGGCGTATCGTAAACTAGCTTCCACGTATCAAAAGTAAAATTCCCGCTGAGTATTCAAAAAGGAGAGGGGTTCTCAAGTTCCTTATACCGTATCATGCTAAGTATAATTTTGTTTAAATCGTAAGACAGTGTCCCTAAACTTAAGTTGACTATCCACATGTAGGTGCAAAAATTTAACACAACCCGATTTTTCCACGGATTCACCGTCCCATACCGAACGTCTCTATTAAGTTCTTTAAGTCGAAACGGTTTATTAGGAGCCATTATTAACGAAAAAAGAAAGACTTTAACTGATTTCCAAAAACTCTGTGTATTTTCAAGTTAAGTATTGATAACCAATGGCGGATAGCTATTATTTTTAATGATGAAAGATGAAATACCCTTTTCATCGTCTACCTTCTCGAATGAAACGATTTTGAATTAAATTTTGGATATTTAATTCTGTATTTGAGACGTCATAGATTTTTTTGGGTTTCATATGTATCTATGTATATAGTTTCCACGAGATAATATGCTACTAAATACATCAAATTATCTTTTAAAATACTTTTTTGAGGGTCAACAACCTTCCTCAACCCTAATCCTTTGCTATTTTTCTTCTAATATAATTATTTGATACTTGTACTTACTGATAACTCTTTCTCGGCCATCTTCCAACGTATATAACTCATACGGTCCCGTGTTAATTACTGTACAATCACTACAAAACACCAGATAAGAACTGATGGAAGTCTAGATGGAATTGTTTCTATATTAATTACGCCCTGATAATTATCGTAGGTAAACAGATATCTCTGTACGACAATCTACCGGACGCACCAGCGTTGCCGCCACTGCGTCAACAGCGTTCGACGAAAAAAAAAAAGAGGCTTAAAGATCAACGCCACATCAGAGAAAGCCACGTCTGCAATATCTTATCATTCTGATTTCAAAATCAAAAAAAGAGTTTGGATCTTTGTCTTTTGGCGCGTGGTAACCGAGAAAGCCTTTGGTTGGAGAGAGTCGGAAAGATCACATTATCGCCAGACCAGTAATAATAATCAGAACAATAAATCAGGACAGCAAACACAAACACGGGACGAAACATATTGTCTTCTGATAATGCGGATGACAGAAAAAAATGGTTTCTCTAATTTTATTGCACCTGCCATGTAGTATGTATCACATGGCTTAGATCAAACAATATCATAATGTTGTGTATTTTCTCATTTGCTGTGTATCTTAGCTATACGTACGATACGCGAGGATTGTTTGCAGATGGCATTTATGAAAAATTAATACGCCCGAATGGGTTTTATCGTGTCTGGTATTGCGCTATAGGTTGAGATAAAATTGAAAAAGCAGATAAGCATAGGTGTGCGAGGTGTACATTATACGTACGATAAATGAGAAGATGGCGTCACCTATAATAAATATTATATACTGTTTGCCGTGCTATTCGACATTATCTTCTTCAGTTCAAAAAAGTTAAACAAAGAAGACTGGGAAACGGCTTTCTTCCAGGCGCAAATAGCGCTTGAGAAACTAGAAAATCTCAGAACGAACATAGATACCCAACGAAAAGTACACAAGAATATGGTGCGTGTAAACATTGAGGATTAATTTCATGAATCTATTTTCTTTATGATTAAAAATTAAGGTAAACAAACTTTCCAGATGAACGTGAAGCAAGCAAGAATGCTTCTGAATAATATAATATGTTTGCTGTGTTACTAATTTACAATCTCCAGGTATTATGTGGTTAAATTAGTGTTACTAATGAATCCTAACTAGCACATAGCAACCTTGTTTGTTATAGGAAATTGTAGGAATAGAATCCTTACAATTGAAAGTACGAAAGGTTGTAATGTAATGTAAGGAGGAATCAAAGCCTCAACGCTAAAGATACCACGAATTACGCAGGAATTATAATACGAAATCAAATATGTTTTAAAACTTAAAACTTTTGCTATCGCATATGGGTCATTGTATAAAGGTAACAGTTTCTTAATTGCTTTTCGCTTTTTATTTGTGAATCTCAATACTTTAATAGCTACCCCAACCTTGAACTGAATCTGTACATAATTACTAAGAATTTTGTGGAATTTTGTTTGTGTGTTTTTAACTAATTCTTGTATACTTGAGGGCTGTGTGTCGCCATCAAATGGTCTGATTGATGTGTGTCCTGTATAAAAACTAATTGGTGTAAGACTTGTTTGTGTGTTCGGTGTGAGATTAATTACACATTCTATGGACGGTAAAGAATTTCCCCAATTGTAATGGCTATCCTTTGTGGCAAACCTTAAATATTGTAAAACTGTTTGTATGCTACGTTCACTAGGATTGGCCTGTGGATGTCTAATAGGTGTGCACAAAACATTAATATTTTTACTAGTTAAAAATCTATATAATGTTTTATTTCTATTGGAGCTGGCATTATCCGAAAGAACAGAATTTGGAATATCTATTTCCTTGAAGTAAGAACGTAAAATTTTGATGATAATACTACTACAATTTACAGTTGGGTATAGTTTAAAATTTTTTGCAAAAGGATCTAAAATCACTAATATGTTCCTATATTTCTCCCCAGAGATCAAGTTCTGTAAAAAATCTAGAGTTAACATGTCAAGTTTTTCCTTGGAAATTACAGGCTTCCCTTCAGAAGTAAGATGATAATTTTTAATCTTTATCAATAGACAATTATGACACTGATTTATCATCAATTTAGCTATCCTATAATCGTTTTTGGCTAGGAAACATTCATGAAATATCATACACAATCTTTTTATATAATAATAGTTGTGTAAATGTTTTAATACCTCATATAAGCATAAGATTTAGTCAACATTATTAATTCTTTCCCATGGAGCATTTTTATCAAGAAAATTTCATAATGCGGAATTACGATATTCAATTATTGAAAAGAGAGGTAGGCCATTTACTATTGTGCCACAAAATTAAAGGATTATTTACTTGGGCATATAAGTTCACTATACAAACAGGCAATATTGCTTAAACTACCATCGTATTTCGGTATTATTTAAATAAGTTACAATTTTTGATTAAGTCATTATAATTTAAATTAGCAAGTGTCAGTTAATTGTCATTCAGAAATTGTCGGGCTTGTGTCAATTTGACATAAATAAAAGAACCCAAATTTATAAAATTTATTATTATTCAAAATTTTCTTTGCATTTTGGAACATTGCTGTATATCAAGCAAACAGTATAACATAAAAGACAGAAATCGTTCATTGACGATTAAATAAATATTATTTCACGTATCTACTTTAAGTTTCATAAGTTTCTGCTGCTATCGAAATATTTATTAACATCCAATAAATCCAATAAACGAAGGCCTAACATTTCATGTACGTACGTCTAACCATTTCATCGCTACTAACTTAACTTAAAACCAGTGGCGTTATTGCTTGAAAATAACTCCGCTGCAATTTAATTGCTAAATCATTACATCAAATATTTATTTTGGGCATCTGCGGGAGTACATAAGTTGCGCGTACGTCGGGATTTTTAATTTAAGTAGACAAATTAACTGGTAGCCAACGTTCTACGTACATATCTGAGTATGCATATGATGTCGTAAACTGGGCTATTGTTTCTGGGAATGCCTATAAAAACGAAAGCCGTGCAAATTTTTACGATGGCCCCCGATCTCTTTTTAATACTGAATTTCTGGGAAAAGATTACGAGAAATTGGAAAGATTCGAGTTTGGCGAGGTGAATAAATTTCCGGTGACAGTTTGCAGTTCATAATTACGTAGTTCGTAAATGTTAGAGAATGACTTTTCTATTGAAGATGGAATGACTGTAGTGTTTTGGACAATATACCGTAAGCTGTATTACGATTAAAACACTATACACCTTTTACAACGTTTCTACACGAATTTCTATCTCTTGCAAGAGTCTCGGCGTGTCTGTAGGATAACCTTTTCGTTGTCAATATATTTGCCATTTCTTCATCCCATGTCATATGCGGCCCACCCCTCCTTCTCTCTCCTATCTTCTTTGCTTCCCACACTTTTTTCACTTGCATTCCCTCATTCAGCCTTTTCAAGTGACCACCATCGCATTTGTGCCCTTTCTATATGAGTTTTGGCGCTCTCTATTTGTAGCATTTCCCATATGTTCTCATTTATTATTTTGTCCATTATCGATATATTTGCTACTCTTCTTAGGTACTTCATTTCTGCAGCTTGTATGTTTGCCCGCAATTTATCTGTAAGTACCCATTTCTCGCTACCCATATAGCAACGTAGATAGGTATATCGTCTCGTCATCTTAGTTTTTACGCGGATTTCCCTTTTACTAATAAAGTTGTTCCTCATGCTATGGTATAATTTTGTAGCTGCTGTTATCCTATTATTAATTTCCTGGTCCAAGTTTCCATTTTCATTGATGATTGCCCCCAGGTACCTGTAATTTTCCACTTGCTCTTGTTGTTATTAATTTGGATGCATATTTCCCGTTCTACTTTGGATATCGCGATGGTCTTAAGCTTCTTTATATTAACTGTCATTCCCTTAGCTTCCAGTTCTTTGACCCATATGTCCACATTATATTGCAAGTTGCTCTCTCTGTTTGCCATTATTACAATGTCATCAGCGAACACACATTCACTTATTTCAACTGGCCTCATTTTATGGTATCATACTATTACTTTTTTGCATTTTCTGCTACAACACTTTATGATTTCATCCATGAAAATTACGAACAGCACTAGACTTAAAACGCCTCCTTGTCTTAATCCTTGCGTTGTTTGCAACATTTCGGTCTCTGGGTCGTGGGTCCTTACTATGTTGCTGGTCTTCGCATATATTGACTTAACTCCTTCGATTAGTCTTGTATTTATCCCACTATTCTCTAGTGCCTTCCAAACATTTTGTCGCATCACCTTGTCGAAAGCTTTCTTCAAGTCTATGAAGCACATATCTTTATCATACATTAAAAACTTGTCTGTTATGTTTCTAATTGTGAAGATGTGATCTTGTGTACTATGCCCTGATCTAAAACTACTCAGGGCCCCATGTAGTTTCTCTTCTACAGCATTTCTTAGCCTCGCCCCCTCATCTCGTATATCTTGCTGCACAGATTAGATTCTTATAGACTGGAACAATTATTGTGGTTTTCTATTCTTCTGGTATTTCTTGGGCTTTCATACTTGTTCTATAATACCGTGCAATATCTTTTTTCTTCTTCCCCATATATTTTAGAAGTTCAGGTTCTATATTGTCACCGCCTGCTGCTTTCTCATTTTTTAACTTCCACATAGCTTTCTCGACTTCCTCAATATCTATATTATTATTATATCTTCCTATTGTTATTTCTATTGAAGATGGAATGATTGTACTGTTTGGAACAATGGTGTTTCGTATCTAATTGTAGTAGTAATACTAATGCTTATTTATGTCGACACAGTGTGCTTATGAATCGTCAAAATCAAAATATGATATGGCAAAGAGGATTTGACGAACGAAAAGTTTTGGCACATTTCTGATTTCCATTCACGTAAGAAGAAAGTCCACTACACTCCAGATAATACTAGAAATACTCGTAAGAAATTCCTAACAGAATCCAAGTTAAACCCCGTCAATTATTAGAGGAGGTTGATCAGGAATAACAATCATGGCCACCTACTAGCTACAAAATGAACAAAAAAGTGGTCATTCCATCAAATCTCATAATGGTCGCAAAAATATATATGAATACTGTGTTATTATCAACGCCTTTAATGAAACTGCAAAATCAATCAAAATTATGCCACAAGATGTTGAACTACAGAAATATTATAGACGTGCTAAGAGGGAAACACTAAATAGAAGATGAACACCTTTCAATTAAAGCAAAAAAAAGGAAATGGGTTCGTGAAGAACATCCATTGTAACGTGAAAGTGGACTGGAAGATCACACTGAGAGTCAAAGATTTGAAGTAAAAACATGCATTAAGTCAATAAAAATTGTTGGTTATTTTTGGATGAATTCAATTTTTCTTTGAAGTAAACTCTTGTTGTGTCTACTTAAATTACTATGTTACTGTCACAATAAAACGAACATATAATTTTAACGAATAAATTAGATTATCAAATACCTTATCTACCCTATATATGTGTGTGTAACGTGTACCACCCTGTCTTTTCTTCTTATGCCGTCGTCACTTGTTCTACCCCTTTTTTCCACTCTTACTATCCTCTTAATGCCGTTCACAAACTTTATTTTCTCACATTTACAATTTTTCTACTTATTTTTGCATTTGTTACTCTCGCAACTATCTCAAATATTCCCCGCTAGCATCACAACAGTGAGCTGTTCCTATTATGTACTATACCGCGATGTAACGGTTTCCATACTATATTATCTTCCTCCGGATTCTATGGTGGCAACTTGGGCTCAGTTAACTCCACTGGCTCTTTGTTCTTAATTTGGTAGACCTGCGATGTAATTCCTCCAAACCCTTCTGTTGTGTAATATGTAATGTTTTTAAGTTAATTTACAAGATATAAAGAAGATAAAGTATTCTTTGACTCAGTAACATTTTTTTATACCCATCATCCCTCCCTGGCTAGGCTTATATTTACTATTATTCCCCACAGAACAGAGTTCGCCTTTACCGACTGACAATGAGTCTAAGATATTTATGGTAACTAACTAATATTAAATCCAAATAACAATCGTAAAGGTGGCAGCCCTGGGCGCATTTAATTAACCCTGATGGTAAATAGTTTAACGGCACACGAACCCAATACATTAACAATGAATTTTGGCAATACCGCAAGATACTGTAGGAGATCATAGCAGTGAAAAAGTGCAAGTGAAAAATGTTGTTCAACTCAACAATGTTTGTTAGAATGAACTAATTCCTTTAGTCAGTGTGTGCACACGCACAAATCGAGTGACAACCATTGAATTATCTATAGAAAAAAAACCATATTCACCTAGAAGTAAATTCTAAATTTCAATCCAAAGTTTGAATCTACGTAATATCCAACAATCACATTTTATACCACAACATTGCAGCGGAAATCTTTGAAGCGGGCGAAAATTGATCGGAAAATGTAGACGGTGTTCGTGGTCATACCGAACTAAAAGCGTTTGCTTGGCGTGGAGGAAAACCGAAGAAATATAACCGGTAGAAACAACACTTCTACTTGTATATACCTTGATAATATCGTTCACAATCATTGGAAGAACTCTGGAAATTTACATATCCCCCTTTCTTGTTTTCGTTTTAACTTTTATGACGGCCGACTACGGCTCCCCCATAGCAGTAACACCATTAACTACCACCGACCAACATTAGCACACATACATTCATATACACACACACATTTTTCGTATTTTACTATTCAATTGGTGGCGTTGGCCTTAAAACGTCTAGCATTCATAACTCATTCCTTCTTAAGTGATTAGGATCAGTTTCCATAGTTTTATTTATATGAAAAATAAGTAAATTCATCCGAGTCGGTATTTTTTTAGCCGGCGATTGTTTGTGCGCAAAAATAAATGCATCGCCTCCTTATATTATTAAATTGTATCCCGAGATGTCAGTCTACACAATATAAATACCAGTCGCGATATATTTATTTAGACATAGCCGGCCATGGAAATATATATGATAATTTATTAAAATCGCGATTGTCACGAAGAAAAAAGTGAATTGAACAAAAGACAGTCGGGAATGACAATTTACTATATTCAAGAGATAAATAATTTTCTAATATTGTGTTTTTTCCTTTGTTTAATTTGCAGATTTGTATGCATATTTCGTCTTCTTTATGTAATTTGTGTTTATATCCCTAAGCATACGTTCTTTATTAGTTACTGTCGCGTTCGTTCCGTATCATAGATGGCGCTGGGATTGGTGGAATGTTCGGAGTGAAACATAACCTAGAAATCGTTATACCATTAATTATTTAGGCACCAGAATCAAGTAGTAAGGAAGGAAAACGATAGAAATACCATCTCTTGTCCTCTTTTTATTCTTTCGTTTTTAGAGTCATGCATATTTATGTCGGTGTTATATTTTAAAATTTTCGCCCTCCCCCCCCCTCCCCCCCCATTAAGACACTGGCGTTGGTGGTCGTGGGGTTGTTTAAATCTGTTTTGGTGGGTGGGTGTTGATTAATTTCCTTTGCACGCCATTACTTTCAGTTTCAGACGTAGAAATTTTTCGAAAATAAAATACACCTAAGCGTGGGGGTCGGGGAATTTTGGAAACGTTAGATTTCTATCGCTATGATAAATTTCTTAGAGTGGACGTGAAAAATGGATAAGCTTATTTGATGTATTTCTAGGCGGATATATTTCTAAAAATAAACGAAAGACAGATATTAACTATCGTCATTATACTAGCGGCAATTAAAAAAATAAATATGAATGCTAGAAACAATAGTAAAATGGTGAAAATCAAAAATTAATTAATTTTGAAAACTCTGCATTGAAACATGCTATAATATTCGGAAACCTTAAAACAAATATTTAATAACGACTGACTTATTTGAGCATTTAAATAATTTGAATAAAAGTCTTCAAGGGCGGGATGAAAATGTCATTACAGCAAAACACAAACTCCATGGCTTTATAAAATAAATTGAATTGTGGTCATCATCTATAAATCAAAACAACTTTGATTCATTTTCGTCGACACAGTCTTTCATGGAATAAGTCGGAAGCGAGATAAACATCAACTCATATATATCTGGTATGAAAATGGTGTTAGATAATTTGAAGAAAGAATTG
>JARFOC010001317.1:86242-96425 GCA_031763485.1 Osmoderma eremita
ATAACAATATATTGATGGGAGAAAGTCGATAAAATAAATTCAATTTTAGAAATGCTTGGCGGGCCGCATAAACATGTATAACGGGCCGCAAGCGGCCCGCGGGCCGCGTGTTGCTCATCCCTGCCGTAGATAATCGGTGGGTTTGCTTACACATATGTGATTTTGATAAATACGAAAGTAGAAATTTTTTGTTTAATTTTTAACATTGCGATCACAACAAAACCGTGTAAAAGCGAAATCGTGTAAATCGAGGAATAGGTGTATTCCCGTTATTTCATGGAAAAATGGTGTGATAATATTCGGAAATATTAATTCGTAGGACCTCACATGTAATATTCAGTTCGGGGTATTCGTAAGTCACCTCCCGTGTGAGGGTTAAAACTGTTTATCGTCACTCTGTTTTTTAAAGAACACATGTTTGGGGCGGGCGGGAACGCGACCAGTCACATCAGAATCGACTCGTATGGGATTCACAGTTACCGATAAATCAAATAAAATCCGCTTTGTACATAAATACAGACGCCTGTGAACTGGAAACTCAAAACAACTACATGCATTAGGTACCAAAACAAAGAAAATAAACGGAAGCATCGACAGACGAACCGAAAATCTGATTTGTTTATATGCCGCGCCGGTCGCTGCGTACACATAGAAAACGAGCCGTGTAAGCAAGTTACTACCCCTTGAGACGTGTATGCATACGTAAAGCCAGTGGCTCGCCGCCGCTTTGCCGAACAGTTCGAAGAGACGAGAAGATAAAGAAGGACAAGTGAAGAAAAAAAAAACGTTTAAAATTATACACGTCAGAGAGTTTTTGTATAGGCGGGCGAGACACAAAAAAATACCCCATAGCATACGATAGACAGACGGTATTAGGAAACTAAAACATTTCAATATTGCCTCCTTTAATATTTACCACATGGCCCTCCCCATTTTCTTGCATCAGTGTGTTTGTTGCGTGTGTTCTTCTATCGTTCTGACTGACTGTTGTGTATAGGTTCTCGAGAAGGTATCGTGGAGTGGAAAAACGTGCGACAAATATTAAAGCGAATACATATCAACCACTCTACAAATGTATCGGCACATCTTGCACTGATTTTTAAATTTATGATTCACTTTTCCGTTCTACGACTCTTTTAAATTATATCTAACTAGCTGTCCCTGCCCAGGCGTTGCTGTGGCGCAGACTGGTCAAATTAAAAGTAAAGGAAAGCATGTTTTTACCTGTCACAGGTGACATCTATACGTAAAAACACGCGCGTATCTGAACGTTGTGTCAAATTTTCAAAGCAATCGGTGAAGAAATTCCATGTTTCCACCTGTCTCCCTTCCCTGCCCCCTTTAGGCATATAAAAACACGGGTGTGTGCGAATGCAATATTGTGTCAAAATTTCAAAGCAATCAGTGAAGATTCATCAAAAACATATAAAAAGTCAGATTTCTGCATTTGTCTTTGTTGCCATATTTGCTTGTGATACAGCAGATGATTTTGAAACAACTCAAACGGCTTCAGTGTTAACATATGAACGTTATAACTAATATATGTATAATATACCGGGAATTCCGCACACGACAATTGATTCGGTACTTGGTTAACAATGGGGTAAATGTGTTTACCGAATTAAATAAATCAATTGTGCAGTGTGGAATTTTCGATATATGGTGCAATAGCGATAACACCCCGCAGTCCTTGTAATTAATTATTTTAGAGCGTAATGGAAAGGTGTATGAAGCATCTTGGAGTTTACGATTTGGTTCAAAATAGAAAGATTTAATTCTGTAGTTGTAGTAAAGATTGCAAGGATTGTGGGACAATATAATAAACTCACCGTATCAGATCACTCCTCACCTCACAATAGATTGATTAACTCGAGTTTTGGAAATACATGTATTCCCATTATCAACAGCACGACCGAATGAACGTAAATATAAATATTATTGAAAGCACGCAGTATTTTCTACCTTGATCTTTTTTCCTCTAGCCATTCATAAAATATCTATAACCCCTCGCACATTCCCGGATAAGTTCCACCCAACCGTTCTTAAGTATGTGCTGTTACTATAATATATCCATCAAACTGGAGAAACCAACTGGTCCCTTGATCCCTGATTTCATGAATTTAAAATGATCTACGTTTTATACTACGTCCGGTTTGTTGGATATGTTCAAACGACACTAGACGTATCGATAATGAGCCGTATGTTCTTTATACCTACTTTCTCAAATATGTGCTGTTACTGTAATATATCCATCTAACTGGAGAAACTAACTGGTCCTTTGATTCCTGATTTCATAAATTTAAAATTATCTACGTTTTATACTACGTCCGGTTTGTTGGATATGTTCAAACAACACTAGACGTATCGATAATGAGTCATATGTTCTTTATACCTAGTTTAAATTTGTTTGTCCAATATACACCTGTAATTTGTAAATTCCAAACTTTTGTTTCGTTTGCGATTTGTCATTTATTTTATTTATTTGCTGAAATTATTGCATCCAACTCATACACTCCTGATCCGGTTTTTAATGCTGAAGAATCGGGGTTACTTCGGAAAAAAATGCCAGGGAGAACTAATTTGACTAAATCTTGCAAATCAGCTATATAACAGGGGAAAGTCGCATAACAATTCTTTTCTGAGGAACGCTTCAGGCGACCACATCATAAAGCCATTGGTTATTAATAAATAAAAATTGCCATGCTCATTTGAAATAATAATCATCCGTTTATTGGATGGCCAATAAGGTTACTGAATATTCTTCAATGACTGGTTTCATAACTAGTCTAGGCATAAGTCTTCCAAAAGAGAGCTTCAGAGGTTCCAATCAGACCTCATCTTACCTACGCTGTTCCCTGTATGGGGTCACGCAGCCAAAACTCATCTGCCCAAAATTCAAATTGGGCAAAACAGGTATTTGAGAATTATGACCAATGCTCGATGGTACGTGCAGAATTCCGTTATTCACCGGGACCTAAACATCCCTCCAATACTTACATTTGGTCAAAGAATTCTACAAGAAAATTTCTGTGCGCGAAATAACATGGTTCTATCATTTGAACTATTATTTAAAGGTATTGGCTTATCATGGGAGGAATGTCCGAAATAGTCGCCTCACAATTATTTGTTTATGACAATGTTTTAAAATCTTTCATTTAACAATTACGTTGGACTTGCAAGATTGAAATCATCAATGTTTTTTTTTTCCACTGCAACTTTATATATTGTATTTTGAAAACCTTATATCCTTAATGCAAAAAGAATCGGAAAAATATTTGTTCCCGGGCATAGATTCATTACCTCACAGTCCTTGCGCAATTTTTAGTATGAATTACTTGTTATCTATGTATAGTTTACAATAAAATGATTTTCTAGTTCTGAAATTTGGAAAGAATTGGTGTATCTCATCGTATCTTTGCAACTCAATGCCGGTGAAGAGGGTGTGGAATTCAAAAATACAAGACAAGAAGAAACGAGGCAGGCAAAAACAAACATGGGATAATATAGTGGGAAAAATTCTAAAGAAGAAAGGATGGAATGAAGCAAGAAAACTGACAAGTAATACGAAGGAACGGAACAAATTTATAAAGAATTAATGAAATAGATTAGGTTAGTTAACCACCCTACATGATGATTATTATTTACTACTATTGTTATTTACATACAAATATGCTAGTTCATTGTTTATCTCATTTGCTATAGTGTTATTCACCTTGACATGATTGTATCATCAGACAGAAGAAGAAACAAAAAGACGTCAGTAATACCTAGTAAAATACAGTGAAATGTATCTATATTACGTGACTATTCATTTTGTAATGTTTGCAGTAATTGTAACTTAAATATTAAAGAAACAACGCACATTGTACTACATATATAGGAAAATATCAAAGCACGTAGTTAGTATACATGCATAGAATAAGTGTGCATCGGTTACTGAGAGAAATATTTTCTTGGTACATTATTTAACGCCTATACAATATCCCAGCGCATACCACAAGACTGACGATAGCTTGATGTAGTGGTAGTCAGCAAAATCGACCACATATATGAGTAAGAGAACCTAAGTACACCATGGTTACATGGGAAGCCTTTATTCAGTCTTGCTTTAACACATTACATAATACGATGCATTATCGAAAGGATGTGTTCAAATTACATAGCTTGCAAATATGTATAACTGATATAACGTGTCCCATAAAACGTTTATATACACTTTCTTAGTTATAAAAATATATGCTCGTATATTGACGAGAGATATTTCAGAACTAACCAAGATGGAACATACACTGAGCTAAAGAAAATCAAATCAGAAGTGCCACAAGGAACTGTCTTAGGGCGTATGCTGTACCTAATCTATACCACTGATATAACATAGCTAGAACATGAAATAATAGCCACTTTTGGAGATAATAATCAGGCCGTTGCAATAACAATGAGGAAGTTGCACATAAACTCCAAACATCTATTAATCTAATACATAATGGGACAATAAGGTGGAGGATCAAACTACAGGAGATGAAATCAGTCAACGAATAAAAGTAACAATCATGGATCAGATTCTGAAGATTGCTAACTCAGCTTGTATTTGTAATAGTAATTGGGGTATAGATCTCTAGCTGTATTGAAAAAAAGGCAGGAACTAGACATTAAGTATAAGGAAATATATTTCACTTGGCTGACAGTCAAGTCTCTCAACTTACAACAAACCGTTTGTACAAACAGATCCCAAAACCAATCTGGACTTACGGAAGTCAAATTGAATTCAATTGTGGGGTTTTGCCCGAAGGAATATCCAAATAATTCAGCGTTCCCAGAACAGTGTATATACTAAGGGGAGATCTTCGGATTGCCACTCTAGACCAGGCCTTCGCCAATTTTGCAAAATTGGAGGTCACAAAATAAGACTATTTCAACACGAGAATGTCGAGGTCATCCAGTTCTTCGACAATTTGACAAGGAGACTCAATAGTGCTATTACAATAGGAAATTTTTGTTGTACTCGCTTTGAATGCAGCTTTTTCGCGAATTTGCGAGCACAGATACAAATGAGGCTGTGGTTTGTATGTAGCTAGTGGTGTTCACATTAATCGTAAGTCTAAATAAGTCAAAAGAACCTAAGTAGCACTCGCTAGTAGGACCTTGTTTCTAATAATAGGAAAATGACTGAAAGTAGTCGAAACAGTAATTATACATAAATAATTATTTACAATTAGAAAAGTTTGCCAAAATAAATTGCATTAAATGCTAAAAAACTCGTGTATTGTTGTTGATGCATAAATATCTAACTGAACTCTTGTTAATAATAACCCTTTCTAAAATGCGTTTATTTATCTGAGGAAATTCTTTTGAAACATAAACGTCTTGCTGTTCTTCTTCATTATTGCACTATGTTTTATACACCCTATTTCTCTATCTAACTCCAAACGAAAAAAAAATCAGTGGTGGGTTCTTAATCAATCTATATACAGGGTGACGCATTAGTGTGGGAAAGTTCGATATATCCATATCAAAAAAAAGTTATTTATGAAAATTGTAGACAGAATATCTTAAAATTATTTTCACATATGTACACAGTGGTTTCATATCACCAAACATACGTTTTCTTAAATGGAACATCCTGTATATTATTTCGGATTTAGGTTAACCTCATGACTCACACCCCCATTAAACAATTACACAGCGTGTTTCAGAAGTTATGGTCAATTTTATATGCAAATCACTGTAGGTTCAAGATCAACAACACAGTCTGAAGTTTTTCTTCTACAAACATAGATTTTTGATATTGACTCACTTTTATAGGAAAGTGATATATTTTCAAAATTGTCAAAACTGAATACGGGGCGAGTCAAAACTCAAATACCATTTAAAAAAAAATCACTTTTTAAAAATACTTTAAAACATCTTAGAAATTAATGACTTTATGTATAGAGAGTGCTTAATAAAAATGAAAGTAACTAAACTATTCTTTCTTTTTATGATATAAAATACAGGGTGATCCATTTAAAGTAATTGAGAAATGAATGTATTTGAGTTTTGGCTTGCCCTGTATTCACTTTTGAAAAAAAAATGTCACTGCTATAAAAGTGGGCAAATATAAAAAATCTGTGCCTGTAAAAGAAAAATTTCAGACTGTGTCGTTTGCAGTATACAAGTATACTCACAGTGATTTGCATATAAAATTGACCATAACTAATGAAACACGCTGTATAATGCAATGAAATTGTATATTGGGGGGCGAGACACCAGCTTAATTTAAATCTGAAATAATATATAGGCTGTTCCATTTAAGAAAACGTATGTTTTGTTCATCCTGCTGATATGGTACACTAGCGACACTTTCTAATTGTACGACCTAACGCTTAACGTAGAGCCTACATGCGTAGCATGGATAGCAGACAGCATTGTTATTTATTGTATAATAAACATGCTTTTGGTTTAGATCTTATCCTAGTTCACCCACAAAAAAAGTTCACCGCAAAAAGTAATGAAATTACCTTTCAAAACAATTTAATAAGACTACTATTTTATTCCAAATACTTGAAACATCAAACAAATTTCTCCCTACTCAAATACCTCAAATAATAGATGCTTTTTTGCACATTTATAAAGGCACCTACGGCATTTTTAAAATACACATAGACACCGCACATTCGTGTTTACACATTGCGAGGCAGACAATGAATGCAATAAGCTGTCTACTATCCATGCTACGCATGTAGGCTCTACGTTGAGCATTAGGTCGTACAATTAGAAAGTGTCGCTAGTGTACATCCTGTATAGTTAAAAATAATTTTAAAATGTTTAATTTAACACAGTCTATAATTTTCATAAATAACTTACTTTGATATCTTATATGATAGCGGATATATGGAGCTTTTGCGTCACCCTGTATGTAGGACGACCGCCTGTAATAGCAATACGTTTCATAAACATCTCTTGGAAGCGCAGAATAATCCAGCGAGTGCAAACTGCAGCCGCCAAACTGCGATATGGTATGGGATCGACGATAAGGGAATAACTGGAAATCGTGTTTGCAAATTTCTCTTATCACACTACATATCGACTGGGGGACAAAGACAGAAGTCAGTCAGTCGGTCGGCCGAGTGTCGCTTGGTGCTGCCTGGAATTCGATTATTTAGTTTTTTCTTTCACTCGTTAGATTTCAGCTCTTTTACAATCTTCCCACGTACCGAGCGCTTTGCTTAGTATGTGCTTACAGCAGTTAATAATACGGCGACATGTATTGCTTTTATCGCACGATTCAAATAACAACATATATAACGTAAATAATATTGTTAATAATATTAAAGATTACAGCCGCACTTGCGAGTATATAAATGCAGTTTATTATTCGAGGTATCGATAACTTCAGAGGTAAATGCTTTTATGAATTTGCGACGTTGCATATTTGTGTACGAACGAGATATTGATATCGGTGTATCGTAGACGGTTGCGTATATGTGCAACGAACCAGAACCGCATTTGTTAAAGAGATTATATTGTGCGTGTTAATTAATGTTTGGGTTATTGTCCGCCGTTTGTTGGATATGAAATCTGGTTGAATTTTTACAGTTTACCTGATTCCGTCTTTAAGATAATAGCAAAACCGAACTCATTTTTCAATTATTCTTTTTTTAATTATCCGTTTACTATTCGTTTCTCCAATTCCACGATCGACAAGATAGCTCGATGATATAGTCAATCATAGATTGCAAAAATACTTAATAATCATTTATTGAATTTACAATATTGCAAGCACTGTTTAGCATCATCAGGTTTCCTAGGGAAAAAATGAATCGGGCCCCTTAGAGCTCCCACCTTCCAGAAGTATGGCATAAGCAATTCCTCGCTCCAGATGAACTTTAAAAAGCGTCTTTGGATCTTTTCAACATTCAAGTCCAGATACATAATGAGGTGACTACACTTGCGATGCATAATTCAGTTTACTCTTCTGCTAATGAGTACAACAGTGCCTGGTATATTCTTGAAGAATTTGCAAATACACATAACGAAGTCCAGAGTCCTGGAGGCGGACAAGCATACATTTTCTATATTCAGAGCGAAGCCGGAGCGGGAATCGAATAAAATGAAAAGGTCCTGGACACTATAAAGTTCAGATAATGGTATAAACCATTGCAACATTATTAACCTTTCTTGCGTAAGAGAATAAAACAAAAATTGCAAACATTTTCAAGTCATCGGCGTGAGTTAAAGTAGAGCATGAAAGAAATGAAAACTCAGATCATTAATGAAAATTAGAAAGAGCAGAGGTCCTAAACTCGAACACTGCGGGACTCCAGAAGAAGGGTAGAAATCATGGGACTTATACCGCCATTATAAAATACATAGTTGCATCTACAATACAGATAGGGCTTTAACAAATCTAACAAAACTGGTGTAAGAGCAAAAGTTGAATGTTTATGAAGCGCAAGATTTAATGTTCACTTGACCCTGTGTATCAAGCTCTTGACAAATACACCGAAGAGATTAGTTGTCGTAGATCGTCCTCGAATGAAGCCATGTTGGTTGTAAGATATATTTCATGTAACATTACGATATATGCAGACGTTTTCATAAACCTTAGGAAAAATTCGAAAAAATGAATATTGGTCTGTAATTCCCGATCAAGTTTCTGGAATCTTTTTTTATTTATTCTACTGACTCTGATGAATTTATCTACTTGTGGTCTTTAATATAATAACCAACACAGGAGCAGAAATAAAAAGGCGTGTGAGGAACAAATATGATGAATTTAGGGAAGATATGGACAGATCGATCAAAAATAAAGATACACAAAAATGGATCTTTTTTGATAACTGATATTTTTTATATTTGCAGATGGATTTGAATCATATCTTTAATTAAAGTAATTAGCAGCGTTTGGAATGCATTTTTCAAATCAAAGCAGTAAAGTTTTATGTAAGCTTGCGCCCAATATCTTATTACGGTCTAGGACTAAGTTCATGAGAAATAAAAATGATTTAAAATATTTTATTTCTTGAAATGCTCGATTAGTTGAATTGGTTTTATTTTATCTTTTGATTAAAATCATTATTGCAATTGGGATCATAGTATCTGGCAATGATCTAATTCTGCATAATGCAAAATTTTCTTTAGCTAAGCCTTTAGCTTACATAAAAATTTCAAATTCTTTCGAATTTTGCAAAGGTTTATGAAAGTGTGATAATTTCATGTATATATTATAATACAAAGTCGTTGGTGTCACCATACCAGCATGGTTTTTTTCTTGGTAAATCGAGGGTTACAAACCTCGTCTCTATAACGCTAGCTATTTGTGGTGAACTGGATTGCCAAAGTCAAGTTGATGTCATATACACCGACTTAAATTCAGCATTTGAAACAATCGATCATGGGATATTATTAACAAAATTACCTACTTACGGTTTTAGTCCGATTCGATTACTGCAAACCTACTTGAGCTTTTGGTGCAATTATGTTCAGTATATTGGTTATAAATCGTACAACTTCTAACCTTCACCCGGGGTTCCGCAAGGTTCAAATTTGGACCCTTTGTTGTTCATATTATATATAAATGATTTCCTTTCTTCTTTAACATGCCCTGTATTTGCTTATGCGGATGATAAAAATATATAACCCCATAAAATCGTAGGATAATGTTGCACATTTAATGCGAATCTCAATCAATGGAGTTCGACCAATAGATTGAAATTGAATATAAATAAATATTTTCATGTATTCTACACTAGAAAAATTTATTACGTTAATTCTTCTTATATGGTTGATGATGAAGACTTGGTAAAGGTGGTGAGAATTAAAGAGCTTGACAGTCGTTTGAACTTTCCCTAACACATAAACCAACTTTGTGCTGATGCTGCTAAAACATTCCGTTTTGTTATGCGATCTAAATATTTTCAAAATTTTTCTCTTTTGAAATCGTTTTATGGAACCTTTGTGGTTTGTAAGCTTGAATATGGATCGCAAGTTTGGTATATCTACTTGCAACTATCAGTAGAAAAACTATAACGAAAATTTTTAAAGTTCCGGACATCCAAGACAACAGAGGTACACTCGTGGCCACATAAAAGTTTCCGACCTAAAATCGAGAACTCCCATATTTTCATCGTTAACAGTGTAGAAGGGTACCAGATGTTCGACTGCTATTTACATAAACAAGTATTTATTTGAGGTCGAAAATACG
>JARFOC010001317.1:125847-137514 GCA_031763485.1 Osmoderma eremita
AATTATTATCGTAATGTCATCTGCATAGCATACGACTACATAATCACACAGGAAATCAACTACATCGTTCAGAAATACTGAAAACAACAAGGGACCAACCACAGATCCCTGCGGTCATGTTATTGAAGCAACAAGCTTATCTAGAAAAAGTGTAGTAATGGAAGTCCCTTATGCAGTAGTGATCAACATTATTGTAACAAGGATTTTTTAAAGTAAAGAACATACATACATTAACCCATCTTATAACCTATACTCAACAGAGATTCCAAGAACTATTCACGATATTTGGAGCAACCAATAACTTACCGGGAACAAATAGAAGAGCAAGTTTTTACCAATAAGTCCAGAAGTTAGTGAAAAAAACTGAAAATAAATCTTCAAATTAAGAAAAGGGATTCTTACAGCTTTGCGGGAGACCGAAAGATACACAAAGGGCTATAAATTAGGAAATAAATTTCTAAAATCACATTTACAACAATGGATTTGAAGATGAACAGGTTTATTTCGATCTTGGATTTTGAATAAGATCAATTGAGGAAGCATAGAATGGAAGAAGTACAAAATTGCAAATATCTAACCACCATGATAAGTGAACAAAAGCGATAAAGATGTGGAAATAGCACAAAGAATTCAGGCCGGATGGTTACTATAGACACGAAGAGATAATCAATGGAAAAGGAATAGCAAGAAGTCAAAAGTTAGAGAATATTGGACACGCTGTATAACTATATACATTTCTTTCCTCTTCCTTTTATTTTACTTTCTGCGCGTAGGTTGATGTGAATTGTCTCTGGTCCTTTGTAACTTCGTCTGTCTGTCGTCTGGATATGTTTAAATTATACTATATAATGAATTTCGACTTGTAAACCGATTATTAGACAAACAGCGTTGTGTGCTAATGCTTTTCGGTAAACGTTTTGTGATCTCTGTATTATACAAACATTATGGAATAAGTTAATAACTACAAAAACATATACACAAATAACAATAATCAATTCCGAAAACAATATAAAAAGTATAAACGTATCTGCTTGGAACAAGTCAACAAAAAGGACTGTAAAAAGACGTCTGAATGAATCTGTTGCTTAAGCACACATGAAACCTGGCAACATCCACTATAATATCTGCGTTTAACATAAGAGTTATTGTATCATTAATATAGTTACGTCTTACAAAAACATATTTCTACATTCTTTACTTAAAATCGCAGAGGAAGACTTATTAGGATTATTTAAAAAATGCTACACAATACTATTTATTTCCCTTCTTATTGTCTTAAATGTTTATTAACGAACGTATCCAAGGAGTAGATGCAGATCATATTATTTATTACCTCTACGACTAGTGTTATTGCTCAATTAACCTTTGCAAATATCATAAATAATAATGGAACAAGGTACCATCTAATGTGCCTGCGATTTTATTCGCAACAAGATCACCTTTGGTGGTGCTAAGCGAGCCGCATATCTACCTAAGGCAACACGCTAATATCATTAACCTATTCACGTAAAGTCGTCGTTACATTCCCTAAGTTTGCCATAAACACTCTTACACGCTTGTATGCGCGGTAAAGTTAAAGACTTCAGTTCGGTGACGCTATAGACAGACAGATACAACTATAGTTTCTATGCATGCGTGCAGTTCTAAAACAGTTATTAGCAGTAATGATCCTATATAGATGGTTTAGATATGGGTTCGTTAGCAAAGAACGCCTCTTTGCCTCCGACCTAATGAGCGAATTACTTGCACCTAAACAAATTATCTTTGAACGTACTAATTCGAATGTGTTTGTGGCGTTTGCTATAATTTCATTTAGAAGATACTTAAGCTAACTTAATCGTTGGGGCGTTTAGTATAAAATAATAGTGTACAATGCATTTCTAAAGCAATGATAAATACTCGATAAACACAATCATAAAGCACAGAAAGAGGTCCATGGATATATTCATTGGGCCGCTTTGAATTTCGATATCAGAATTCCTCTTAATGATTGTGCTGTTAATGGTGAAGAAGGGGATTAAAATGACTTCTATTTCTATTTCTTCGATCGTTCATATTAATGTCATAAAACGATTTATAATTCATAATCAACATAAAAATGTGTATAGTCCGTGTATAGATTTTCGATGCGCAAAAATATGTAATTTATAGGGTATTCCGTTAAAAAATACCATTTTTGTGAATATCTAAGTAAGAGAACTTTCAATTACTTATATTTTATTACGCCGTCATAATCAGCATAAAAATATGTATAGTCTGTCAATAGATGTAATGACTTTCAATCCGCAAAAATATGAAATTTGTAGGGTATTCCGTTAAAAAATACCATTTTTGTGAATATCTGAGTACCAGAGCCTTCAATTATTTATTTTTTATTTACGCTGTCATGATCAGCATAAAATATGTATAGTCTGTCTGAAGATATAATGGTTTTTAACGTGCAAAAATATGTAACTTATAAGGTTTTCCGTTAAAAAAATACCACTTTTGTGAATATCTAAGTAACAGAACTTTCACTTATTTATATTTTATTTGTGCCGTCAGAATCAGCATAAAAATATGTATAGTCTGTCTATAGATATGATTTTTAATGCGCAAAAATATGTAATTTGTAGGGTATTCCGTAAAAAATACCATTTTTATGAATTTCTAAGTAATTATTTATTTTTTATTTACGCCGTAATAATCAGCATAATATAGCCTGTCTATAAATATAACGATCTTCTGAATTGTGTTTCACACATAACGATATGTCGATCCTTGTCTATCTGCATAAATCACCATTTGCCCTTCCTCCCCAGTCGTAAAACGGCAAATCGTTATATGTGCGGACACACTATACCTCACTTCGGTATTAAATTACCCTCAAATAGATATTCAATAGTAAAATTAAATTTGTAATTTTCCAGACGTTTATTTAGGTACTTTTTTTTTATTGAAGACAACAAATTTTAATTTTTGATTCGCATTTGTCTCAAGTAAACTGGGTTTCAAAGATGTTATGAACTGCGTGCTTAAAAAATAATATTCTTTAATAAACTATTGACTTTTTGACTAATTGTCGGTTTAGTATCTGCAAAATATATTCCATTTTATTTGTCCAGTCAACAAAATGTGTTGACGTTTATACGACTACAAGACAAACAAAATTTTTATAAGCATATAAAATGATGGTACCGTATTTAGTTCTGGTAAGTAAATAAATTTTTTTTTAAATGAAATCCAAACACCGATACAGTGGATAAATATTTGGTGTAAACGTTGCCTGACATTATTATTACAAATACATCAAAAAGAAATATTAGTTAAGGTTGTGTTCCTTAGATATTCACAATTATATCTAGTTAGCCTAGATAAAATTGAATATGGTTCATATGGTTACAATTATAATGTTTTTGTAAATAAGTTGTGAAAGTTTTGTTATCCATAACTTGAAACGTGATAAAACTATGAATTTTTGAAAACGCTATTGCTGAGAAAAAGCTAGATTTTGTTAGAGTTTAGTTTAGTTATTAAGAATTTATTTTTGGTCGGGGAAAGAAATTTTCGCTCATGAGATAGGTACCTTAAGTCATCATTGCTCAGTGTCCTTCATATACCACTATTAAATCCTAGGTTGCGAAATTCAAGAGTGATGTCAAAGATAAACACTGCTCTGGAAGACCATTTATCATTAATAATATGAAAAAATAGGATCCGGTGGCTTGAAATAAAGATAAAAGTAAGAAATACCCTTACCACCTGAGGATGACAACGTAGATGCCGAAATACGTATTCAGAGCTCTTTACTCACCAAGGTGGAAAGGGAATTTTTTTATTTTTATTATCATTAATAATGATAAATGATCTTCAGCATTGAAATGAAGTAATAATATTTTTTATTATCGATTTACCCAACGAAAAACTTTTATCTGACACTGTGTCTCCCCATAAATACACTCAGTTAAAACTGTTTTAGAACTAATGAAATTAACAGATACAATTACTTGGCTTTATGTTGCAAAGCGCGCCTGGCTTCGCACCCTCTCACGTCAACTCGCATCTCCTTCCAGCGACACACACAAGGGTGGGTTCGATACTCCCGACGCGCATATCTTCCGGGTGGCCGTACGATCGGCCAACGATGAATGACTTAATCCAGTTTAGGAACCGTGCGAAGAAGCTAGCAGGATTCACAAAATCGGGTTTCGGGAGTAATAGATATTGAAATTGTACCAAATTTATTTTATGATTATAATTTCTGAGTTTTAATATGAATGCAAGCGATCTGATTGAGTTGTCAAGCATGAAACATCAGTCTTTTACTTTTACAGTAGACACTCACTGTTCATGTATTGATTTGAGTAGGAGTAAAAGCAAAATATTTGCATATATATTTCCCTCGACATTTTTATTAATGTTAAATTGAAAGGTAATACGTGAGGCTCACGTGAAAAAAGTATTAATAACTGTCAAAAGCCGAACAGGGCTTTCTGATCGAAGATAGCACACACCATATCTAACTGAACATCTGGGTCTAACCCATTTGGTTGGGAATATTTATTTTGCTGCGTAAGTGAATGATTCACATATTTTTTTTTCTTCTAAAATGTCTTTGTATCATATTTATTGAGATAATGACAAAAAGCATCGGCTAAGTTAATTCATTTACTTTTATTTTAATAGTTAAACGGGTGAACAATAAACGAAAAATTGAAGAAAAGTTGAAAGAAGAATCCTTTATTTCATACTGGTGGAGGAAACAGAAGTAGGCGTCTTGTTAGCTTTTTTTAAACATTTTCTAAAATGCGGATTCATTATGTCGCAATTTTCTGCAAAAATACGAAAAGTGTTGCTTATTTCGTACTAGAGGTTCTGGAAATTTATTTTGGCAATACTGTAACGCTTCTAGTGGATTTCGTCGACAAATTAGACATTTCCCATTGTTCTAAGTGAGTAAATGATACCTTCAAAGGTCATCTACTAAATGAAACTAAACCATTTGACTGCTACCACAAAAACATTTATGTGATAATTTATTCCACAGTATACAGTCATTGCCTACTTGCAATTTATTTGGACAATTATCAGAAGGTATAAGTGCCTTTTATTAATAAGTTTTTTTCAGGTCTACAGCAGAATTTTTTTTTTATTCAAGATTTTTATCGATTAAAATTTCGTTATTATTCAAAATATTATTGAACGCGCTTCGTATATCAAACCCACCTACGCGAATTAAGTAAAGAAATTTATTTATATTCCCTACACCTCCATTTGGGAAACAATAATCCCAAATAAAACTAAAAAATGCATGTTTATCGATCAAAATTCAAGATTTTATCGATCCCGCCCCGTATATCAAATCCGCATACGAGAACTACGCAGAGAGAGTATTTTTTTACACTCTCCATCTTCATGTAGCAAGCAATAACCTTGGATAACGGTAAAAATGAATTTGTATAGATTAAAAATTCGTTATCGTTCGACGTATTATTGATCGCGCCTCGTATATCAAACGCACCTACAAACTAGGGAAAGAAGGCCCGGGAACGCGTACAAACAAAAGCACGCCGGTGTATCGGTCGCGAGAGACAACTGAGTGCGCGATTCGCCTGCTATGCGATCGCCCTCCTGGCCGTTGTGCCGCACGAGAACAAAAGAGCATCGGCCACGCATCGTAACGTCATCCAAACAACGGACGATCGCCCTCACTGTCGGTTTATATCTATGAATGTACAATTTGTATGTTGGCGCATCGCTAGTGTAAATCCGGTTATGCTAACAGTAAGGTTAGTAAGAGCAAGATGAAAGATAGATACAATTTATTAAATAAGAAGATAAGGAAAGGAGAGTTACCGAAGACGGAATATCAAGAAAATTTTAAGTACATAATTCACTATTATTTATATTGTAAACAAAATTGTGGACAATTGCAATGGTGACAACGTAATTTTATTGTTTTTTATGACGAATTATCTCTTATGGTACATAAAAGTGTAGAAGATCCAAAATTTCTATTATTTATTGTCATAAGAATTCCCAAAAGAATAATTTTAAATTTATAGGAAATGCAGATAAGAATCATGTAATAAGAGACAATGCTTAAATGTAAAATAAAAGAGATACATCCTATTTTCCTGCTAGAAAACATAATGGGATATTATTAATGCAAACCATATATTTGATACCCTTTCAACAGATGAGCTAGCCATGTTTGGATTGGCTCCAATAGTACTCAAACTATTATTTGAAAAGGCGAAAGATATATTTTCGTGAAGCCGTATTTTGTTCAATTCATTGATTCCTGAAAAACAATCCTATAAAAAGCGTATCAATATAACGTTTTTTAGTTAGAATTTTCTTAAACCAGACAACTTTGTGTATAACAGTCAAGATGGAAGACCTTATAACTAAGCATGGTTGGTTAGATTTTCTATTAACAAAAATGCAAGGATTCAGCAGCTGAAAGAAGGTATTGTAGTAAATATATGGGAATCATCAATTCTTTTTTTAGTAAACAAATTTTTATTACATGTCATATTTAATTGCCTCCCCATTATGTTAGCAAGATATTAAATGTCGAAGTGCAATAGAAACGAGCCAATACTAAACACCACAAATTTCAAAGTTATTTTCTTTTGATGTAGGGAATACTGTTGGTAAGGAATATATGTCTGTATAAGTTAATGATGAAGTACTTAGCCCGCTGTTTTTTATCTTGTTATGTGTGAAATATCCAGAAATGAAAAGATCGTTCATGATACAGATTATTGCTTCTAGATCGAGGTTGTGGATAAGTCATTTAGTGATTGCTTTTCTAAAAAAAATGATTAAAAATTGTTTGATGAAGACAAAGAGCAATTAAATAGGAACATCATAAGAATTGGGAGTGGTACCAATGTTCAAGGAAATCTTAAAACGTTTTGGCATCAGGCGTCAAGTTATGGCAATGAGGATGCGTCCTTCTTATGTTTTAGAAGACCAGTTTTTGTCTATGATTCCGACATTACAATTCAGCAACGAAAGGCATATCATCTTTTAATAAAATGATTTTTCTATATTTTTACAGAGGAAAATTTAGTAATTTTACAAATATTTATATATTTCTTTCTACTTCTATTTAAAACTTAAAAATAATTAATGAGGTTGTTTGGTCGT
Organism: Osmoderma eremita; assembly: GCA_031763485.1. Taxonomy (NCBI): domain Eukaryota; kingdom Metazoa; phylum Arthropoda; class Insecta; order Coleoptera; family Scarabaeidae; genus Osmoderma; species Osmoderma eremita. The sequence continues at coordinate 132,985 of JARFOC010001317.1, forward strand.
AGGGCCATTCTATTCAATCCATTCAAGATATGTAAGCTTTGCTGTTTAACCATCGAAACGGTTCGAATGCCGTAGGAACTTAGAATGTGCGTCTTGATTTTTCTCCAACTAAAATATTTCTAAGTGTTCGGTGTTTTCCTCTAACTGGAATCAATTTTTCAATTTTCTTGAACATATCAAATCGTTCTTGCTTTGAAGTGAGTACCAAAATTTCGCATATGAAAGTATTAATTCGCTTTCTTTTCCAACAAAGTCCAAGAGGAAAATGATATAATCAAGTCAAAACCAAAATTTCCTTTGATGAAATTTCATCTTTTGGTAAGTTGGCGGGTTTTGGGGAACAGAGAACTGGTCCAAATCCTTCATTGGGATTAATTCTCGATTCTCTTTCAGTTCAAGGACGAACTGATTCTGAATCGGCTCAATATAAAGGAAACTTTGACCGAAAAATTATTCAAGTGCGATCTTCATGCTAAAAAAAGCATAATACACATAGGAAAAAATGTTGGTAGCGGATGAAAATACGAGGAAAAAAGGGATAAAACAAAAGATCGACGCAACAATAACATCTGAATAGCAGCAACGGAGGTGTAACGAACTAAGAAGATTGCTCCTCTATAAATACTACGACCAGGCCACACCGGTCCGATGCATTCATATAACTCTGTTCGCGGTGCTACGCGGATGATATAAAAGTAGGAGGCTATGGACGAGAGCGCGGGAGGAGTCTGAGGAGTGTCCGCGTATCGGTTACACCCACTTCGATAACCCCTTTTTACCCCCACTCGGGCGCGATCGAGGTGTCCACGGATCGCCTCGTCCTCCCAGTGCGGTTCGATTCGATTTTGTTATTGCAAAAGTCCGTTCGGTGTTGTTTTGTCGTTCGCGGCGCGCGCGATCTTGTCGATATCTGGACGCGGCGGACCGTTGCGCTTTCGGTTCGTGTGCGTGACCTCGGCGCCCTCTGGCGGACGACGCGCCAATTCCGTTCGGTATTACCCTTAAGGCTGAAACACGTTAAAAGTCGGACAGGAAGACAAAGGAAGACTTTGGCGTTTGTTTCTTTGTAGATTACAGAAGTAAATGGAAATGAGGTTATGTTAAGAGGATATTGAAACGATGGCGTTATGGGTTTTCCTAAAATAGTTTATAATAATTAATATTTAAAAAATATGGAATGGAAAAGTAAATAAACAAAAATAATCTGCGTGAAAAGGCTAATTAACTTGCATTTTCAAATGGGGTGGTCAAAATTTTCAAATATGGATCTTAGCAATTTGTTTTGATAATATACTCCGCTCAAAAGAAATTTTTTTGGCTCTGTTTTTATAAATAATAAATCACAATAAATTAAAGAAAAATCTAAAGATGCGATATTAAATACTTGGGTTTAAAATACTCACAAAACAACTGCAATATAAATTATAATATGTATTAACTTCTAGTTCAATGCATTTTTTATTTTTATATTATAGGACAAATTGTTAGCGTTTTTGGAGTTTTAACAGATTATTTTATGACTTAACTACAAAACGTGGGCTGCTTCTATATGCATTTTGTCAAGGACTTTCCGATTTTTATAAATAATAGTGAATTAAATTTAAAAAATCAAAAGTAAAGCAAAATCCAAAACACGATTATAACACAAAATACAAATTCTAATATGCCCTAATTTCTAGTTCAATGATGAGCTGTACAAGCTATCAAATGTCTAAGGCTCTTGCATTTTGTCTTAATAAATTCTTAGAATATTTGGGAATCAAAGGATTCTATTATATATTTATTAGAAGAATGTAAGATAGATCTTCTCAGGATGATCAGTATAACATCTGGGCGTTCATTACGCACTTTGTCCCCAAGAAGAATTAAATTTTTTGCTTTGCTTAGATTATTAAGGGGATTTAGTAGATTCTTTTGAAACGTGACATTTGTCAAAATAGTTTTAATACATGGCGATTTGGATTAGTCGTTATTTTGGTAAGGGATATATTTGTAAGTTCGCATTTGGCCGTTGTAGTGTGTGGTTGATAACAATTTGGTTTGGAGCAACCAACGCATTCACAACCTATTCAAGTTATTAAACCATTATATCGAAGTAATCGCTTAAATGCGAATACACGAAGAAAGTGCTTGCTTACTTAGAGGTTACTTTCGAGGTTTGATATGCCAAGCTAGTTAATTATGTAACGTAAACAATTATTAACGAAAGTCCTTTACACTCTTGTACAGTGGTTATATGTTGACGCTATGTAAGATGTGTGGGCCGGTAGAATCACCGGGTTCTATGTTATGGGTAATGCTCTGACAGTTACGGTTGATCTCTCTAATATGTTGGAAAACTCGGTGAACGATTTAAGTCATTTGGGCTCGCAACAAATCTGGTTTCAACAAGACGGGAGGCCACTTCGCATACAGCTCGAGCTGCAATTGAGATTTTGTGGGGAATTTTTGCATGTCAAAAAGTGGTGATATAGACTACTTTTTGTTTGGATAATCAAGAGGAACGGTCAATGCTAACATACCAATACCAATTGCAATGCTAAGGAATAATATTCGAAATAAAATTGCTGAAGTAATGCGGGGAATGTTATGAAAAATATGGTTATATTTGAAATACTGACAGAGGCTTAAGTAGGCCACGTCATAATTGTTAAAATGAAAATCGTGCCTGTATACTTCCAATAAATTTCCGATACAAATGAGAAATACTAGATAACAACTTTTATGTTTATATATAATCTAACCCTATTTATGGGGAAATTGTATCTAGGATTGTTCTCTACCACCTAGAATAAATTTTTTTTCGCCTGTGGCGGATTCATCCTTCGGCCAATATCTCTTTCATACTGTCGTCTCACGTTTTCCCAGCTTTTCTTTTGAGTCTCTTCTCATGTCTTCTTGCGTCCTGTTTAGGGGATTATTTCCTAGCCTGGTTAGATGTCCAAACCATTTAAGTTGGCGGTCTTTGATTATCTTTAATATAGGTTCCACATTCTTTATTTTATCCATTCTGGTAACACCAGCTACTTTGCGCCGATATTTCATCTCCACAACCTAGATTTTGCTCTTCATGACCGGCCATGTTAGAACCCAGGTTTCGTGTCCAAAGCTGAGTGTTGGTACGAACAGTTTTGTATATAATTACTGTATTCTTTTCCGGGATTTGCCTTTACCCCATAAACGATTTTCTTAGGCTGTGATATAACTTATATGTATTCCCCAATTTTGCATTTATTTCTGCTTCGTAGTGCCCCTTATTGTGAATGTTTTATGTATTTAAACCCCTCGACCTGTTCCAATTTCTTCTAACTAAACGTGATGTTGCAGTTCGCAAGCAATATCTGCCTGTAACCATAATTTTTTTTCCACGTATATTTTCATGTTGGTTGTCAATACTATCTTGCAAGGTTTTTCTATAGTACCCTTAATCCAGATATTATCAGGTCATCCGCAAAAGCACCTTCCCACTTTGGATCTTGGAATCCCATGGTGGAAAAAGGCTTCGATCCATGATTGAATGTAAAAACATGGTCGGTTATGCAGCGCCCCCTGCGATTGTTCTAGTAATTAGTAAAAGTTTCGCTTCTAAATTTTGTCTGAGAACGAATGGTCGTTAAATGAGGAGTACCTGTACATTAAAAATCAATAATATTTCGTAAAAACTAAACAGAAACAAATCTAAAACAAATCCTTCAATTAAATCTATGAAAAGAATCACAAGTATCAAAACATGGGACGACAAACGAAGAAATTTCGTCCAAGCCACAGCTAATCTGACCTCTCACATCGCACCGCGATGTTTCAGAAGCAGGTGCGGCTGAATCGTACCACAACAATCAAGACGAGTAGAGTGAACGCAATTCAAGAACGTAGAATCACTCAGACACTTACCGCACGGCCACAGAAGAAAGAAAAAAAGAGTAAAAAGACGGACTCAAGTACCTAGTTAAAGATTAAATGAGTTCGGTAGACGTCTTCGACAATTAACAGGGAATAATAGTAGGCCGCGAGCCGGCGATTCCGACCACGTGTTCATGCTCGCTGCTCTTTTGTCTCGTCGCGTTAAAGTTGCGTTACGCGCTGGGACACGCGCGCCCTCTATCCGGCCCGGGACGGAATCAAAACGCGCTACGTCCATAGAAAGAAACAGAAAAAAAATCCTCCAATTATGCTCGAAGCTCGTTAAAGAGGAAAAAGAGAAAATTTGAAAAATCGAGGGAATTATTAGCGTCGAATGAAAGTTATTTCTAATTGCTGGCAGATTCTTTGTCCTCTCGTAGATCGATTCTCCGTATTAGAAACGATGCTAAAGCTATAATTGATCCCGGAAATTATGAAGAAGTAATTTTCGTTTATTTCGAAAAATAATGACTGCGGATGCTATCCTTTGTCTCTAAATCATGAAAATTTGCTGCTCAATTTATGTTGATGTCAAGATCGGAAACAGAATAATAATAATAATAATAATAATAATAATAATAATAATGGCCCTTTATTGTCCAACAGAAGTACATCCAATAACAGAACAAT
>JARFOC010001317.1:137614-151816 GCA_031763485.1 Osmoderma eremita
ATTTTATTAGTTTTGCACCAAGTACTTATAAGATTTAAATTGCGTTGCAGTATATTGCAATCATCATAAGACTGTATGTTTCGAAAGATTTTAATATCATCTGCACATGCAAGCACCTTACAATCCAACTGCGACAAGAGATCATTTATATTTAGAATCTTGAATACTTGATCTCTTTTATATAGGAATACATATACAGTGAGCACGTAAAGATTGAAATAAATTCATTTAAAATTCAGATGTTTTTTTTATATTTTAGTTGCCGTTTTTCTGATGATTATCTCATGTATATAAGGCGACCCAAAAACATGTTACGACAACTTACTTACTTATTTTCTTTAATGGAAACACCTTTTTTTATTTCATTTTTAAATTCTACGTCAAATTCTGAACGTATTTTGTGTATCATCAGTATCGCTTTTCGCCCACCTTCACTAAGACGTACCATTACAAAAAACTTATCAAAATAAGTTTCGCTGTGTGTCTCTAAAGGTGTTGTGGTGTTTTTCTACAATATTGATAAAATCGACATTAACTGAAAAGTGTATCAGAAAAGACCTAGGCGCATTATTCGATTCTCAACTTATTTTCTCCACACATCTGAGAAAAAACTGGGTTTTGAAAAAATCGAATTTCCCTCAGTTACTAAATATTCCTTTTTGAAAGGGGAAATTGTTCCTGATTTGATAGAAACTGTAGATGATCAGTGCTCCTCATATCCACTATTAAAACTGGTTTGTAGAATTTAAGAAAGGCAGATCAAATGGCAAAGATGACGACCCCTCTTTGTATCCACTCCGAAAATGATTCTGTACATTATATGATTTTCAATGAATTGGGTTCAAACCTATATCATTGCACATTTTCTACGTATGTGTGTTTCACGTCGCTCACAACGACCTGGGTATGAGAAAGCTTTCGACCAAATAGATTCCCAAATGCTTGAACACTGATCAGAAACACGTTCGAGTTACGGCGTAGAATCTGCCACCGTTTGGAAGAAGATTTCTCAACCATTTTGGATCGACTTGTTACTATGGATTAAACATGAGCGTACTCTGAGACTAAAGAGGAATGCAAACAATGGAGGCATTCTTGCTCACCACGGCCCAAAAAATCGTCTGGCAAGATTCTTGCTTCAGTTTTGGATCTGGCAGATTATTTGGAAGATTGGTAGTGTCAGGGGGGCATATTGTACCGAGTTGCTGATTAAATCTCGTGAGAAAATTGTGGAAAAACGCCACAAAAAGCATTGCCAAAAATGTGCTCTTTTTTTGTAAGATAAGTCATTCACGAGTCGTCGATTGGACTCCAAAAAATTGATAAAATTGGTTGACCACCAAAACTCAAAAAGTATTTGAAAGCTAAAAGATACCCTGGAGAAGAATCCCTGTTGGTGAGCGCAAAAAAAACAACAAAAAATATGTTTGGGAGAGAGTACGCAAATTTGTCTACTTGGGACTTAATATTTAAGAAACTGGGCGTGAAAAACAGGAAATCCAGGCAAGAATTGCAAAAGGAAATCGTAAATACGGAAGCTTGAAAAGTCTCACGAAATCAAAATATGCCCAAAGCCCAAAGAATAAGATGGCTGAGGAATGTGGAAAGACTAAGCAGAGAAGGGTTACCAGAGTTAGCCGTTACCAGAAAACCAATAGGGTAAAGGAGAAAGGGAAGATCAAGAAAGAGATGGATGAATAAAGTGGAAGAAGATATAAAAAAAATGAAAATAGGGAATTGTAGGGAAATGGTAGGGAATAGAGGAAAATGAAGAAATGTAGTCCATACAGCACTTCAAGGAAGTTCCTATTATTAGTATTTTATTGGCCTTCACGGTTTCTAGAGAAAATTATTATTATTAAAAGATTTTCGACAAATGAGGAAGCCATTATGCGGTTGAGGAGTGGTTTTCAGACAAGACAAATATTTTTTGACGGTTTAGAATTACCTTATGAATGTTGGTGGTAGAATGAGTACTTATTAATACTCCCCAGCATTCTCCAATTATAAAAAAAAAAGTTAAACTCACACACAAAAAGCAAATACGAATTAGCAATTAATAAATCTCCACTTCTCCGTGTGAGTTGAATGTATATAAGTAAAATTCACCGGCATTGACGAAGAATAAACAAATAACTAACTTCCAGCGTTAAAGGCATAATTTCTGAACTGCACTTAATCCCCTCTATTAGAAAAAGCGACGGAGGAGGAATCGGAAGTTTTCCAAACGGAAAATTTTTATCCGTGTGTACAACCAACATCTATCTGTTTGCAAGAAATAAGTTTCCCTCGCTTCACTCTTCAGTCACTAGTAAAGAGTAGTCTGGAGCGATAAAGCAAGCAAAGCCAGAGGAAAAGCGGGATGGCGAGCAAGCAGGCAGGCCAGACGGTCTGAGGAAACTTTTCAAACAAAGTTTTCCAAATCGTTTCGCTCAATGCGCACCACGAAACTTTCTTCTGCCCCTATGTAACACCAAAGTCGTGTATAATAATGTACAAGGTGCGATGCTATAGTCTCTATTTGATGTTAAAATTACAGTAATAATCAGTAAAGAATCGCAAGGATTGTGGACTAATCAGTAATAATCAGTTCAAAAATAGCAAAAAAAACTTGTTGGAAAATTTTGGTCCGTATGTCCTTTTAAATGGAAATATATACAGTATGAGGTATGATCCTATAACCACTTGATGTTACATGAAATCAACGCATCTAAATATGGTCGGATATACTACGGAAAATAAACGGAATTACAAGAATTGTCTACTCATATGCGGTCTCATAGTTAAGCGCTGATTCCATTAATGAAAGACAGATGTAGCTAATGGTTGTATTTTAGACGAAATGAATATAATCACTACTAACGTATCAGTAGTGTCAATGGTTAGTTGTTTGTGGAGCTACATGTTGAACGGTTTTAAAAATTGCAAATGTTATAAACAAGAGTGGATTGTGTTTGTGATAAAGTGAATATGACGAAAAATTGTTTTTAAATATTTAAAAGGAAAATAAGAACGAGTTTACAAACATGCCACACACAGTCGTATACACGGGTGGTTAAAATAGTAATTATAATATAATTATGTTAAATACAAGATGAATTTTCAATGTCCGTCCGATCATTGACAGCACTAGGATGGGTTTTTATAAAAATCATTTCAAGTATATTTCGGATTTTATTATCTTCTTTTGCCAGAATTTTGGTATTGTCGACATTAAATTGCAGTTTTTCGGAATTACAATGTTTTTTTTTTTAATGCAGTGGTATTAGTGGACAATTTATGGCCATTTATTATGTCAGACGAATGTTGTATGGTTTGCCCTATGTATACCTTGTTGCAATTCATACAAGGGATTTGGTATACAGTATGGGTTTGTTTATTATAGGGCGTGTGCCATTTTAATTTTGTAAAAAAAATGATCTAAAGTGTTGTGGCTTTTGCTAGCTATAGTCAATCTGTAAGGTTGTTTTGAATTTTATTGACATCTTGCTTATTATTGGAATATTTCGTGGAATTTAATCGTTTTTAAAAAATATTATTAATAATTATTGTTTTATAAAATTTGTTTCATTTCTAAACGCATTTCTTTGCGATAAATAGGACTAGTTAATTTAATAGTTCTGTCTGTAATTGCTGCGGTTTTAAACTTTTTTTAATGGTTAAAGATTGACAATAATTGTAATTAATATATCTGCGAGTGCAAGTAGATTTTTGGAATATTTTGTTTAAGATTTTGTAATTTTTACGAATTAAAGTTAGATCCAGGAAATTTATTTGATTATTATTTTCAATTTCCAATGTGAACTGTAATTTTGATTCGTAAGAATTAAATTGTTCATGAATATATGGTATCTTATCTTGGTTTATACATATGATGCAATCATAAACATATCGTTTATAAAACATGGGTTGTATTTCTAAGCTATTTAATATAGTTTTTTTTCCCAAATCTTCCAGAACCAACTCAGCTATAGTGCTAGATATGGGGGCACCCATTGTACATCCTGAATTTTTTTTATAAAATACATTGTTATAATTGAAGTTCGACAGCTTCTTTGTTGTTTTGAGTTTTTGAGTTAATCCCAATGGAGTTTGATAGAATGTAGTGCCAAATTAACTGGGACATTGGTGTATAGTGATACTATATCAAGAGAGATCAACTTATGGGTATTGTTGATATATATAGAATCAATGAATTCATTAAAAGTGAAGGAGTTGCTTATGTGGTACTCATTTTTTCCAATGATGTTAGAAATAGAGTCAGCTAAGTATTTCGATAGATTATATAGTGGGCAATGAACACATGATACAATATGTCGTAATGGAATGGCATCTTTGTGTAGCTTGGGTAGACCATATATTTTTGGTGCTATGGAATTATTAATTTTCAAGTATTTGGCAGCGTCTTTGGCTACATAGGATTTATTTTCCCGTGTTTTTATTAAATCATTGTTGGTTTTTTGTAATGATTTAGTGGGATCACATTTTAGTTTTTGAAAGACATGTGGACCATTGAGCAAATCATCCATTTTTTTAACATAATCTTGCTGGTCCATGATGACAGTTTTATTAGTTTTGTCAGGTTTTAACACTACTAAATATGGGTTGTTCTTTAAGAAGTTTTTGGTTTCTTTAATGTTTTTTTTGGTGAAGATGGATTCTTCATATGTTGGTTGTTTTTATGGTTAAGAATGGCATTACTAATTTTTGTTCTGATTTAGAGTTTTTTCATGAAATATTTAAGTTTTCAATGGCAGCTTCGACATTGGCAACTACATTATTAACTGGTATTTTACTATTGAGTGAAAATTTTGGTTCTAGGCATAACACATCAGCAACCGAATCAGATAAAACTGTGTTGGACAAGTTGCAAACCCACTGCGCTCATACGTGTGGTTTATTTTATCTTATCTATTTATTCTTACACTTGTGTAGTCAGATGTATTTGTTGTATTAAATAAAATATGTTGATAATTTTTAATTATATTTTTAAGTATTAATTCTAAAGTTAAGTCTGAAATTAAATAATGCGTTTAACTAAAATTATTTTGGTAGTAGATTTATTTCTTAGATTTGGCCTATAAAATTGTAAGTGTGACATTTTCAAATTGGGAAATTTGGGGAATACATTGGCATTTTTAATAAAAATATCTATAATTATATAACTTTGGTCATTAGCAATGATTAGAAATTAATCCGAAGGCTCGGTAATGTTTGTTTAGGTGAAGAAATAGAAAAATGAGATGATTGTTTGAAAGAAAAAGTGCTTTAATAATTTCGGTTTGAATTAGTATTACTTGTGTGTGAATAAAGTTATTTTAAGGCATCTCTGTATTTTACTACCGACTCCTCGATTAGCCTAACTCTAATATTCAGCGTGTCGTATTTTGTTTATCGAATAAGCTGCATCCAGGTGGGTCATTTCTTTTTGTGTACACGCGCATAGCAACGCTGGCGCACCCACCAGATCGTAATAACTGGCGCCCCACATTGGGCGCCACTTATTACAAATAATTAATTCCTCACATAATTAAAAATAATAAAAACTTTTGCCGCAGTAGTTGGGCGACAATTATTGGAAATGATTGGTGAGTGGAATGATGTTTGTTTAGACGAAAAAATACAAAAATGAGATGATTGTTTGAAAGAAAAAGTGCTTTAATAATTTACGCTGAATTTCGATTATTGTCTGTAAATAAAGTTATTTTAAGGCATCTTTTGTTTATATCTGAAATATTCAGATAAGGTAGAGAGCCGACGAAATCCAAAGGCTATTTTTTGTAATTTAAAGTAGATATGCGGTTCATTCGACACCCACCATGCTCTAGTGGGGTGTTACCTGTATCTTTCCTCTAGCTCGCACTGCCCGGCTATATTCTTTCAATAGTGTACAAATACAGTTGTAACAAAATTTACTGCACTTTTCTCTCAGTGGAGGATTAACATTTACAGTTAAAAAAAACGTAATATGATCTCACCAAAAAAATATTATTGCCAAAAGTTAATGACCTCTACAGAATATTTCAGCTAACACGTTACAAATTGAACAATTACCGTGTTGTAATACGTTAACCGTTATGACAGACACTAAACTTTAATCTATATAAATATAAATAAAATCAGGTAAAAATTTCGCTTCACAAACTTTTTATTTTTATCATTTTCACACAAAAATATACACAAATAGTTGATCGAAGACGTCAGGACAAATATGTAATATATACACGTCGCTTGCGTTCGCGCCAAACGCGGCGACACATGTTTTAAAAATCGGATGTCGTGCAGGGTTTGGGGTATCTTTTGATATATAGAAAACATATGCCGACTGAGTCGTTACGCATCTATCGAAAACCGGGAATAAAAAAAGAAAAAAAACGAACAGAAAGCGATCGAGACTAGAGTGCGACGAGGCAATGGAAAAACGAAACCGGAGGGAGAAAAAAAACGAACACATAAGGTCCCAGACGAGAACCGTGTGGGAGACCAGATGTATCAATAGATTTATCTAGTAGCGGGAATAATAATTGCACCGCTCGTTGAGAATCGGTCGATTGGCGCTACTCATTTCGCCACACATCGAAGATGTGTATGTATCTAGAGATATATGTCCTTCTTTGTCTGCGTAAGTTAATGCACTACTGTTACCGTAGTTGCGTAGATGTGTGGTGTATTTATTTTCTTGCCTGTCTGGGATATGGCGGGAGTGGTTAAAGAAAAAAAAATAACGCCGGATAATGTAGGAAACCAAAAAAGAGAAATAAGCGAAGAAGGCCACTGTGCGTGTGATCTTCTCTTCTCTTGTTTAATATTCCTAGATATTATTATAAAGAACTGATCGTGTTAGCGTGGTGAAAATATACATAGCTTAAATTTTATGAAATTGGCAACGGTTTAAACACCGCACGGAATTGAATTTAGTCGCAAATAATGACGATAATAAAATAAATGGCCAGTCTAAATCATTTGTCTCAGTCTAAAATGCATATATGCGTATTCCCGAAGTACGAGCTGCCTTATTTTCTATTTAATACTTCATTTACTTTCCTCGTTTACGTACATATGTACATATATATATCTCGACACTTAAATTGCTTGAGCAACATTGTAGTTACTAAGATATGATGATATATTTTCGGCTAATTTATGTAAGGCAGAATTAAAGAGGCTCAATTGCTTTGAGGGAGCAATTAACAGTAAATCTTCATACGCCCCATTAAGTCGTTTTAGTTAACTGCACATTTCTACCTTGCATACGTATAAACACCGTGGAGGTACGCACGTATATACAATATATTAGAGAATTTCTTTTAGAAATCCTGTCCACGTGGGATCTTCATTTGGTAAAATTAAAGTCAAGGAAAAACACGTACCATAGCTTTTCAATCGATTACGATTTTTGCAATTCGATAAATTGAGCTCATATGAAGTTATTTCGTATACAACCAACTTGACAGCATCCTTCTTGGATAATCGTCCGTTAAAAAGTTCTGGTGTTTTTGAGCACGCGGGCTGGATCAAATGTTTTCGGAATGGTTGCTACTCACTCCTTGCCAGGTACCATTTCAGCAGCAATGGAGCAATCGTGTATTTGTTTACAACACCTTCACTCTGTGGTGCTCGCAAGAAGAACCCATTTTAACGTTGGCCATTATGGACGAGTTCCAAAACCATTATGAGGTAGAGTAATAATCTTCAAACTAGATCTTTGAGACCGCGGATTGCTCGAGGGAACTGACATCTGTCTGACATGCGAGAAACCGTGATGTTAGTTCGCAGAATCTTATCCTTGGACCTTCATTTCCATCCGCATAAGATCATGGTTGTTCAGGAAATGCAGCAAAGTGACTTCGTGGTACGTTCTCAGAAATGATGTTGGAATTGCTGACAGACGATATCGTTTTGATCATTAGTGATCAACTGCTAAAGTAGATCGCTATGATGCGTGATTATTTGCTGCTAGAATTAATAAGACGTATTAACCTCAGCACAGTTTGGTTTCAGCAAGATGGGACGACTTGTCATTTATTAAGAGTAATAATGACTTTTTTAATACAACATTTTGTTGGGCGCCTGATTTCATTACGTGGGAATGAGTCACCTTGCGGCTACTTTCTATGGGGCTACCTAGAAAATCAAGCTTACATACAGAAACCATGGATTCTTGAAGCTTTTTCCGAAACCATAACGCGAGAAAGTCATAGAGTTTCGCGTGCTTGAAAGGAGTATGAACTATTTTGCCAACTGTCTACAAGAATACCTCGACAATCTTGATTGTATGTTTGGTGTGGCGTATCTCACACCTGCATTATTGGGCCCCATTTTTTTTCATGAAAATTGGACGAACAGTGTCTGTTAACACAAATCGCTACCCCGCTATGAAGCGTGATTATTAGCTGCTAGAATTAATAAGACGTATTAACCTCAGCACAGTTTGGTTTCAGCAAGATGGGATGATTTGCCAAACATTAAGAGCAATAATGGCTTTTTTAATACAATGCTGGACGCCTGATGTTATTTCGTGGGGATGAGTCAACTATTCTTTATGGGGTTACCCAAAAAATCAAGACAAACCATGTATTTCTTTCCGAAACCATAACGCGAGCAAGTTATAGAGTTTCGTGTGCTTGACAGGTGTATGAACAACTGTCTACAAGAATACCTCGACAAACATGGGCGCCATTTATGACGTACGACGTACTTAGCACTTCCGCACTTATCTTTTTGCATTTTGTAAGTCATTATAGAATCATTGGTGATTAACCCGATGAATCATCTGGAATGATTCTTATAGTTTTTGACTCAAACTGATGACCCCATAACCGTGTACCGTAGATCTAGGTTCTAAAATAACTTAACACGCTCATAATTTGTTGTTTAACCATAACTTAGATTTATGTACAATTAGCTAATATAGTTTAGAGAATTCCAACTTTGGTTGTTTCTTTCTTGGTAATGCGTTGTTTCTAGTTGGAAGGTCCATACAGGTATATTCCAAGGTACCTTGCTCTTTTAGATTCAGAAATTTTCTGTTTATTAACGACGGACATGTATTCTTTTGAAGTGTAAATGCTGCTTGTGGGGATCTAGGATTCAGCCAATTTATATGTTATTGAAGGCATTTTTCGGAAGCAAATCGAGGGAAGGACCAAGATCAGTATGAGAAAGTGTGTAGTTGTCACTTATACTACCTCCAACAATCCATGTTTCAACTATTCCATTGGGCAATAGCTTGTTTAGATACTTTTAGAAGTTAAGGATCTTTTAAAAGAGTTTTATTCTGGAGTTTTCCAGCCGTATGCTTTTCTATTTGCATCTATACATGACACTCCCTAAGATTCACCATTAGAACCTGTGTAAGCTGCATCAACTTGGACGTGTTAAAGTAACTTAATATACATTGAATAGAGCAAAGCACAAATATGCTTCGACAATCTGGTATCCGTATTATATTATATATGAAAATTATGCAGATGTAAAGGGTGAAGAGACGGTGGGTTAAGTGGGTTAAGCGTTCAAGAAAATAAGCAAATTATCAAACCAAGAAATGCTCTAGGAACACAATTTTCTCAGGTTTTTCATCAATTTGCTCTGATTATATTCTTAAGGAAGTGATAAAAATATAACTATTGAACAAAGCCGTTTCTGACCAAACTAAGTAACCTTGAATAGAAATAGGTAAATAAAAGTGTTGCTCCAACTATAATTATTCGAAAAAAAAAACAGCACAAATACAAACACCGATGTCATACGCGATACTCATTAAAGCAATTAGCGAATTCGTGTCAAAAAGCGTAATAAAATTTTCGATTCAACACATAGAGACGAATTAGTCATTCGATAAATAACATTAAATACGCGTTTGGTGCTAGTGTATCAAACTACATGCATCATAGAAGTCGTATAGTCCTTTTCGTTTCATCATCATTCGCTTCCTTCTCTCGCAATCAACACCATATCGCATAATACACGGAAAAAAATGGAATGCCATCATCATCGTCAATTGATTTTGGCGCAGAAGGTCAATTTCATTAACATATCGACAATTTCAACTAATTAACTGATATACACCACATTTTATTGTACACAGATACAATGCAAACGTACAATGGCTCGTGTTCTCGTTTTGATGGAATTGATAGGATGAGACACACGATGATGAAGATCATGGCGATGATGTTTACGATATTATTGTTCAGAATTGCGGTGACTCATCCTATCGGGTATATGTCGAACGTGAAGTCGTATAAGTTGTAAATTAAAATTGCCTCATCGATATATTTGTGATAATGCAGATGGTATAAATGACATATGGATGTATGTATAGAGTTATATTACATGGTCCAAGCATTGTCTATATGTTTCCACCCGTCTATATATAGGCAATATAAGCAGTGATGTCATGATAGAACTAGTTGGTATTAGGGCCAATATATGATCCACATTATCAACTCATATCGTATTTTATTAATTCTTCCGGCCCGGTCCACTGTTACAGCGTACAAAGAGCAAACGTCATCTATATAACAGTCTGAATTCGATACAATTACACGATACAAACACATTTCACAAGCACTTTAGTAACTTTTGGATGTTTCGTTTTTTGTTAGATAATACAGTTTGTCGTTAATTAACACTGTGAATGCAATTGCACGAATTATGCGGAAAATGTTTTGAACGAAGCTATGTGCTGTATAACTAACAATAAAAAATATATATCTAGATATAGAAAATAATAATAACTAGCAACTCAGCTGGTGAAGAGGGTGTGGGAATTAAAAATACAAGACAAGAAGAAACGAGGTAGGCCAAAACAAACATGGGATAATATAGTAGGAAAAATTCTAAAGAAGAAAGGATCAGAATGGAATGAAGCAAGAAAACTGACAAGCAATAGGAAGGAATGGAACAAATTTATAAATTCAAAATCTAAACGAAGCTATGTGCCGTATAACTAACAATAAAAAATATATATGTAGATATAGAAAAGGGATTCGATAAGGTACCGAGAAGAAAAATCTGGGAATCGCTAAATCAGAACATTTACTGATCAATGAAGCGGAACAGAAGTGCACTATATAGCAAGGAACAGGAGACAACAATATCAGTCTTTAGAGAACTTCTGAGGATCCTGACATGTTTAGCGAAACGTCAAGTATAAACACTACAAGGCGAGACAATACCCAGAAAATATTCCTACAATTTACTTGGGTCGTGGAAGCCTGCATCTTTGGAAACTTAGTGAAAAATTGATGCAACAAGGTCTGATCACCCTAAAACGGCACGGACTAAAGTTAATCTGCAAAGGGTAGCTGAAATTTTTGGTAAAAAAACTTAGTCACATCTGAAGTATCCCCAACAATTAGACATTTTCTAAATCCGATTGCTAAAAAGTCGAATGTTTAACCCTTTGATATGGATGCTTGTATGCCTGAATGGGAAGCTGTTAGTGTGGACAATGGACGTTTATGTGAGTTCATCAAAAGTAGCTATCAAACACCATGGGTGCCATATATGTATGTAGGTGTTTGTCAATCTTTTCGACTCAAGCGTAGTGTAGTTACAATTATCGCTATATGAGGTAAATACGGCGGTAAGCAAAGCATATGACGATTTGTTTACCATTCCAACTAACATTTTCTTAAACAAACCATTATAGGCGGAACTAATCTGAATATGCTAATAAAAATTGTTATTTCAGCATTAAAGAATTATTTGAGGAGCAAGCCCTCACACTTTGCTAATGTCGGTGTGGAAGTTCTGGGACTTTTTTCCTGGAATGGATTGCTTCTGAATGAACATGAAATTGGTCAAGGATATTATGCGATTTAACCCTTTATGATTTTTCTATGTGCTGTGGTATACATAAAATCCATGGTATTTAAAAAAAAATGCCACTTAAAGTTGTCAATTGAGAATGCATTTGAACATATTGATAATGACAAGGAATTAATACGTCGAATTTGTAGTTCTATAAAGACAGAATATAAAGAAGGCTTGTATCGAAGATGAGGGTCATCATTTTGAGAATTAAATTTTTTTTTTTTGCTTCATTTGACTTATTTGACTCATTTGATCGTCCAATCATTTACTGGCTGCCATATCTGTCCAAGATTGCGCTGACACTTTTTACAATATTTTATATAATCTACTTGATAAAACTATACCTCTACAAATATACAAAAATTGCAGGCGTAGATATCCTCCACGGTATAATATTGAGCTAATCCAACTGCTTCGAAGAAAAAATAATGCTCATAAAGCCTTCTAAAGATTTAAAACTACCTTTCGTTACCAATATCTCCAAAAATTGAGACGGTCCTGGAAATCACTTGCAAATTAACTGGCAAAAGACAGCTTTCTAGCGAAGTTCCAAGCATTATCGAATGATATTAAAATCATTAGAGATAACAAAAATATGAAAAATCGGCAGAGTGTGTCCTGTCCTAAAATCTGGAAACTCGGATGATATATGCAACCACAGGCCTATATATATTATGTGCAATTTTGCAAAAAATCTTCGAGTCTATATTATGCGACCATATTGCAGTTCAAATCTTCACTTCACCCAGTCAACAGGGATTTATGTCTGAATGTTCTACAGTTACGAATTTAGGTTGCTTTACTCAGTTTGCATCGGAAGCTCTTGACAGACAGAGCCAGGTTGATACAGTTTATTCTGATTTTTAGAAGGCGTTTGACCAAGTTGACCACTATATACATACTATTTTGGAAGTTGAAGGCTATTGGGTTTTCACCTTCTTTGTTAGCGTTGATTAGATCGTCTTTAATTGCGAGAAAACAACAAAGATTAAGTTCAAGAGTATGTATTAAATTTGGTTGTTAACATTGCGTGAGAGAGATAACACCATAAATTATCAATGTGATTAATTATCTCTTATTTTGCAACGTATTCGTTTAACTTTCTACGAGAAGTTATCAAAATCTGGGGAAAGTAAAATCGATGCTATAAAACTACCAATTCGATTAAATATTATATCAATATTGAGCAGTTGCGAGAAATATTATAAGGAAGCATTTCCGTTAAAGTTTATGGTATTTATATTAAGGATAATAAATTTTCTTGGGTAGTAACAAGTATCAGAAAAGAAAAAAAATAACTTCGAAACGATTGCTTCACCAACAGACGAAAATTATTGAGGAATTCAACCAAATTCTTCTAGCAGACGAATTCCTTTCTGCAGCAATTAGTATACGAATGGCGTCGATCGTCGCGGAAGAGGGAGTTAAATTAAGCGGAGTGTTCAAGGTTTAATCTTTCTTTACTCCTCTCTATCCCGTATCGGCAGCGAAGAAGGAAAAGTGCAGAATTAGTAATTAATCCAGCTTAGAGATTTTACCCTATTTCCTTACGTATTTCTCTTCGCCAGAGCGAGAACTTAGAGTAGAGGATTCTAAGGATGACAGTAGAGTAGTAACATTTTATGTTATGTTTCATACACTATCAGTAGTTAAAATAAAGTTGCCAAGTGTATAGAATCTTGCTGAGGAAGGATGGAATCAGGAGAACGGATTCGATAAAAGACGAAAATGTACATCGCAGATTAATAAATGTTAAATAAATATATATTTAAAGAAATAAAAAGAAAAGCTTTAGAACGCACTAACAAGGATAAAACAATCTTCTGAGCCTTATTGGTTCACCCCACACTAAGGATAAAAAATGTTTTTCGCAACTTTATAAGGCTTAAGTTTGTTTTGTAGTGTGGGTGAACCAATGGGGTTACATCTCAGTGTGAGATGAACCAATATGGTTAAGAACAAAAGAAATTAAACTTTGTAAAGTTACGACAAAAAAAAGTTTATCCTTAGTGTGGGGTGAACCAGTAGGGCTAAGAAAAACTCTTGATTTTTCCTTTCTAATGCGTTTTAGATAACGGGTTTATTTTCATTAAAAAAAATATTATTTTAATAGTGCCAATACCGAAGAAAGGAGACCTGACTAAATGCACAAATTACAAGGGCATAACATTGTTAAACGCAACCTCCAAAATATTGACGACAATACTTAAGGTTAGATTAACAAATCACACCGAAGCTATTATAGGAGATTATCAGCTGGGATATAGGAAAAAAAATCAGCTACAGACGCAGTTCACATAATAACGCAAGTCATGGAAAAAAGTTATGAATATGATATAGATATACATATACTGTTCATCGACTTTAAACAAGCGTTTGATA
>JARFOC010001317.1:180068-192165 GCA_031763485.1 Osmoderma eremita
TTGACATCCACTCACAGCACAATCAATTAATTAATTAACCAATAACTCAGCCGCAACGCAAATTTCCATAGTTAGATGTAATCTTCACATTTTTTGTCGAGTTTTGGGAATATGGTAGAAATGTAGCTGCAGGGGGTCAACCGGAACCAGCAAAACTTTCAAAGTGGTCTATGAGAAAAAAAAGTTTTGGGAGCCTCTGATTTAGATAGACAGGTAAACGGTAAACTTGATTAATTAAACTCAATCGTCGTTTCAAAATTGCGAAACAATCGACCAACGTTTCATACTCACTACCGTGCTGCGGAAACCGTTATTTCCCCGATCGATTTTCAATGTCAATACAAAAACAGAAGACGAATGCAACAGTCTACTTCGATCTAATTCCATAATACCATTCGCGGAATGCCATCATATAGATTTTAATTCACTTGTTTGGCAGTTTCTTATTAATGATTCTCTGTCGGGCGCGTTCCGTCTGCCAGTCTGATTATGTCTACGTCTTCTCGCTCTATCTTACCACTATGTATAAAATAGCCTTTCGTGCTCATCCATCTCTTTCACTCTTTGTATATTTCGTATAGATATCTGCACCATGATTTATCTGTTTCGGTCTCATTTAATAGTTGCCAATACGGTGGAATCGGTGGAATGTGTGTTAGACGGAGAAAGTGATTGAGGATCAAACGGCGTAGATATACCGATTTCGCCTGGGACATTTTCCAATGATAATTGGCGTAATCAATTTTCTCAATTCTGATAGGTAATATCGGAGTTTCGAGTTATTTACGTCAGCGATCGATGTATAACGAAATATTATTAATTTGTTTGAAATTACACTGAAGCGTGCAGGATTTTTATAATATTTCTTGTACTTATTCCTTTTTTTTTTTGGTTGGTTGCGAATATTTTCTGGGGGTTTTAAGTCTAGAACGTAGAAATACCTCCCATTAAACCCCTTCTAGATTCCACTCAACAAAAAAACATTTTTTATTGTGCACACAAAACGATATTTTCTCTATGAAGATAAATTAAAGTTAAAATCATATTTTTAAAAGATTCTGGCATTAATTATTATTACAAAAATATCAATCAACATTGGCTTTGCGAATAAACTGTATTTAAGGCTAGCTACTTATATTACTATGCTAAGGTCCAATCCCCGAAGCTCTCACGACAGAGATTCTGTCCGTGAAAGCCTTCGACAGCCTTTGGCAACATTCAAAATACGTTTAACATTTATTTCATTTGATTAGGAAAAATTTAAACGAAGGAAAGTAACTCCAGCTCAAGTTTATTTGTCAAATAAATCTTCATATTTCAAAATGAAAAAAATTATTTTTCCCCCCTTTTTCCATTTTTGTCCTTTCCTGCCTTCCAAATTCCTTTCACTTTCCTGTTATTGTCCATTCTTGTTATATAACCCGGCCACAAAAGTTGTCTTCTGTCAATTCTTTCCTAATCTCTGTATTTCTAATACGGTCACTTCTCGACACTCCTGCTGTTGCTCTCAAATATTTCATATCGCATGCTTGTATTTTGCTCTTTAGGGTTTCATTAATTGAGAAGAAAAGTGATGACGTCGATTTGTTTTGTTTGGAAACATTTGCAGCGCCGCCAACAGTGAAAAATGATTAAAAGGATGATATTTTGTATCATTTTACGCTGTCTAGGTTTCCAAACAAAAGAAATAACCTATTAATTTTAGCCATTCTGTTATTTATATGCCAACAAGGAAATTATTTCAAATTCCCTGTGATTAGATTCATAATCTTACGATTTAGTATCTAATATTCGATAATTCTATTACAAAATTTTATGTTTTTGGGGGGATTTTAAGAAACTAGTTTGTGGGGAGATGTCAGGAGGAAACTGGGGGTAGCCCTCTTCTTTATCATCGTTAGCCGTAATACTAGAATTTAATTCGGAGCGGATAAATTTTCTCTTTAGATTGGGGGGAATCCAATAACCTTAATGTGTGGATCTTTGAGAGTAGAACGTCCTTTCCCCCCAACGTAAATTTCCTTATAACAACGCATTTTGTCTTTTGCTGGTATAAGGATAGTTTTAAATGTCAACAAAGTAATGTCAATGGATCTTCATTTAAAAAACTATAATGAGGAAGCATCTTGCATGTATCTGGAGAGCTGTCTGCCCTATATTTATTTTCCTTTTTTGTATGTATTTAGAACCTATAACTTAATACTAGAATTAAATTAGAAGCCGTTAAATTTTGGGGGAAATTGATAATTTTAATGCGCTGATCTACTGGACGGATAAAAATTTCCAAAATTACTTATAAGAGTATATTTCTCTGCATTTTTCATACATTTAAAATAAAAATACCCCTTACCACCTTGTTGAGTAAAGGACTCTGAATACGTATTTCAGCAATTAAGTTGCCATTCTCAGCAGAAAACCACAAAGGAAAATAATGCCAGACGCAGCACTCCGAGAGCAATGCACCTCATAGAACCCCATAGAATGTTATTGGCGGCGCTCTATGAGGTGCATTGCTCTCGGAGTGCTACGTCTGACAGTACTTTCCTTTTGGGGTTTTCTACTGAAGTTGGCCACTTAGTTGCCGAAATACGTATTCGGAGTTCTTTACTCAACGCGGTGGTAAGGGGTATTTTTATTTTAAATTTATTTTGATCCACCGTATCCTATTACCTATATCTTTCATACAAACAATGATTCGAATGAGGACAAAGGAATATCAAAACTTTATCTTTCCCCAATTTAAATTTCCTCGGTAGAACGCATATCGTCTTAAACTTTTTTTATATCAGCATCATCTAATATGTGGACAAAAAGGTGTCAAACTCCTTAATTGGGGAAATGAATTATTGGGGAAATATCTTGGTGAAATCTGGGGAGAGTCAGCACTATATTATTTTCCGTTTATCTCAGCGTTATGTATACAATAATATGTAATTTTAATTTGGAGCCCTTAAATTTTACTTTGGATTTGGGGGGAAAGTAATAACTTTAATGTGTGGATATTTGGGGAGAAAGATACTGTGGACAAAAAAAATCGTTAAAACACATTTCCTCTTCAACTTTTAATAAGCATAGCTTCATATGAGTACAAAGAATGTCAGAACACCTTTCCCCCCCAATTTAAATTCTCTCCCGGTTCTCGTAAGCTATCCCGGGCGACAAAGAAGAATACACAACCCAGAACTTGTAAGCCACATCGTGCCTGCGTCCGTGGGTGTACACATATGCATAAGGGACACGCCGCGACTGTATACACATACGAAATAACATGGACAATATTATTGATTACCACCCCTAAAGCCAAGAGGAGCAGAACAACACACACACACACACACATGTACGTATATCTTTTCTGCGAGAAGAGCTATAGTTTTACCCCTTCTACTTTCGCCGATCTTCTCTCTCCCGGCGTCCCTCGCGATTTTCGCATGCGGACGCCGACGCCCCACCACCGCTCCGTAAGGATCCCCCCGCACTCGCCGACCCCTCTTTTCCATCTCTCCTAACATCCCCCTTCATGTGGATACGTCTGTCCTTCGCTTTTCTTTTCTCGCACGCCGGCTACGAACGCGTCTCTTGTCTTCTGCTCTCGATTCGATCCCCCGAATCACCGCCTTCCCCCCATCGGTAACTCTGCCTTTTCGTAGGGGCAGGCGGAAAGCAACAACCCTTTCCTACTCCGGAGAGAGGTTTTTGATCCTAGATGGATGGACAGGCGGCGTTATCGAATGTGGAAATAAAAATGGGAGAGACGTGTGCATCGGAGTCGGCCGCCACCCCCTCACCGTACGATGAATTTCGTGGGGGAAGGGGAGAGACGCGGACGCCGCTTTCGAAGTGGTGGTGGGGGTGATACGGTGCGAGCGTATTTCTGGAGAGGATGGAGGTGAAGTACTGGAAGAAGATGATGAACGCATATAGGTTGCTCTTTTTTGCGATTTTTTTTTGGGGAAACTTACTAGGCGGTTCAGAAACAACATACTGCATGAATATTATTCGCTTTTCGTATCGAATAGGGGTTGGAAATGGTGGAATTAGCATTACTTTTGCAACGTATTATAATTGGACCGTCATATTACATCGATTGTTTTTGATTTTATTTCAACTGGGGGGATAGATGCATAAGTTGGATATGAAATTTTTGCATGTTATTATTTGAGATGTGTTAGTTTGTATAATAATCACTTGAGAGTTTAGTTTTTTAACTAATAAAATAATTATCGTTCGTTTTGTGGTTGCCCAGAACATTCATGGTTTTGGGGGGAATCCTATGTTCTAAATATTTAAAGATGCTGGTGTTTTCTGATTTATTTTGCGTGCCCTTTATATTTTTAGCGGGTGATAGGTAAAAAAATGCAATTTTTTCACCGATTGCTTTGAAATTTTGACACAACGTTGCATTTGAATATGGCCGTGTTTTTATGTCCCTACAGGGGCGCCAGAAGAGGGCGGGAATGTGAACAATTGACTGATATATGGCGCTTTGAATAACGATTGGTGCTCGTCATGTATTTCCAATGCTAGTGGTTTTTTTACACACGACTAAATAATTATTTTGTTACTTTTTTTTTGTAATTACAAGGTATACTTGTGATACATTGTTGTTTTCAGAAAAAGATTCTTCATTATAATCATATAAAAGTATAGTCTAATTTTTAAAACCTTAAAACACTTAACGGCTATAAATAATTTCAATTAAAATCGGTCTATAAAAAAGCCGGTACGAACTCGTCTTTATTTATAAGACCCCCCCGTATAAAGATATTTGTCATTATTTCTATATTAAAACAAGTAGAACACAAACTTGTTATCTCTAAACTTTGTTTGATTATATCATTTATTTTCAATTTAGTATTTAAAAATAAACAAAACACTTTAGCACCATTATAGAATGTACAAAATCGACTAACCTTAACTGTATGTTTCGAATGATAGTGCGGGTGGTAAAAATGAAACAGAAAGTACCTTATTTAGGTTTCTTTTAAATCGTTTCGGAATTTCATCAAAGCAGTAGATGTTCCGAAATATATTTTTTCGCTTTAGAATGTTCTAAAATCATGAACTCTCGCTGTGGTTAAAACAGCCTAGAAAATAGAACAATGCCTATTTATTCTGAGCAAATTAGTTAATGTAATGACCCTGATATTAATTGTACAAATCTGGGCTGGACGTGTAGTTCCTAATAAAGCAAGATTTAAAAGGTAAATATTCATAAAAATTATCCCGAAGTATATATATTTTCCTAATACATTTTCAGTATTTAACTCCCATCTGTGATTCATTTCAATTTCGAGTAGCTTGTATTGGAGCTACCCAACATAGCACTCAACATGAAAAGTGTCCATATATATATTCAGTTATTGAAAAAACATTCTTCCTAACAATCCCCAATTTTATGTTCTATGATACAAATTGAACATGAGAACAACGAATTTGGAGTGGGGGGTACTTCTTCTCTACTTACTAACTTGTTACTTGTTGGTGGGATGACATCCCCCAGGTTCGATAATCCGTCGCTTCTATTACGGCCCCTAGGTCCTATTGTGGAATGGATGCCATTCTAGAGTTCATCAAACAAGTCTTCTTGCTAAATGAGGAATTTTTGAGGTCAGCTAAAAAATAATAATTTGCGTCCCAAAGATGGGGTGGTCGCAGTACCGTGGCATATAACGTGCACTACTGTTTCTTCGCCCTCCATACACAGCCGGCATTCGGTTTCTTCCCATATATAGATTCTGTCTAAATGTTTTCTGAGTCCGCAGTGGCCTGTAACACAGAAGTAATTATTTTGGGCTTCTGATCTAAGGAAATTCTAGAAAATATAGATCATGGATTTGTTGTGCCTTTGTTGTATAGCCTTTCATTAAGCGAGTTTCTTTGCTTCTTCACCCTTTTCTTCTGTTTTTGTGTTAGACCTAGGGTCTGGTCCAGGCCCATCTTTAGGCATGAGCACACGGGGCTCTAGCCCCGGGCCCCGCGATCAATGGGGCCCCCTAATCTTAGTGACAGCAGCGGAATCGATTTTTAATTTCTCTCGAAAGGGTCCAATGCGTCACAGGGCCCAGGGCCCCCGCCTGGCTTAAGACGGCCCTGGTCTGGTCCGTGGTACAGGTATATGTTGCCTTCCCAGTCTTCCGTAATTTCCTCCTCATTCCTGGACGTTGCCTCTGCGTATCTTCACTATTCTTTTATTATTGATGCGATCGTTATGTCTATGCCAATTTTTTCTTCTGTTTTCCACCGATTATCCCTCCTAAAACCATCTTTTCTGCAGCTTTGTCTTTCTTGCTAAGTTATTACCAGCCTTCAAAGATATGGAACAAGATTATTTGTTAGCAATTTTTTTCTCACAATGGTTTTCGTCTAGCATTCACTATTAATTCCTTGATTTTTTGACTTTACCCTCAACAAGAGTTACCTGTGTGATTTTGATTGGTGTCATCAAATTTCTCAACATTCTGATTGTTCCAATTTTCGCTCGAAAAACATCTGTTGAAACCCTCGCAAAGAAAGACGATGAAGAAATTCCAATACTTCTCCTTTAAGGAAGTAAACCAACCCCTCTCAATGGAAGCGATCGCATCAAACGAACCACCACCGTAAAAAACGTGTCATCATCCATCCATCGACGACCAGACCTACGCCAACGTGAAAAAAAGGATACCCAGCCTTCCCCCAATCGTCGAACATTTCCGCAAGCTATCGGTTCGAGAGGCACCGTGAGATACTGCGACGGGATTTACCGTAATGGGGTCTACCACCCCCCTCTTAGTTTCGATTTCGGACCTATAAAGCCTTCAACGGAGTTTTTCTTCTTTCCCTTCGAAGCAACTTCCTCCTTAAGTTTTTCTTTTCTGTCTTCGTTCACATCGACAGCCTCGCCTCATTCCATCCTTCCATCTACAGGTTGCAGGCGGAAGGAGTATCACCACCTCCAGTAAGGTCCTTGCTGCCGCCCCCCGTGTTTTATTCCACTCGATCGGTAAGCGATCGGGAACTTCCAAGAGGGTCGTTTTTTTCTGCGTCACGTCGTTTGGCATCGACTGTTGCTGAATGGGGGGGAGTTTAGCCTATTTTTCCGTTCGGAGGGCGATTTCTTTAACCTAGTTTTTGTCGGTGCTTACTCAGAGAGGGGTGAGCAAGTTGAACGAAGGGTAAAATAATCTTCGACACATCGATGTTCTACTGAATATATATTCTACCAAAAGACGCATTACGTCCAATTTAATTTCGTTTATTTCTCTTGCAATTTTTGGTCAAATTATAATCAAAAAATACTCTAATTCTGGGTGGTTATTATCACATATCTTACTAAATCCTGGTTCCATTGTTTTAGTAAGCAATTGTGATATGCAAAAAGAGTATTAGCAAAAGCTTTGACGATTGAGCAACGTTACACACTCGATATTTTGACAAACAAATTGCGATATGATTGCGATGGTTTAACTAGACAGATATTATTTGCATAACATTGCCCTAAGCGTCCATTTCCTTCCTAGTATCTTCTATAGTCTTTATATACGTCTTTATTGTATATCCTTTGAAACTGTATTTGGTTCTGAATTTTATCTGTCGATTTCGTCGATCACATTCGGCATAGTCGGCGCAATTTTCCGATACCAACTGTCGCCGTCGTCAATACAAAAAAAGCTCAGAGCGGATATGACGCGATCATAATTTTCTAATCATCAATCGTTTATTTCACCACGCACACACACACACCCATACACGCGCAAGTAATTGTAGATTGCCGGCCACAGATGCATCTCTGCGTGCCGCTTTGATCGTCGACTCGACCAGCAAATAACGAAATAAGCAGATAGATCACAATCGGTGAAAATAGAGGCGGCTGGTTCTGTTCGTACGAGACGAATTGTGTACGAGGACCGCTCGATAAGTTACGAGTTAGTATGAAATTTCTATGCAATTTAAAGCAATTTAAAAAGTATTTAGTTGGAAACTGCCTAGATACTCCTGTTTTAGAGAACATAATCGTCGATGGAAAAATCCGAGACCGATTCAAAAAATTATGAAACTTTGGGAACATATGGGTAAAGGGTATAGAAAAGGTTTTAAGACCAAAATTGTTTCTTTGAACAAATTTTATTAAGCAGACAAGAAAAGAAGGCTGAACCTTTTACTTTCAATATATTCGTTTATTGTCATCAGAGCTCTTTCGACAATTGGTATTCCTGTAAAGTATTTTTCCCTAACTTGTTCTCGGTTTGATTTTTATGTGGGATTCTTTTTGGGGATTCCTCCCCTGTTAGTGCCCCAAATAAATATAATTATAAAATAGAAGGAATGAGATAGAGGCGAGAAGGGTAATTATCATATGTCAGCATTTGACTTGGGATATTATTGATGTTTAAAAAGACACAAAATAAAAACATCAGCCACTTTTTTATTCCATTGGATTAGATGCAGAATCGGTAAATCACAATAAAATAGTGAATTAGTTTGGTTTTAAATGCAATTGAACTGATATTAAAACATAGAAATATACATATTGTTAAATGTTAATAAACGAAAAACACATGCTTTACTTTACAAGAATTTCGTTAATTGCACTTAGGTAAGCCCACTCGCCAAGGTCCCATAAACCAACTCACAGTTCAAGAACATTGTAGCGAACAGCTGAATTATAATAATAAGGATATTTTACAATTACGAACATTAACTCATGTTACCAAGAGAAATTTTTCCCAAATATATCTAGTTTGTTTTTGAATTTGACCCCTATTTTGCTCAAATTATATATTTTAGTAACTTACTGTTACATATGCCACCAGATTCTGGCGTACCAACCGACAGACTTGTCAAAATCGCGTCGAACATAACCTAGAAATGGCACTTTTCAGATGGTACTTTCTTTTCAAGTGCTCACATTATGAATGGCCATTTTGGACACAGGGAAACATGCACTTTCCGGCATATAAATCGCCAAATCGACGGTCCCTATTCGGAAGTCTTACCGAAAAAAATTCTATTGCGTGAACTGCCGTTTTCTGCGCCAGTACAACCCTGTGCATATGGGTGGAGTGTCCCCATGCACGAATGCCATAAGTAGCCTTCGTATGAAACATCGCGAGTTTCCCCGAAGTTGCATCTACGATTCTATTAATTCCTCTTTCACGGAATATTGCTGACTGCAAGGAACTGACTAAGTCGCCTATGTGTTTCTTTTTCCAGGTTAGTAAGCTATCTAAGGTGATACCGAGGTATCAAGCTTCATCACCACACAGGTCAGCATGGCGTGGGCTGGCTGTAAAATTCATTTTGATAGTCTTTGCTTCATTCAAAATTAATTCGCTCGTAGTAAACCAGCGGTCGGCCGATTCACTGGCCTTATCTACTTTGCGTCTCATCGTATCAATATTTGTATCTGAAGTTATAAGTACAGTGTCGTCAGCGTACTGGATTGTCTGCGCAGTTGTATTACACGTCAGATCATTCACAAGCACAATAAAACCAGGGTTACTAGGCCCTAGGCCCTAGGATTACTTCCTTGGGCAATTCCAGCTTTCTGTCTTCTTAGCTGGCTTCGCTCTCACCAATCTGTACCAGTCTCCTACGGTTATGTAGGTATGAACCTATCAACTCCAAAGCAACACCCCTAAATCCGTAGTGTTTAAACTTATCCATGAGGATGTTATGCGAGATGCAGCCGAAGGCTTTACTTACATCACAGAACACAGTTCTGATGATTTTCCAGGGCCCAAGAGACATACGTTAACAAGTCTTCTAAATCCGTATTGTTGAGGTGTCAGGTATTGACTAATTCATTGTATATTTAAATATTTTTAAAAAATGTGTATAAAAATGTTGATATATTAAACCGTTTTTGTCTGATTAATAAAACTCAAACGAACAATTTTTGTCTTAAAACTTTTTCTACACCTCTTACCGTTAGTGAGTTATACGCATAGGCAAAATGGAAAATTTCCCATTTTCAAAAATTCATGTCACCCATTTTTCACAGAAAAAAATGCGTAGTACATACAATACAATACAATCTAATAAAAATAATATATATCTTCAGTATTACCTGAATTGAATGAAATTTGAAGAATTTTGAAGCTATAATACATGCTATAGAAATTATGTCCGCGTCTCATAGAGAAACTTGGCAAATTTGCCAAAATTACAAACATCTTGGTGTAAATTTCTATCTCAATGAGCAGTGGTGGCATGTAGCTTCTATATTAAAACAAAGAACGGAAATAATATGTAATAGCTGTAATCATATATGTACGATCGAAAAGGTGCTTAAGACTAGATTTTACAATTTTAAACTGACTTTTAAAACTATTGCTATTTTCCTAACATATACGATTTCCACAATAAATACTTCTTCACATATATTTCTATCATTTCCTACGATACCACAAAATATTTCTTTTTCGAAACAGGGATTTCTTTCGAGATACTCCTCGATGACTCAGGGCACCGTCGATTTTTAGAACAGCCTCGTCGATGAGGCATTAAAAAAATAAAAGGACGACAGACAGTTGCGCAGTCAGCAGTATTTTTTGTCACCAGCGATCCTGATTTTTTTCTTCCGCCTAGATATTCTGGTTTCCCCGAGCGAGAGACAGTTTAACTGCTAATGCCGTGACGAGCCAAAAATAACCGCCCGCGGATGGCGGTAACGCTAATTGTGCGGAAGGTGTGTTTCGATACTAATTTTAACGGTTTGACGAAAAATTGATGCCCGCTTCGAAGTTGGCGTTTAACAGAAGGTGATTATTCACTCTGTGGGATGACCTTTGCTGATTTTTAGATGTGTTGCGGTTCCGGCGATGTTGGGAATAATATTTGAGTCGTGAATAATAAATAAGTTATAAGCGGAGTTTATCAAATATTATTAAATCTTCAGATTTAGAAGTTTTTAGTAATGTAAATCTTGGCTAGCTTTGTTGGAGTTCGCTGCATAAGCTTTGGTTGAATTTCGACTACTCTCGAACAGAACTATACTTCAATTAATTAACTTCACTTGAAGTTGGTATTTATCAAAAAGCGATTAAGCACTCTCCCGGGAAACTTTTGCTGATTTTCATATATGTTGAGAATGTATCTGTTTGGATTGACAAGGTCCAGGTTGATATGAATCACAGTTGCGTCACTAGCAATAAGTTTTAAATAGATTTTGTCTTTCCATTCCTCGAATCATGATGACACTCCATCATGATTCGAGGTTTAGAACTATTGACGTTTACCGTATCAACTTTGTTTTAAATTTGACAAACAAAAGGAGCCCCCAAATGAATAAACGGATTGAAGCTCTGTAATGGAACGGTAAAATGTAAAATATTTTTTTTATTTAAATAGAATAGAAAGTAATGTTAGTACAGTTTTGGAAAGTTTAAGTTCATGTGATTAAATTATCGTTTATTATTGTAAAAAGTAGTTGGGTGGATGTGAATCTTTAAGAACAATATTAAGTTATTATGAACATGTAAATTACAAAGTAAAAAGAATATTAAGCTTGTTTGTAAAGTAAAAATTATATAAAATTAAAAAAAAACATTTTAATAATGTTTATAAGTGTTGATCATATTTAATTTAGTTTTAAGTAATATTACAGTAGAAAAATTAGGAAAAAGTGGCAGTTAAAATTATAATATTGTAAGGATTAAAACTAGTCATCATGTGGAAGAGATAACCACAGTCATTTCAGGTCCAGATAAATAATTAACTGCTTATTTCTTGAATTCATATGGTGACTGACAGCTATCAGATTGGGACAGACTACAATTATTTAAACTAGAAAAATGATATTAAAAAAACAGAGCAAAAGTCAGGAAATCATAATAAGAATATTAATTTAAAATTAAAAAATGAAATAAAGAAATAAACATTTACATTAAAAGTTTATTTATTTATTATTGTTAGATTGGTATTTAAAAAACAATTTTTAGCGCCGATTTTGACAAGGTTATAAATAGGAGAAGAGAAAAATAATCGAGGACTTACGGTATTTACGCGTAGTGAGAAGCACGTCAGGTGTGGTTTTGACCATCAACAAGTCAAAATGGCTACCGCCTTGCATAGTCGAAACTGACTAAATATTACCAGTATAATTCATAATTGACGA
>JARFOC010001317.1:230535-243120 GCA_031763485.1 Osmoderma eremita
TATCCCATAAAGTATTCGAGAGTGTATCTCCGCGTAATATAAAGAGATGAGGCATGACGTTGATAATTGCGAATATAAGCATTTGAAAGCATAACTCCTGGCATGCAATTTCTTTATTAAACTACAACACTGTTCGTTCCAGCATAAATTGGAATCAAAGTCTGTTTTATTTTAATTGTTTAATTTAATTGTATGGCAGGGCGTTAAACAAATTCAAATTGAATTGTGAAGGCTTCCTTTGCTGTGCATGAAACAACATGTATTTAGTTTTATCTAAACTTAAGGATAATTTATTATTGGAAAATCAATCGTATAAGACATTCAAGACAGTGATTACGGATATCTTAGTCGTTGCTGTATCAGCGTCCGGTGCAATTAACATTGCAATATCGCCAGCGTACATTGTTAAATAAATGTCAGCTAAGAAGAAGGCTACATCATTGATGTATAAATCAAATAACGTTGGACCCAATACGGGGCCCTGTACTACCCCACAGTGCAGCCATTGGGAATTATACACGGTAGTTTCGCCATTAGGCGACTTAAACACCATCCTAACAAACTCAGTTCTGCCTTTGAAGTAAGAAGCAAACCAGTCCGCTGCTTTGCCTCTTATTCCACACCAGCTTAACTTTTCTATAAGTCTAGAAGAAGGCTTTCTGTAAGTCACAGAAAATACCCAAAGTAAGCCTATGCTTTTCAATAGAGTTTAGGATTTGGGAGTAAAAACCTATCAAGGCAGTAGATGTTGATTTATGTTTCCTGAAACCGTGTTGATATTTATTGATAATTTCAAATTTGTCTAAGTGAATATTCAATCTCTCCAGCATAGAGCATTTTAAGATTTTCGACATAGTTGAGGTTAAAGCTACTGGTCTATAATTTCGAGTTAGCGTCTTATCTCCCTTTTTATGGACTGGCACAAGTACCGATTTTTTAAATACATCTGGAAAGACACGGAGCGTAAAAGATAAATTAATTAAATAAACTAGTACATCGATTAAATATCTTTTAAACTCCGTAATTATAGCAGGAGCAATGCTGTCAGGGCCGGTTGAGAATTTGTTTTTTATTTTACTTATGACGTGAAAGAGTTCATCAGGTGTGCAAGCGAAAAGAAACATCGATATGGGATAGTTTACAGCCGGATCAGGTAAATTTTGTCTACTATAAAGTTTTCAGATTAACCAGATATCAATGCCCCCTGGTAATAAATCCGATTTTCGCCTAAGAATTGCGTTTCTCGACCACAAAAAGTTCTCAAAACGTTGAAAACGTTTTTGCCCGATTACGAAAATACCTCTGTTCCTATCGTAGACCATACGGAGCAAAGGGGAAGGTTTCCCATAACAAAATATTTCCTCGCGAAACGGCAACTCACCTCAACCCACCACGTTGCAAAAAGTGGAACACATAATCCATTCAAACGAAGTACTTGCAGCGAGCAGCGTCCTCGTGCAAGAAGCGTCGGCCGTCCTCAACACCGTCTAGAATTCGGCCATGCGCGCAGAAACACATAGTAAAACGGAAAACGCTTGCTCGCTGGCCGTCCCGAAAATCCCAGGCAGTCACAGAACGACGCCGTTGCTAGTCATACCAGTCGTCGGGAGCGTCGCGACGCATTCGCGTGTATTTCACATTTAGCCGCAAACGTAAATACAGGCCGAAGTTGAGGCCTGCGCACCGTTTCGCCCGAGTACTATATAGGTAAACAAACGCATCAAGCCGGCGGTGAGCGTCAGTTTTGCGCGGCACACTGGCCGAGTTTTTCACTGGACTGGCTATTCCGGACAAATACAGCTTGAAATCTGTCTAAAAGTAATAGAAGAAGAGGAAGATTTTTATCGGTGTGTTTTGAAATTCGATTCGAGGTTTTCGTATTCTTGTTCCCCGTTTGCCTATTCTGTGAAAATAGTGTTTTTAAAGCAGAACTTATACATCGGTTACTTAAACGAGTTCAACGTTTGCAACTTCACGTGGTCTTCACTTCGAGAAGTTGAAGGCGTAGTCGTAAGGTTTGTATTAATCATTTTTATAATTCTATGCAGAATATTTATACAGTCTGTGAAATGAACCGAAAAAACAATATGCGGTAGTTCTAATCATATATTATCGAAAAGTCTTGATCAATATAAAGCCCATCTCAAATAATTTACTATTGAGAAAAAAATACTTTTTGAACGTCCTGAGCTACCGCAAGATCTATCTGTATGTACCATTCATAGGAGTAGCAACGCAATGAATTCTCATAGCTAATCGAACCTGGATACACGCTAGTCCATTATAAATTTTTTTTAATGCAAATTTGTTGTACCAATTTTTTTTTGGAACATCCCGAAGAGCATTTACTAAAATTGGGATCTGATCGAAAAGTATCAATTACTAATTTTGTTCTAACCTAGCTTTACTAAGGTTGAAATCTTAAAGAATACTAACATCTTACTCACTAATGCATCTTAGGGTCTTATAGATTAATTACACTATTCATGGCGCACAATACTCTTAATTACTCAAATAATTTGATCCTCTTCAAGTATTCTCTTTACATTGGTGTTTTATAGAAGTCTTATGGCTTCGACGTTCCCATATTGGTGGAGTCGCAGTCCTGATTCTTTGCAAATTTCGTAATTGTCTGGGTTACAATGTCCATTTGAAGATCTCGATGGAGGTCGCTGTTTATAATGCACCAAGGCGCATTGATAACGTTCACAAGTACTCTATTCTGGAATCTCTGGATGAGTAGGATGTTACTTTTGCTGGCGCAGCCCAGAGCATTATGTCATAGTTCCACGTTGATTTGTGGATTTGTTTATAGAATAATATTTTGTTATAGTTAGATGGACCAGAGTGTATACCGAGTAACCAGTAGATTTTCTTGCATCTGATGTCCAGTTCTTCTCTTTTCTTCTTCAGCGAAGTTCTGCGCCTAATGTGATTCCTAGATATTTTGCTGAGTTGCCATAAGGGATCTGGGCATTATCTACGGTAATTGGAATGTGTTGCTCACCTTTATTTGTGAAGTTGGCGCGTACAGATTTAGTTTCGTTCAGTTTAATACGCCATCTTTTGGTCCAGTTATTGATTTGAATGATTGAGTGATAATGTTGGTGCCGCTGCGTATTTATTAACCTGTCGCCAGGATGGTGATGCCGTCTGCAAAGGTCGGTACGGTATCTCGTTCTAGCTGTGGTATGTTACTTGTGCATATCAGGTATAAGGTCGTAGAACACTTCCTTCACTCTCTTGCGGTGCTCCTGCTCTGACTCCTTTACATTTCGTATATACTTCATCTAGTTTGACTCTCAAGAATCGGTCAGAGATGTGTGATTCCAATAATTTCGAGTATTGTTGTGGAAGTAGCATACTCAATTTATATTTTAGGCAATCGCACAGTGGCGAAATTTCCCGAATTCGTGGCCAAAATACATATTTCGCTTTATAATCGTATATTTTGAAATTTTTGTGATGAAAAGGCATTAAAAGGGCACAAATGACGTAATAAATGCTACATATAATATTTATATGCATGATTACATACAGTATCTATTAAAGAAACATGTAACGAGAGCAGAACGGAAACCGATGATTCGGTATTATTTAATGTAATTAGTGGTGCTATTGGTTGAAACGGGCAGATACGCTTAATATTAGTACAAATTACAACAATAATATGTAATTAGGGATTAGGAACGAATTAGAGTAAAGAAAGGTAAGTAATTTTACCATATATATTTGACTCCTATCAATTAGGGTAGTTAGTAGTGCTATTTACTGAAAAGAACAGATTAGCTTAAGATTGAGTGATATAACAGCAACAATATGTAATTAAATTGATATAAACGTGAAACCGTGTGATTGAGTAAATTTTGTAAAGGTACTTCTGCTATGGGTTCAGTAGTCTTCATATTTTCAGGATAGCATTTTCTTTAGCTGCGATAATAGCTTCATAATTAGGATAGAGATCGCTATTGTTTTCCCGAGCTGCATTTCTTGTAATATTAGTTTGAAATTTTTGTAAGTTTCGCATTTACAAATATTGATAAAGCTTTATCAGCAGAATACGGTAGAACACCTGCTCTGCGATAGGCTTCTCTGTACTTCTGTGCACTATTAACGGTTGAAACTATAATATCTTTTAGTACATTCCCAGCATCTAATTGTCCTTCCGCCCTAAGTGACATTTGAGCAGCGTAACTTAGTTCTTCGGTGCCATATTAAGTTCGCAAACTTTCGGTTTTTCGTCATTTTGATCGTTCGCTACTTTCAGAAAAATCACTAGATGGCCTACCACTTTTTTTCGGAGACAAATGGTACGTTTCTGTGTCACAGGGAAACTGTATGTTGCCATCCAGCCAGGATTGGTTTTTATTGCAATGTGCTTGCATATTTCGAGATGCAGCAGCCCATTTACTTTTATATTGAGATATAAAATGCGCCAAAGTTTGTTTCACTCCTGTTGGTAATATATCACTTCGGATAACTTTTCTTACTTTTTCATATAAGTAATTACACCTTTCCTTAAACTCGTCCAATGGGTAGCCCTTTACATATTGAACTAATTCATTGCGGATTAACGAAACATATTTGGATCGTGAGCCTGTGAACAAAAAGAACGCTTAGGTATTTTCTAAATTTAAAATATCCTAACATCGCAAAATATCGCAGTAATTTTTTTCAAAAACTCATTTTACACACTTTAAGGTATAATATAAGCAACAATTCATCGCTTGATCTCGCTTGATAGACTTTTTTTTGCTTAAAGGAAAACACAAGAAAGATATTCTTTAAATCATTTCAAGTGCATCCACTTGAGCATGTATTTACTATAAAATGATTAAATTTTAGTTAAAAAAACCCCTTACCACCTTGTTGAGTAAGGAGCTCTGTTAATTAGTGGCGTTCGAAGAGCTGTATGGCTTCCGGAGTGCTACGCCTGACATTATTTTTTCCTTTGTGGTTTGCTGCTGAGGATGGCAACTTAGTTGCCGAAATGCGTATACAGAGTTCTTTACTCAACAAGGTGGTGTGGGGTATTTTTAACTTAAATTTATTTTAAGCCACCGTATCCTATACCTAACCTATATAAAATGATTTACTTACCATCAGCAACAGGTTCCATATTCACTTATTAAAATAGTTCACGTTACAATTGTTTAAATAAATCACAAAGCACACCCTCTCACAGAACTATAAATATATATCCGTTAGAAATACTAACTTATATTTCAGTGGCGCTTGATTTATACATAAAAGGGTGGGGTAGGGTAATAACTGGATAACAATAGAGTCAATTACGCTTAAGAAACATAAACATTTAACGACTTCCCTATTTTAACTTTTGACCACGAATTCGGTAAATTTCACCACTGTGCATCGTGCCATACTTTACCAAAAGTCTACGCAACATCCAGAAAAATGGCAGAGTAAAATTCTTTGTTTTCTAGCGATTTTTCAATTACATCAGTAATTTTGCGGATTTGGCTTGTGGTTGAGTCATCTCCTCTAAAGCCAAACTGATGGGTTCAGCCTTTCCAGGAGTATTTTTTTTCAAACAATTCCGATATCATTAACAATACAGATTGGTAAAGAGAACGTGTTGCTGTTAACATGTGCTTTGTGTGCCCTTGTATTTTTGGTAAAATAGTTGGCATAATTCGCGACATTTGCCTCCGGTTTTGGTTATAGTGTGGGCACTAACTGTCTAGTTGTGATTATCTTTGATTTTATATCAATTTTCTTTTAGAAAATGTATTTTTTTACAATTTTATTTGAGTGTTGTGTCGATTCGTAGTGTGTGTATTGAAATAAGAACTGAGAGATCTTTTTGTCTGTCTGGGACTCGTTGGTGTTGCTTATGGGTGTCTCTCGGGCGGTGCGGCCGCTATGGAGGTCAATTGCAGCGAATGCTCCACTATCCTGAAATCTCAGGATGTTGCACTGGATTGCTCCGGTCCTTGCAAAGGAATTTTTCACATCAAATGTCTCAATATTACTAATAAAAATTTACAATGTATGAGCAATATAAAAATTTGAGATGGTTCTGTGACAACTGTATTTGTTACTTACAATTTTTTTGTGATCAATCCATTAAACTTAATGAATTTAAGGCATGAATTAATTCACAACTTGATATTAAAAAAGAATTGGTATCTAGATCTATAACACCTGCTGACAACTTTAAAAGCTACTCTGATGTAGTTGAAGATGTCGTAATAATATAATCCAAGATCGAAACAAAATAACTCAACAACAAAGGAGAATATTTGTAAAACTGTAAAGCCTGCGTCGCTTGAAATAGGTAATATTGAAATAAAGAATATTAAAGATGGGGGTGTGGTAATTAAATATAAAAATAAGGAGGATTCTATCAAAAAGTTAAAAGATAAATACAATATCAAAGTTACTGGGTTGATAAATCCGTGCGTGAAGGTCATTGGAATTGATGAAGAGTTGGACATGGATGAGCTGAAGTCTTCTATCTTGAAGCAGAATTGTTTCATCCAACATGAGAATCTGCATCTCTGCATCAAAGTTTTTAAAAAAATGAAGACGAAATATATGTGTATCGTTGAAGTGGATCCTCTTACATATGAAAAAAAAAATTAGTGAAGGGCATCTTAGTATCGGATGGAATATGTATTTCGATGCTTCAGGTATGCGGGTTTTGATCATGCAGCTAGGGATTGCTTGCGAGATACTATTTGTATTAATTGTGGTGCGGAGGATCATTCTGTTGTCAATCGTGAAAGTGACAAATGGTCTTGCCAAAATTGTGTCTCTGCATATGCTTCTTTAAAGTTAAACTTAGGAACGGATCATTCTCCTTTCAGTGTGTCTTATCCTTGCTTGCTACCTAAGATAAGTGTTCAAAAAAGGAAAATAAACCTTAATCCAAATATATTATAGCAACCACAGCGGTGTGTATTGGTTCCAGAGACTTTTAGCATTTTTTACCAGAATATCCAGTGCATTAAAAATAAATTAGAACTTCTGCAACTTTTTTTTTTGATAAAAATTGTTTTGATACAGTATGTTTAGTGGAACACTGGTTAAAATTAAATAAGTTAAATGTTATTTCATTTGAGAGCTATCGTATTGCCGAATGTTATTGTAGATCTGTTTACAAAAATGGAGTTGTTATTATTTTATATAATCAGTCTAGATTTATGTCATAGCAGCCTTTGATGTTACATGGCATCTCCAAAGAACAGATTCTAGAAGTTGGTGGATCTGAATCCAGACTGATAGATTATGTAACTATTAGGGTAGTGGCTATTTATGGATCTCCAATTTCCTCTAACTCAGATGATTTTTTTGTAAATTTTATTTGTTTGTTGGATTACCTTTCTAAGAATAACAGCCGGCTTATTATTTCTGGTGACATCAGCATTGATCTTTTATCTAATTCTGATGCAAAGCTATACTTTTCAAACATATTGTCAGCTTATAATTTGATACCTTTAAATACCGGTTCGTCCAGAGTTACTGAGGCAAGCAGTACTTGTATTGACTCTGTTTGTTCGAATATTTTACATGATATCAGATGTGAAACAGATTTTTTATATTATAAACAGTATAAATCTATTTACAAGTCTGTTTTGAATACTGCAAAGCAACTCTATAACTCCAATTTATATAAAACCTCAAGAAATAAAAGTAGAACTGTTCTGCCCATAGTAAAAAAGTATTTAGGTTACAAAAATTAGCTATCAGGAATATTGTGGGACTTTCAAGACGTACTTCCCGTCGTGATTGCTTCAGTTCTTTGCGTATACTTATTCTTACGGCTGTACATATTTTTGAAATTGCGATGTATGTAAAGATTAACTTAGCTACTTTTGAGAAGAATAGTAATTTTTATTTATATAACACCAGAAATAAGAACGCGTTATGTTTTCCAGTACTTGATTTATCTACTTTTGAGAGATCAAGTGCTTATATGGGTATTAAAATCTATAATAACTTACCTGCGTTTATTACAGATACATGCAGTATTTCTGGATTTAAAAAACAACTTTTATCATTTCTTCAAAATAATGTTTTTTTACAATTCAAATGATTTTTATGATTTTCTTTATACTTAGTTTATTTCAATTTATAAATACGTAATTTTGTAACTTAATGTTGAGTTACATTATTTTTTTTTACACACGGGGAATTTGTATTTAATTTATTTATTGCTTTTATTAATGTTTGTTGACCTTATCTCATACCTGTATGGTGTGCGAGATTAATAAACAATTATTATTATTATTATTATTAATAGAGAAGTATGATGATGAAACTTTGGAGGGATTTTTCTGGTTTGTGAACTATAATGACTTCTGCTGCCTTCAACATCTCCGGAGCACACCTTAATCTGAATGCGGCATGAATAAGATGTGAAGGTTTGATTATTGGTTTATGCGGACATTGTTTTAGCAGTTATCCAATAATTAAATTAAAGCCGGGAGCTTTCTTATGATCAATATTTGTTTTTTTTCATTAACAATTTTCTTTGGAGAGGTTTATTTGGTGTTGGAAGGAATATTTAAGATGTTCTGCACATCTACTTGCTGTTTGCATATTATTTTTAACCCAGCTGCAATCTGCATTCCTCATTGGAGGGGTCAACTCACTCATGTGCTCATTAATAAATTCATTCTTAATTCTTTCTATCTCTCCTTTTTGTGTGCAATTATTAAAGATAGTTTTATCTACTGAGGCTCTAGTCTGTTGTGATTTTCACCTGAGTTTTCTTTTCTCTGAGATTATATTTCTTATTTCTTTAGGATAGTTAGTTTTATTTGTTCTCTGAACCATAGGTGCTGTATTATCCCTCATGGTGTTTGCTGTATCTCCGAAACAAGCAGTTCTACTTCTGCATACAGCTTCATCTGTTTTTAGTGGAGCCGTAAGATTAGTTGCATGTTCAAGGTCCAATCTGAAGCTTTACAAGTCTGTTCGAATAATCATAGTCCAACACTAGTTTATAACTTTGCTATATTGTTCATAATTTACATTATTGAACCTTCTTTTGAACATTATTTTGTTAATTATTACTTGAAACGTCGATGACTGATAATAACAAACGGACTAATCCAAACTGCCAAAAACAAACATTTTAACCCCAAGGTAAATATCTAGTAAAAGTAGCATTACTAATCGCGCACTTTTGCCAAAACACTGTATGTATTTGCGTCAAATATTACTTCGTTTTTGTGAGAAAATCATTTTTTAAAGTTCACTGCTGCATGTTGTAGATTTTTCGTTTCAATTACCACGTATAACTTGCATAGATTTGGACATACTTACAGCAACCCTCATTAAAAAAAATATCTCTGACATTGACACCAGACGTAAGAACTAGTTACCTACATTACATTAGCTCACACATTCGAGGCGGTCCTTTGTTTCGTATGTTATACGCCGCATTGTTAAAAAGTTCTTACTGTATAACTCTACAGGACAAAGCCTTTCTGTGAACTGTACCGCCCTCTGTGTGTAATGTGTGTTTAATTTTATGACGTCTACACGTGCGACCTCTTGGGCAAAATATCAGCTGTACATTTGTTTGTACATTGTTTCATTATTTGAATTTATGACAGTTTAAATGCATATGTCAAGGTATGTAACATCAGATACGAAAAGGGAGCTAGAAAAAAGTAATTGCTAATCAATGCAGCATATGCGGAGTATGAAGCACTTTGTTATCTCGCAATTTTTTTCGAACGGAATTTGTGGAAAACAGTAAGATATAAGAAACCATATAATTTTTTAATTTAAGAATCAGTGAATAAGCCCGTAATTTTATTTATTATTACTCAAGACCAACGGGGGTGCACTAGTATACCTTTGATGTGAAACAGGGGTTACTCGACCAATAGAGGGCTCTGAGTGTAAAGTTTTATCTAATAGAGGGCTCTGAGGGTAAAATTCTAGAAGTCCGCATAGAGTATTTTAAATTTATATTACAATTTCTTTAGTTGTTAGTAGTTCTTTTGGTTTTTCGGTGTATTTCGGCTGTAAATATTGACGTGTCCCAAATTAATTATTATTTTGTTAACGCACGTCGAGCTAAAAATGATCCATCGCCAGGTACATAGAGCCGACTACTTTTTAGTATAATTATATTTCTAATGGCTATGTTTTTGTTGAGTAGGGTGGATTAATGTTAGAGCGAATTGTTTCCTTCAGACCCTTTAGTCTATAAGTTGCTATTTTAGAAGTCAGTACGTTATTGCGTTTGAAGAATAAGTGGATTAACAATTTTGTGCGTCAGGAGTCATCCAAACTGTGTTTATAGTATTCCGTCTGGTAAGTAAAAAGGTTAATTCCAATTGTAAATATACCTTTCAGGAATGCGTTATTCGAAACCGTCAATGCGTGTTTCTTGCGCAACTTGTGTGCTCACTTTCAGAACAGAATTATAGTTATGAATAGAACATCTGCTACTTAAAAATCTGCACGGCAGAATGCATACACTTTTTGGCACATTTTGTGAATGATATTATGCGAAAAAAAGTTTCTGTAGAAGAATGAATAGAATTTTGGTTGGTATTAAGTATCCTGTCAAGTTTGAAATATATTAGATTTGGAGCGGGAATCTGTTTAGTTGAGTTTACAGACCATCAAAGGGATAAACACACAATTTTAATGTTAGGTGCCCCATCTATCCTTACTATATTATCTCTGCTCAAGACTAATGTAATTTGCATTTCGAGCATTGATTTAGGAATTGGGGTATTATACAATTTATTAAATTTAAAGAAAAATATATAATCCTTTAACAAATAATAATTTCCACTTTTGTAACAAAAATAGCTAGAATCGTACAATGCAATCTTATATACCTAATACAATAATATTTAAGGAAGGAATATCAATTAGACACAATGTCAATTTTTTAGTCAGTCGATGAATTAGTTTGATCTTCAGATGACGAACCTGTTACACTAATAATAAATTCTTCAATGTCATCTTGCAAATTATCCAGTATCCACATTCCCTTTCCAATATTTTTTACATGTTTGATGTAGTTTTGCCATTTATCAACTGTTACAGTGCTATATTCTTCGAATCAATTCTTCCGTATTTTAGTGTATATAAAAATTGCTGTAACTTGGTAAGAAATAAGATTAATGTCTTTTTGACGTGATTGTAAGAATAGAAGGAAGTGCAAAGTTAGCTACGCTTTGCAACACCATGAAACTTGTTCCTCTCGATGGTAGGTATCAACCCGTAATGGCCATGCCCATGCTATGCACTTGCTCATATCTGCTTATCTAAAAGTAATTGCTATTTTAGTTGAGGCTGTCGATTGTTTCGTTATGGTTGAGGCTGACCCTTAGTTTTGCTTCCTTCCTTATGCCTCTTTATTAGTGAAAAAACATAACGAGTGTATAAAACTCTAGTCAGTTAACTTTTGAAAAAAAAAAGAAATGGTTAGATTTATATTATAATAAAACGTTAAAGAAGTAGCTAACCTCTGTAATAAAATAAAGATGTAATATCTTACAGGACACATTTTAAACACAGAATATTGCATAAATACGGATGGAGTTGGGCTCGTTAAACGTAACTTAACCCATCTGTAGTGGCAGACATCACAAGTATTGACAGCAATTTAATAGAAAGGTTGGCTGTAATCTTGGAGGTACTCAACTGTGACTGTGACATTGTTCCTTGAAAATTTGAGAATTATACAAGACCAACAGCCATATCTCCCTACTCATGGTAGTATTTACCAACCAGTGTGCACCGCAGCCCTTTTTACGGAAAACAAACTATTGAACATGCTGCTTACCCATCGGTTCCCTTTCCGAGGAGCCACCAAAAAGTATAAGGACTATAAGTACAACAGAAAAACGTCTTGCGTAGATACAAATGCAGTTGATGCTATTTTTCGATCCTTACATAACTTACTTGAGATCAGCAGTGGGACTCTGTGTAGTATCGACGTCGACTCTCGCCGTATGGTACTTTGTGAACGATTCTACTGTCGACTTTGCTTCCCACACCATAGCGCCACTCTCGACTTCAAAGCGACAGTCAAAGATGTGTCGCCTTGAAGAGAGAAACTCTCGCTTCGGCGGTTTTTAAGCGAGTAGGAAGG
The DNA here is from genome assembly GCA_031763485.1 of Osmoderma eremita. Taxonomy (NCBI): domain Eukaryota; kingdom Metazoa; phylum Arthropoda; class Insecta; order Coleoptera; family Scarabaeidae; genus Osmoderma; species Osmoderma eremita. The sequence goes on from JARFOC010001317.1 coordinate 242,630, forward strand.
AGATAGACAATGGGGAAGCGCGGTCATTCAAGACATTTTATAACACTTGTCATAAAATCCTAAAAATTTCAATTACAAAGTTGAAAACATCTGTGTTCTATATGAAAAAAAAGGTTTTAGTTAAAATGTGTAGGATTTGTGTTATCTTCCTATTGCATCTAACATTGCTAAAAAGTAACGTATTTAAAAATAATTTACAAATTTATAAAATGTTTAAAATAAACGATTTATAAATGATATTGTATTATTTTACATTACCCACCATGTAATATTAAAAGCACACACTTTTTAAAATATTTTTTTTTTATTAAATATTAAACATAAAATTTTAAAACTTCACATATTTATAAATACACATTAACAATTGTTGCACATACTGGCTTTGTCAGACTAAACTAAAAAGTAATTATACATTACAACTTTCTTGTATTTGTCAATATGTCAAATTTGAGTAAATATATAAATTAATAAGTATTCAAAATTAGAACAAA
>JARFOC010001317.1:249114-259901 GCA_031763485.1 Osmoderma eremita
CTGTGGTAAGATGCATTGTCAAGAACAATGACGGAATGAGCAGGTAAATTGGGCAATAAATAGTTGAAAAACCAATTCATATACTTCTGCACACACTTCATCGTGGACATCAAGAGTATTCTTTTTACAAAGGAAGTTGTAGTCAGCAGAAAACCTTTTTCGTTACCATAATGAATTAAAGCATATCGTTGGCCACGGCCTGTTGGTGCTCTTAGACTAATACTTGAATCCTGAATAAATGCTTATCTAGAGGTACTTACTGTGCTGTCAGTCCATGCTTTTTTTACAAAATGTCCAGTATTCACCCACGATTCATCATTACAAATAATGTTTGCCTTCACTACGATATTTTTTAATAGCACGTAAATAATCATAACGCCATCTTGTGATGATGATCCTGTGTTTGCAGTAATAATCAATTCATCCACTATATCATCAACTATGTTATCCAGCTCGTACATTTTATTTTCTTCTGTAATTTGCCCATTTTCCAGCTGTTACAGGGTTAATCCCTTCTTTTAATAAAGTTTTTACTTCTGATAGCTTGAAAGTTTTATTGTTGGCAGCAACATGATGCCTCATTTGTGCCCATTGGGTTTAAATTACAGCGATATGCAAGTTGGTTTCAATGTAGAATAATTACATTAATATTTTTGTACAGGTAGCCAATTCATTTTGCAGAAAGAAGTTTTCTAATTCTGGATTTTTCAGATTCGTCCAAATGATGATATATTGTCTTACAAACACGTTTTTTAGAGGGTGAATTTATAATTCTCGTAGTATCAATTTCTTTCACGATATTCCACATAATTTTTTCGCCGCATCCAAGCTGCTTTGGAGCCAATTTTATTGATGCCGATTTCGAGCTATCATGCTTCAACTGCGAATACAGATTCTAAGCCATTAACCTTTGGCCACTGCAGATATGTTTTCCTTGAGGATTTTTTGATGGTCCCGGTAATGGGTTATCATCTCGGGGTCCAATACTTCTTCTTCAGCCATATTAAAACACTGAACACCCTGTAATAATTCTCAATAACCCCCTTTTGCATTTTCAATAGATAGAATATACCTCAAATTATTAAGTACTGCAATAATCGAGTTCTGACAAGAACTATTTTGAAGACAATATTTAAAATATAATAAAACGGGAAATATACACAAACAACAATTTGATAGGAAATAGAAGACGAAAGTAGCGGAATCATAATGGAATGCAACGACTGAATTTGACAAATGAGATAACAGTAAACATAGAGAACGCAGTTATCAGTGATATTTCATTTTATCCAGTATAAATTTATTGCACGAAAATTATATCTTGTTTGTGTGGGTAAATCTATCGCGGATTGCAGCCAATAGTAATTCCAGATACTTTCTCCTACCTTTTCCAAAGCTGATTTCTTAAAATGAATGAACTGTAGAAGAATACTATCACCCACGGTAATTAAAACCACACCATGTCGTGGCCAATGAACTTTCATCAACCTAAGGGTGAGTGCATGTTGCAGACAGGGTGCGGCTAGCATTTAAACCTTGACATCTAGTTCCATTAGTGAATTACACAGTGATAATTTACTAATATATCTGACCGAAAATTGGAAAAGTCACGCTAGAATCTTTTACAAATATACACTGCTTTTGTAAAGTATTAGGCAATAAATTCAAAAAGATCTTAATAGGTTTTTGTTTGTAAAAAATTGTCTAACATGTAGAAGAATTCATTTGCTATTTTTTTGGTGTAGTTTTCTAGTTATTCTCGTCAAGCGCTCAAGAAAGTATGACATCCCCGATAAATTTTCTAATGACAATCCCGGTTTTATTAGGTAATTCAAAATACAACATTTTTACACATGTAGTATTTCTACAAAATTTGTTTGTGTACGTGCTATGCTGTTTTTTTTTTCTTACTTTTTATTTCTTCTTTTTAATAGAAATCTTCAAATACCACAGAATGCGCACTTGAAGTACAAGAATATATGTTGTCTGATGGTTTCATGCTGAAACTGTCAGTGTTTGATGTGAGATCATTGATAGATTGTGTGGGAGCAAATCCTGTAACACAGGTTAACAAGATTTTTGTCCCAAGCACAAAAATGACCGATTCCCATATACTTTTGCATGCTGAAATCAATTATGTTTTCAGAATTTCTCAATCACCCCTAGTTTTTATGTTCCAGGATATTCGCTTATCCACCTAAAATATGCATGCATAGATATGTAGTATAAGAGAACATGTCTTGACGTTATTTCAGTTGTCGGTTAGAGCTCGAAACTGATCAAGCAGCATGCAATGGTTAATGTTTGAACATGTCTTGATTTCCCATCCCTAGATAGCATCTCTTGTTGTTTCAATTGTCGGCTAGAGCTCGGTGAATGAAAATATACGCAGACGTTGTTAACGTTTTAAAGAGTGTTGCGTTCAAGCTATTGTAGAGAAACCGCGAAGATTTGATCACCTGCAAAAATGCCAAGGAAATGTGTAAACCACCCGAACTCCTTTTGCTACATTTGCGGCGGATTGACATTTGAATATTAAAAATGGTCTTTCACAACTCTCCTTAAAAAGTGATATGAGCACTATTTCAAGTGTAAAGTAGGTGATGAAGACAAAAGCTGGGCTCGTCATATTTGCTGTGTTACGTGTGTCAGACTTCTTTACAGCGTGGGCGAAAGGTAAACGGCATATACCTTTTGCTATTCCTATGATTTGGAGGGAACCACAGATCATATTACTGATTGCTATTTTTGTCTAACAAATATAACTGGTATGACTTCTAAATCCAAACATACCGTAAAATACCCTAATATTTAATTTGCTCTGAGATCAGTACCTCACAGTCCGAAATTACGTGTGCCTAAACCTCCACAGAACATGACACTAAGCGACGATAAAAGTGCTGATGATACCAAGGCAAATGGAGCTCTGCTATGTTGGCAGACTATTGCTGGACGGTAAAGAGAGATGTTTCCGATGCAAAGTACAGCTGAAAGTCATATATCAGCACATTTTCCGAGTAAATATATCACCTTGTACGTCATTTTTTCATGATTTATACACATATTATAATGTATACTTTCACAAAATTTTATTGCTTTGTCACTCTGAAACCCTGCCTGATAGAAAAATTCTGAAAACAGATATGAAATAAAAAGTACTACCAAGTTCACCCACTTTACATCGTGGGACAAAATAAATCTGAAATTTTGTTGACCAGTGTAATTACACCGGACGTTTAAAAAATTGTCGATAGCAAAAGAAAATGGTGGTTAATATGAATTACTTTACATATTCCGTCGATTTACACAAAATAAATGTTGTCAATAAAAGTTTTTATTGAATTTATTTGTTACATTACGAAGGCACTGTATATTTTTGGTCTAACGTCTTATGATTCGTCTTTCCGATTACTATAATTTCCTTAATTGGGAAAGAAAGGCAGAACAACTTTGATAGCCGTTGATTGTCGTAGTTTATTTCCTCGTTATTTTCGTTAATATTTACAAAGACTTTAACCAATTCTGAGTATAGGGGATTGTAATATTTGAATAACTAAGGAAAATAAATGTATGTATCATATTTAAAATTTACATTGAATCACTGAACAATTTAGATATTTTTTATTTTCTTGAATTTATTTCATATGTTAAATAAAATGTTAATAAACACATATAGTAAATTTATAAAAAAATAGGTACGTTATATTTCAGTAATGCCTTAAGTAAATGACAAGCCTACCCGGTAGAAAACATTCTAAAAATAATGTGTAATTCATCCCATGCACTTTAGTAGATAAGAGAATAAATATATATTAAACAGAATTCTCTCACAACTAAATAGAAATATTGTTTTTGTCGAACTTGAAAAGTTACAGACACAATCGGCCAAGCAATCTCAGATTACTCGTTATTTTCTATCCTCAACAAGCAGCAATTAATTAAACCATAATTACATACATATGTACATTAAAATATAAGTTTGAAAATGTTGTGTAATGGAAAAAAAAACATATATTACACACCGTATTTATTCTAATTGGAGACGCAATTCCAATAACCCCCGCATTCTAATAGACGCCCCAAGAACATTATGCCGAATGAAATAAACGCCGCATCTAGGTAGTGCGCACAATCAGCGTCAAGTTGGTAGGGGAATCCCCGTTAACCACATTCAGATAGAATTCCGTATGTGATACTAAAACGAAGTCGTTTTGTATCAAAACTAAGTCGTAATACAATTGTTTTGAGATGGATCGCAAAAAAATAGAAATGAGGATTTGGTTTGATTCGAAATAAATGCCGCACTCTAATAAATGCCGCACCTCTTTTAAACGCCGCACAATGGCGAAATTTCCGGATTCGTGGCCAAAATACATATTTCGCCTTGTAAACTTATATTTTGAAATTTTTTATTAGGAAAAGGCAATAAAAGGGCACAAATGCTATATATAATATTTATATGTATGATTACATACAGTATCTATTAAAGAAATATGTAACGTGAGCAGAACGGAAACCGATGATTATTATTTAACGTAATTAGGGATTAGGATCAACGAATTAGAGTAGAGATACGTAGTTAAATTACGATATATATTTGACTTCTATCAATTAGGGCAATTAGTAATGCTATTGACTGAAAAAAAGAGATTAGCTTAAGATTAAGTGATATAACAGCAATAATTTGTAATTAAATACAGCGTAAACAGAGTAGAGTAAAAATACCTGAATTAGGGATTACAATAAAATAATATATATTTAAATGGAAGGCAATTTAAGTTTATAATTTATTTGTTTGGTTGAATTGTATCAATTTGGATAATTAGTAAGGCTATTGATTGAAAAGAGCAGATAAGCTCAAGATCAAGTGGTATAACAGCAACAATATGCAATTAAATATTAGTGTAAACAGAGTACAGTAAAAATACCTGAATTAGGAATTATGATAAAATAATTTTAGATTATTTAATATATTTAATCTGATTCACATTCTTTGTCATCTAAATCGGGTACACTTTCATCTATTTCAGGTTCTTGCAAAAATTGAATAACTTCAAAAGGGTATTTCTTCAACTTCTTCTGGCTTAATTTTCTCATGCCAGAAATATAGGGATCTGAGGATACAAGAAGACTATGAAAGATATCCTCCATATTTTCCTGCCTCGAAAATTTCCTGGCAAAGCCGTCTCTATATCTCTTAATATCCTTATTTCGCGCTTCCTGTGCCTCCTCCCCCAGTCGTCCAATTGGAAGGATTGCAGAAGCTCTAATCTCTGCACTATGCATTAATACCTTGTGAACGGTTGTTGGCATGTTATACCATGGATACAATTGGACAAACCGTTTAGCGGTATCGGTACAGTAATTTCTAAATGCGTCTACTTTTATCGCATATCCGCTAGAAATGGTCAAGAAGATGACTCTAAAACGTCGAATTATTTCTTCATAGTAATTCTTCATTAGTAATTTGCGATGACGCAACAGGGTCCTCAAAAAATCCGTTTCCCGGTTTTGGTTTGTCAACTAATAAAGCCATTCTACACCTAAACTGTTCCTGTGTAATTTTGTTACTTTCTGCAACGATACGTTTGCTTTCCTCTCCTCGGGCTTACCACTGACCGGTTGGTTTAGTTTATACGACACGTGAAGTAAGCCTTCAAAAAAGCGTATCCAGGTATGCAATGACGATATTCCAAACCGTAATTTTGGTTTATCTTCAATTTCTTTGCTAATTACCAAATCAATTTTATTAAAATCTTCAGAAGTAAGTCCACATAAATAGCATCTCTGTTTCGGTGACAGTGTTGCACACTTTTCCATCTATCTTAGTAAACAATAGCACATGTCGCACTGGAATATTTTTGTTCTTTAAATTCAGCATAGTTGGAACCAAAGATTGCACCTGGTTTTGTTTCGTCTACAAACTGCAACCGAACTAGCCTGCAAAATCTTGATGACGATGGACGAAGATTCTGCCGCAATGTTGGCGTCAGAAAGATTGGGATCCAAAAATATCTGTTTGTATTCGCTCATACCTGAGCTTCCATCGCAACCCCACTTTGTTATCAGGTGAAGATTATAATCATTCTTCCATGGCTTGACATAGACGTGAAACCGTGTGATTGAGTAAATTTTGTAAAGGCACTTCTGCTATGGATTCAGTAATGTTCATATTTTCAGAATAGCACTTTTTTGCCGCGGTAATAGCTTCATAATTAGGGTAGAGATCGCTATTGTTTTCCCGAGCTGCATTTCGGATAATTTTATATTGAAATTTTGTAAGTTTCGCTTCTACAAATATTGATAAAGCTTTATCAGCAGAATACGGTACAACACCTGCTCTGCGATAGGCTTCTCGGTACTCCTGTGCACTATTAACGGTTGAAACTTTAATATCCTTTAGTACATTCACAGCATCTAATTGTCCTTGCGCCCTAAGTGACATTTGAGCAGCGTAACTTAGTTCTGCGGAGTCATATTCAGTTCGCAATCCTTTGGTTTTTCGTCGTTTTGATCGTTCACTACTTTCAGAGAAATCACTAGATGCCCTACCACTTTTTTTTCGGAGACAAATGACACGTTTCCGTGTCACAGGGAAACTGTATGTTGCCATCCAGCCAGGATTGGTTTTTATTGCAAAATGCTTGCATGTTTCGAGATGCAGCGGCCCATTTACTTTTATATTGAGATATAAAATGCGCCAGAGTTTGTTTCACCCCTGTTGATAATATATCACCTCCGATAACTTTTCTTATTTCCTCATATAAGTAATTATACCTTTCCTTAAACTCGTCCAATGGGCAGCCCTTTAGATATTGAACTAATTCATTGCGGATTAACGAAACATATTTGGATCGTGAGCCTGTGAACAAAAAGAACGCTTAAGTATCTTCTAAATTTAAAATATCCTAACCTCCTAAAATATCGCAGTAATTTTTTTCAAAAACTCATTTTATACACTTTAAGGTATAATATAAGCAAAAATTCACCGCTTGATCTCGCTTGATAGACTACTTTTTGCTTAACCGAAAACACAAGAAAGATATCTCTCAATCATTTCAAGTGCATCCACTTTTAAGAATATTTTGTAAACAATTTGAGCATGTATTAACTATAAAATGATTTACTTACCACCAGCAACTGGTTCCATATTCGCTTATTAAAATAGTTCACCTTACAATTGTTTAAATAAATCACAAAGCACACCCTCTCACAGAACTATAAATATCAATTCGTTAGAAATACTAACTTTAGACTCATATATTTCTGTGGCGCTTCATTTATATATAAAAGGGTAGGGTATGGGGTAATAGGTGGATAACAATAGAGTCAATTACGCTTAAGAAACATAAACACTTAACGACTTCCCTATTTTGACTTTTGACCAGGAATTCGGGAAATTTCGCCACTGTGCGCCGCAAAGATAGATGCCCTAAATGATTAACCGCCGGGGGCTTATTATAACAAATACGGTATTTTTCGAACTGCAAATGAATTTACGCCTAACGGCTCTCAAGAAACTAAAAGTGCTTTTCATAATAATCTTCCAATAAGTCTGTTGCTAGCTGGTAATTGTAATATTTCTGCTTGGTAATATAATAATGATTCAACTTGATGGCTAAGCAATTCTCTCTCCTCATTGAAGCTGTTGTAAGTCTTCCTGTATAATTTCCATATTTCTTCCTTTAAATAATAATATTTTAGTTTTAACTTAACTTAATTTAGCATTACATCATCAGTTAAAACTTCTATAAGCCATTTCCCTATAATGTTTTTAACCCTTTGTTGCCCAATCTTAGTATACAGAATAGTGGAAAACTATTTAACGTCATATATGTACTTAATATTATTATTTGAGCAGCGTAAATATTTTACAAAAAGAAAAAAAATCATTGTTTATTATTAATTTACTGATACAGATTTAAAAAGTTTAACAAACGTATTCCAACACCAAAATTCGTTTTTAGCAACAGCGGTCGCGGTCCAAATCTCTGTAGTAGTGAAAATTGAGTGCTACTTTTATTCCGTGGTATATTCATTCTACAGCGTGTATATCGATTTGATTGAATTGTTATCAGTTCTTTAATGAACTTACAAATGATAAGATAGTGTCAACCCTGTTGCATTGCTAACCTAAATCATACCATCCATAATAGATAAAAGATAATGTATGGCATAAAAACAGGTCAATATTCAAATGAAATTACTTTTCTCTGGATTTTTTTTATATTGGGTGGGCCATCTGTTGGTTTCTTTTTGAAGTGTGTGTTATTTCGACAGTTTGCAACACTGACCCGCTTGATATTGATAGATGTGTAGTGTCAAACCTCGACTGTAAGAAATGCTGGGAAATTTTGAAAAATTATTTCCAAAGCGAGTGTTGTGTTGCAGAACCTGTGCGAAAGTTGACAGGAATTTTGGGGCGAAACGAAGCCCCTTCAGCGGCTGGTATAAGCAAATTCATAAAGAAAGTTCGTGCAACTGGCATGCTTGCGGATAACAAATGCTATCCGCGCGCTCGTCCGGTGCGCACAAACGAAAGAATTGTTGCTGTTGCCCAAAGTGTGCATGAAAACCCAAGAATGTCAACTCGTCACAGAACTCAACAACTAAACATCAGTCGCACTTCTCTGAGGAGAATATTGCATAATGACCTCAGATTATTTGCTTACAAGGTGCAACTCACTCAAGAGTTGAAGCACAATGACCATCCGCTTCGTTATCGCTTCTCTGTGTGGGCTGTAAATGAGTTGGAAAATGACGTCGATTTTGGTCATAAAATCATCTTTTCAGACGAATCCCATTTTCATCACGGAGGTTATGTCAACAGGCAAAACTGTAGAATAGAAGGTTCCGAAAATCCACACGTAGTCATTGAGAAGCCATTGCATCCCCAAAGGGTTACTGTTTGGTGTGGGTGTTGGAGTGGTGACATCATTGGTCCCTACTTCTTTCAAAATGAAGCAGGCGACAGCGTTACGGTGAACGGAGCGCGTTACAGAGACATGATGACTGATTTTTTGTGGCCGCAATTGAACGATTTAGACTTAGACGGGCTTTGGTTCCAGCAGAATGGCACAACGTGCCACACCAGCCGTCAAACGATCGATCTTTTGCGCACTAAGTTCGGTAACCGTGTTATCAGCCGTTTTGTAGACGTTAATTGGTTATCGCGCAGCTGCTATTTGACACCGTTGGACTTTTTTTATGGGGAACTGTTAAGGACCGTTGTTACTCCAATAATCCACAAACAATTGAATTCAAACTTTTCAATTAATTCATACTTATAGTGCCTAGTGTCACTTTCCAAAAACATCCTTATTTTTATTGACTTATGTATTTTATAATTAAACCATAAAATCAGATGTTCTCTCTAATTTATTACGGTATTTCATATTAGTATAAAGCTGGGTCCTACTTATTCGTCATGTGTTGAAAACGTTTTAAGTTGAATGACACTAATTATATCTAATGAACTATATATACCAACTCTTTCCAATCTGGAACGGAATTTTCATATTCTTCTTTTCTGATTTCAGGCGTCGATGGACCTACCTCCGGATAAGGCAAAACTTCTCAAGAACTACGATTACGAAAAGAAATGGGACATCATTTGCGATCAGGTTGGTGAAATTGTTTTCCTTAACGATACTCGTTTACTATAATTATATAAATTGGTGTAATCTTAGCAATTACTTTAACTTCTTTTTGATTTCTTGGCTAATTACCAAGAAATTATAAATCGCAACAAACCGTACAGCCAATTACAGGCAATACATTACAAGGTCATCGAAAATGTCATGACGAGCTAGATTGATTTCAATGAAATATGAATTGAATCATTATGTTTGAAGAAAAATCATTGCTAAATACGTATGTCCTAATTAAGAACAACTATATACATGACTAAAATACCAGTATCACTAATGATCTTTGTGTATTCCTCAAGATCAATGTTTGTTACCACTTTAAAGCCTGATGCACACCAATTAGCGATGGGCGAAAATCATTCGAATCTTCATTCACTTAAAAATTATTCGAAGGATTTTAGCTTAGTAGTATTTCCAAAAAAAATTCCAGGTGTTCATCTTAATATAATAAATTCTGTTTACCATGCAATATACCGCAATGAAAAGCGCTATGACTCCTGCCTATTGCCTGGGCATAAATAATATTTTTTGTCTATGGATAAATGATCTTATTTGTATAATTAAAATGATCATAATTGGCTAATAATGGTAATTAATATTTAAATGTAACACAACTATATAAAATATCTTTGATAAATACTTCTTTAAAAAAAAGATGCAAAATATTGTTTTATAACAACCTATAAATAAACTTCAATGAAATATAAAACTGTTATATTTAATTAATACAGTGAAATCTCTCTAAAACGGATACCGTTCGTTCCGTAACGTTTGTCCGGACAAGAGGGATGTCCGCTTAAGGAAATTATCTTAAAATAATTCAATTTTTATAATCTATACATTTATTTGTATTAACAAAAAGATATTTTCCATTTGCATACTACCTAGTGAATGCATCATAATAACTAGTGAAAACAGCTATACAAAAAATTCTAATATGGAAGTTTGACGTGTTTTTTAGTTAGCTTAAGTATGTTGTACCTCATTTCCAAGTTTTTCAGTAAGCCAAAAGTTTCAACATCTCCATCATTTACACTAAATTGTTTTAAATCCTTTATCTCTTTTAATGCATCACTGTAATTTTTTATTGGATTTGCATAGTTTTCATCACAATCGTGTTCTTCTTCGTCAGAGTTT
>JARFOC010001317.1:260001-282525 GCA_031763485.1 Osmoderma eremita
TTGACAAATCTAAAGGAAAACAATTCTCAACTTATCCTAAATAAATACTTACGAAACATCACAAAATAATATTTTAGAAGAAAAGAATCGTTTTTCTGTTACACGGTGAGTGTAACAGTATATTCGGCCTCGTCGTTCGTTTATTTATTTTGAAACAAGTAAGCCTAGCAAAATAAGGTGATTGCGCTGGCCATGGCGAAACATTAATTTCGTGGTTTTGAGGAAATGCACGAATGATACCTGCAGTACGCGGACGTGCATTGTCGTGCATGAGCCCATATGGTAGCACAACGTTTTGAAGGATAATGTCCCGACAGTCAATGGCGTTTAAATCACGATCCAAGACAACGAAGTCAGTTTTTCCACTAACAATAAGAGATATTCCACCCCATACCGTTACACTACCTCCTTGAAAGCTGTGAACAGTTTGCGATGTAGCTAAGCGTTCTGCATTCCCCGGATGTCTAGACACTTTCGTTCTTCTTGTATCTGACCGCAAACCAAACCGGGATAGGTCAGAAAACAAAACAAATTCGCAGTTTTGTTGATCCCAATTTAAATGTTGCTGCTCCCATTCTTCCTCCGCGATTTCCTCTCGACACAGCAGGAACTCTCACAGGATGACGGGCATTAAAACCATCTGCATGCAGTCTATTCCTCATTGCTTGATCGCTTAATAACACATCATGAGTGTCGTAAAGTCGAATCACTAATTCTGTCGCCGTAATGTTGCGATTTCTAAATGCACAAAGTCTCAAGTATCTGTCATGAATTGATCGAGTTGCTCTTATGAGTATGACGTTCACAGACTCATTGGTTTGCTGATATCTCAACCACAAACGATTGATGACACTTTTTGACATGTTGAGAGCTTCTGCAACGGCCCTTTGAGTTAAAGAAAATTGATCGCAAAAATACACAAAAATCATCTTATCTTTATTTTACATTTTTTAAATTTACAGTGATTTTTCAATTAATAAGACCTTATTGCTACTTAAACTATCGAAACACCAGCAGCAAGAAATTATGAATCTGAAAGAATATCCTCATTCAAAGGTGAAATTCCAGATATAGCAAATCCACTCTAAATATTGCTGGTAGTGAAAGCCAGAGGAAATACTCTACCTGCCATGTGAGCAACCTCATACATTGTTATAGGTTCCCCTGTGTTGGAAGACATCCAGTTATTTATAGCCCCGCCATAGTAAGTTTCCTTTATGATGATCGTGTACACTCATCCCCTCAACATGCAGTCTATTCATCTGCAGCTTGTGTCATCGGTTCCTTTTTTCCTCGACGCTATGGAGATAGGTGTTGCAGAGGTGTTGTCAAAAGCTCTCTCTATATCTAAGAAGGTGCATATGCACCTTCTTAGATTGGATCAGCACCTCCCTGTTTTCAAGAGCATACCCACCTCTTTCCACTAAATGGTGAAGAGCCGTTCCTGTTGATTTTCCTGCTTGATACGCATATTGGTCTTGATGTATTGGTGTACTTAGTGGCTCGTCTATAACTAGGTTTCACAGCAGTACGGACATAACCCCCTTCTGTCCTCTCTCTCTCTAATGGGCTCTTACTGTATCATCTACCGTTTTGGTGTAATCGCCTTTTTATGTTTAGTTCTGCGGCTCTTTAGATAGTTCTTGCAGACTTAGAAGTAACCTAATGTTTTTCACATGTCACAGGATAATAAACATAATCGATAAAGTGAATTCGCCAGGTTGGTTAATCTTACGATGTTGCCAAATCAGAGCGGAACACTCGGTATGTGTAGTGAAATTCAGAATAAAAATTCTGAAGATTACTTGTGCCAATACTCTGACAAGAAGGTAATGTAGCCATGATATTATATAAAAATTAATGGAAAACGTAAATATATACGCACGTAATGCTTTTGGATCGCACAACACAGCAGGTTATGCACGGCATTAGTAGCGACAGACATTCCCACGTACCGACAGCTGTGCTGTGTGATCCAAAAGCATTATGTGCGTATACGTTTACATTTTTCATTAATTTTTATATGTATATGCATATAATATCATTGTTATATTACCTTCCTGCCAGAGTATTGGCACAAGTAATTTTCAGAATTTTTATTTTGTTATTACTCTCTGTTTTACAACATTAAAGAAGGATCATACTCTATAACACAGATTTCACGATTACGACTGTGTCGCTCGTGAAATTATCGCTATGATGATTTACGCTAGATGTCGCCTATGAGTATTCATTGTCAACATCTATTGTAAAGTGAATGTATACGGCGTACTGAAAAAGTGTAAGGCATTCCCGTCGTACAGTGATGAGGACTAAGAAGTCCGAAACAGTCCGTACGTGGGAATGTCTGTCGCTACTAATGCTGTGCATAACCAGCTGGGTTGTGTGATCCAAAAGCATTCTGTGCGTATATATTAACATTTTTCACTAATGTTTATATGTATATACATATGATATCTTGGTTATAGTGAATATTCTTTTTTGCCACACACCACTGCTGCTTGAGTCTAGATGTACGCAATTGTAGAGAAGATTTTCTGGGAGGTATTGCTTCTCAATCTAGCATGTGCGAATTAGACTTAACATTGAAGATCTGATCATTTTTCATCAAAGTATTGCATTTATTAATGTTTATGATACCCTTTCTACATCTTATAGGTTACATCAAGAATGGAAAAATTATCGGTAGCTATAACGTGATGCCTGAGGTCGACGACAATGTAGAAAATCCCGGGCAAGGAGTTGACGACGACGATGTCATGGATAAAAACTTGATATCAAGTTACAACGAGGGTAAAGGAAAAATATCGGTAATATAAAATGTCCTTTTCTCTTTTCGCCTTTTCAAAAAACTCAATCTGGTGTACGTATAACAATAGCAAGATATGAAAGTTAAGAAAAGTAAGTCGAATTTGATCATGTTGGCGGCATTGACTACGATTATTATTTGGTTCGTCCTCGGAGCCTGCTTCGTTTGTTGTCGCATACGTTCGGCAAGACTTAAAAAGGGTATATTGTTGTCACAACATGAAGGGTTTTTATTTTTTTTTTTCTCTTTTTATTTTATTAGACGAGCAGCTTAAACTTTTGGAAAGTGGTGTTGCAAAAAGCAAGAGCGGCTCTTCGGAAACGTCTAAAACTAAATGCTTATCTACGATCTCTTCTAAATCGAAATGTTCTACCATGAGGTTCGTTTATTTTAATTTCATAGCTGAATTTATTAAGAAAAAATATGATACTACTTTTTTTTTCTTTTAGTCGGAAGGCACAGAGCTGTAACAGGCAAACTTGTGCAAATTTCTCATCGTCGACGATAACAGGGCAACAGTACGTAATATTTACGTTTAAATTATTTTTTCAGGGATATACTAAAAGTGCATACTATAAGATACAGAATCGATTAACCGTGAAGTTTTCGTTTTCTTTGATTTAGCATTTTTGGTTTCGAGAATAGAATTATAAGTGGAACTAAACTATATACTTTATTCACCCAACAGATGGAGTACAAAAAGTGCGTGATACGAAAACTAAGATTTCTATTGGTTGGTAAGAACTCCGGAAAAGTCCATTGCAAATGAAGTAAATTAAAAAACCGTATTAAAAGACACCCCTTAAAATCCAAGAAGCGATTATTCGAATGATATAGACTGTTTAAATAAGGGTGAAAATAGCATCATAAGTTCTAAGATTAAACTTCTATTTCTTACTAAAAACTGTTAGATTTATTCACTTTACAGTTTGTCACACAGCACAAAAGTAAGATTGATGCAAACGTTTTATTTATATTACTGTCCAGGTTACTACAAAAAGATACATAACAACATAACTATCATTCAGAATGCTTAACTTGTAAGAACATATGTATACAATCATACCAACATATATAATATAGATAGGAATGTAGTACCAACCTATAACTGTGGCTAATACTTTTACAAAAACAAATATAACAATTGCACTACTAAAATAGAACAGAAAGATAATAATAAATTAAATTCCTTGATTTAGAATGTATAATACATCGCTGTATTGCATACCACGGACGGGCAATGTTTATATATAATCAAACATAATCACAACATAACCCCTTTCCCAAGCAGCACAATTCAAATTTGTCGCAATTATTTTTAGTAACTTCAACTTAAAGATATTAAAATACCCATTGCTGTAATACAAAATTGTAGGTAATAATTGCGGCAAATTTGAATTTTGCTGCTTGGGTTAATCCTCTGCAGAGTCCTGTATTTATTCATTTCAGTTTTGATCTCGTCTTTTTCCTCTATATTCCCTATTTGTGTCTCGTTTAAGACTTCATTAGTCCATAAAATATAACGGGCAAGGTAAAACTGTGTCAAGATACTTTGTATTTATAGTAAATGTACAATATACAAAACGTTGGGCACGCTTTTTGGTGTTGTTTTTTTTTTGTAGCGTTGTAATTTTAAAGGTGGGTAATCACATAATTTTTATTAATCATTTTTTCATAAGTCAAAACCATAATTAATTAAAACATCTTCTAAATAAAATGTGATTTATTTTTGTTACGTCACAAGTTCTTTTTTAATAACATAATAGACACCGTATAACTAAGAAAAGTTATATTCTTTTCAGCCGATCATACTTCAATATTTTAATTTTCCACCTACGCCATCTTACACATCATTATTTATTTGCTCCACCTTAAAATCGAAAACAAATTGCAATAGACACGAAAAACATAAAATGAAAGTTTACTTTTCATTATAAAGACGAATATGTTTCCGAAATAGATTACAAATAGCTATAGCTGGATGGAAATAACTATCTTTCTGTTTTCCAGTGTAAAACCGGCTTTGCAAGTGCACGAGGCATGACCATCACGTGATCACTCCATCTGTTCGGTGAACAAAGATAAAAGTAAATTAAATTATCTATTAAATCGACGACCGAATCTAAGGTATGAATCACGAGCAGCGATACGCTGTTTTTTGATATACACCGTTTTTTTTAACGGAGGAGTGAAGTCGCTTCAATCCGGTGACGTGGCTCAATTAAATTTGATATGTTTGAGTCCGCATCACAGCAAACTACACACCCAAACGGCGCCGCCACCATTTTAGCTTCACAGCTGTACTCTGTTTCCAAAACGACAGTTATACATGTTATACAATGAATAAAACGCAGTAGTTCAAGTTTAAATAAAAGTATATTGTTACTGACTAAAGGCTATTACCAGTTACACACACTACTTGTCTACGCGTGCACTTATTGTTACATGATATTTTAGTACTGCCAACCTCACATATATTAAAACATAAAACATTACTACGAATAAACCCCATATTAAAAAATTCATTTCAACACTCCCACCATTTTTAATAATCTCTCTAAATTTATACTTCAATGAAATTTACATTAACAATAGTAAGAACTAATAACATACAAATTTTAAACACTATCTTCTTGTTTACTTGGTAGACTCTGTATTCCGGACATCCTTCGGCAATTTTGCTATCGGTTTAGTAAGAAAATCTGCTGCCATATTTTTGGATTCAATGAATTTTAATATTATATTATTTCTATCTATTTCGTCACGGATGAAAAAATACTGGCTAAAGGCTATTACCAGTTACACACACCTGTATATGTTCTACTTTTCTACGCGTGCACTTTACATGTACTACCAACCTCACATATATTAAAACATAAAACATTACTACGAATAAACCCCATTTAAAAAAATACATTTCAACAACACAAGATCACTTTTAATATGTCAGTAGTGTTATGGCAAAACATCCTATATGCCTTTTTTTCAAAATGCACTTTTTGGCATTAAATGGCTGCAAATTAATTATAAAAGATTTAGTTGTGAACACTTTGTAGTATAGCCTAAATTTCAGCTGCTACTTTTTGTTACTTTCTGAAAAAGTAGGAATTAAATAAATCAATCTCGGAGCTTGTAAATAAATTCTAAATTAAGATTAGGCATAAAAGATATAATAAATAATATGCTTAAAGTATAAATAATAAAACAATTATGCATAATAGAAATGGCAGGAAATTATTATTTTTTCAGTATTCCAAATGAACACAGTATTTTTTATTTTCGACCATGATTACTTATTCCTAATTTTGCGCTCAATATGTTTTTATTTTATTTGGTTGAAATATTCTATAGTTGATTGCATTATACTGAAAAAAATCAATTCAGTCTTTCTATTCTACAAAAAGTTACAAATTTGTGTCTCGAACATGCCATTCTAAATCACGGTGGGACGTGGGACAATCATATTAAACATAACCTCGATTATGGTTGCCTTCACAAATTCATTTCGTTCAAAGTGAGTACAATAAAAATTTCCTATTGTAATAGGGGATCACTACGTCATTTCTGCGATTTCTAAAATAATGGTTACACAGTGCAGTGCATGTATGTAATCGTGTATGTAAACTTAAGAATCCAAATTTGATGTCAATGAAATTTTATCACGATTAAATGTGTATAAAGATTTAATAATATTAAATTAAGATGAATTAACAATAAGTAATAAAATTATAAAAATTTATCAAAAAACAAACAAGCAAATTTCATTTCAATTAGATTTCAATAGATCATTTCAATTAGATACATAAAACGACTCATTTCTATCGTTTTTACGATTTTTAGGCATGGTGACAACCAATAAAGCACTAAATTCCCTAAGACACGATATACATACGTCACAAAACAGCAAGGCAATGCACATTTAACTTAAATCTGTTACAATGATCAAATGTCAACTGTCTGAGGTTGGTATCAAGAAGGTTCCTAGATTACTTTCGTGGATTGTTTGTCATCTATGTTCGCGTCATTTCTCATTCGTATTTACCGCAATTATCATTATTTTTGCTTCGTTGTCGTATTTAAGTAAATATGAACTAGTTTATAACCAATCTAAGGACTTTTGTGATACCAACCTCAGACAGATTGGCAGGCAAAATTTAATAAATTAATTTTTTAATGTTAATATATATCAATGAAATTACGAACACCAAAAGCCTAAAGTTAAGTTATTGAGTAGAATTTTTAATAAGTTACTGTATATATGAAAGAATATTTTAAATTTTAATTCATAAATACCGTAATTACCTTTGTAAATATGTAAGTGTATTCCACCCTTTTCTTATACCGCTCTTCTTCACTTCTCTCTTCTTTACTTCAAATAACTACCCTTCCTTCTTCCCTCTGGATAATTTACCACCATATGTGAATTATAACTATAGCTATTACAAATTGTGACTTGACCTTTCTGATACTTATTTATTTACTAAATGATTTTTAAGCACACTCCTATTTATGTGGATGACACTTGGTGCCTTGTACAATAGAAATACACATCCACGCTTGCACCTTTCACACTACAGCAACTGCAGACTGCTCCACTTCTTCGGAGTTCGCTAGGTATCTTGTTTGAATCCGTGATGGTAATTTGGCTTCCGAACTTGTATTGTATAGTATTACGTATGAGAATATGTTATGATTTGACAATACATTTAAAACTACAATATTTCTTCATCTAGTAACATTAATTAATTAATCTGCCCCTCGGCTAGACTTTATTACTTTTTCCTCAAGTTTAGAGACCTTCTTTAGTGACTGAGAGGAAGATATAGGCAACTAACAATTCCGTATGCAACCATGAATACACATAAAGAAGTATATATCGAAATGAAAGTGCGCAAAATTTCACGTATGCTGCAGACAAACGTTATACCTAACAACAAAATTAATAAGAGAACGAAAGATAAAGTGTCAATATACAGCTAAGTTTGTTTAAATAATATATAGCGTGGTTTTACAAGAGTAGAATACAGGCTACTCTTTATCGACCACGCTTTTAGGTTAAAGTAATAAAAAAGTGGGGTTAGAATATCTCGTTTTCTAAATTCACCGTAAAATTTTCTTCGTGAATGTTTTGCAACAATTGTCGCTCACTGTTAGATAACGTTTTGCGTTCAGGGATGCCACCGTACTCTATTGTTGCGTCGCCCGAACGCCCCTATTTATTTCACCTGTTTTTTTGGAGATGCATATGTTTTTAGGCATTTTAACGTTCTACATTTTATCATCGTGTTTATTATTCATAAATTCGACAGAAATTAGTTATTCACGTGGTGCAAGCAATAGATTCAAATTCTGTTAGGCACGTCACTGTGTTGTAGTAATGTATACAGTTAATAGGCGTTACTTCACGTACAATTCATTAAGATACACATCTACACAAATAGAGTAACGGATTTTGTTGTATATTTCATAACTTTTATTGTTGCAATTGAAAGTCGTCAAAATTTTCATTTTCAAAAAGAAAAACAAAAAAATCCATTTTTATAACTTTTATACTTTCTAAAGTAGTAATAGTATTTATTTAAGGTATAGAGCACGTGGAAAAATATTATTCTTATCAAATATTGTTTATTATTATAGAGAATCTGCTTCAGTTACTTCCAAAACTACTCCTACAGAAACAGGTTCTCCAAAGAGTGCAACAAGATCTAGGTCTGATTCTGTCAGCAGCAAGGTAAGTTTAATACAGAACCCAGCAGAGAAAAAGGGATAAGAATTGTTATCCATCCGATGTGATTTATCGAGACCGATTTAATATTCTTTGCGTTTATTATTACCGCTGTATACCCTCCAGATTTATTCATAAAACTATTTAAAATATATTTTATTTCATTTTTAGAGTTCCGGAACAAACACACCAAAAGAAGAGGCATCACCAATAACAGTTCAAACGTAATTGTTCCGAAATAGTTATTCACGTTTAAAATATTTAAAATTTTCCATTTACCTTTTATTTATAGGGCTCAATATTATCCTGCATCTTTCGCTTGTCATTCGAGCATGTCTGGTAAATATAAAGCTGGCTCGAGTTCTGAGGAGTTTTCATCGAAATCCACGATAAAGAAGCCGTTCGTTTTTGGGTACGACTTTCAAACTACGTCAGAAGAATCTTCTCCAAGAGGTATTAAAATTTTGTTAGACAACCAACTTTAGCAGCAACTTTAATACAAAAGATTATGTGTAGGTGTCGCCATGTACTAGTAACGGTTATTATTTAAATGTTTTGTTTACATTAAAGAAATCATAACTTTTAGGTTGTTTTACCTATTGAAATAGAAAATCTATGTTAATAGTAAACATAAACAAAAATTAAAATTGAGGTATATGCAATGTTATCTTTTATCTGATTATATTGTTTTTTTATCTCAATTTGCGTAGGTAGAATAAAAATTAAGCCATTGCTAAAAAACGTAAATTAGTATTTGTGTATTGTATATACCTAGATTTCCATTTGTATGTCCTTGATCCTATTGATAATATTCCAGTAATTGGAAACTACGTATATGAGGAAGTACATCACTTATTTGTTTATTATAAATTTGCGTCTTATTTAATTGACAAGGAAACATATATCGTTAACATTACTAAGTGGGTTATTTAATTTTTTTTATCTCCGTGCATGTATTTTTAATTGTAGTTATTGTTACATATACAATGACAATAAACCGGACGTTGTTGCAGTAATTATTGGATTGTTTAGATTAGAACGAGATTAAAGGTATGCTAAATTTTTTAACTCGAAATACACTAATGTTACAGCGAAAAAAAATGTAAACAAAACGTGTAACTCTGACTAATGCACCAGCTATTTTTAACGAGATTTCTCTAACTTCTGTAACAATATTCAAAAGGTATATTATATATTACGGTTTAGGTTGTGGTGACGTTAGGGGTATAAATAAAATTATTGTTTTATTTTGATTGCTTTGTATCTTTATTACAATTTTGTTGTAGAGTGAAACAATATTATTATGCTAGATATATTATACCATTTAGCAAAAACTTCATTTAGTTGTATATTTCATTATTTTTAGTTGGAAAATTCTCAATTACTTTTTAGGTAAATTTCTTTTTGTAATTGTTATTATTTCATTTACAGATATAAGTGATGGTGAAGCAGAAATGGGCAACATGTCAAAATAAAGCGTCTTTTACATTTTTAAAACATATTTATTCTTACGTATATACATAATACGTAGGTGTATGTATTGTCTACTTATGTATTTTATACGTAATTTTTATATATTCATCCACATATGATCAATATATGTAGTTCTTAAATATACGTTATCAATACGTCATTGCGTAATTTATTTTTTCCCGTGGGCATTTCTACTGGTTAGAAAGTAATCAGGCGACAATAAATAAGAGTATTTTGCAAAATTATTTTACAGCGGAAAGGTAAAGCGAAAACTTTTTTTGCTACGTGTGAATGTGGTCTTTGGCATTGCGCACCGTACATTGCGCATATATTTAATAGTCGCCATATTGAAATCTTTCTATCAGAAAATTTTGTAAGTAAATATTCGATTTTCCGAGCGGTTTCTGCTAAATATAGAAAGTATTGTCGCTTAGCACGAGTACCTACGTGGACAGACGTGTAAGTTCATCATAATTGTGCGAGATTTTTACACGATTCCGACCAAAAACCCATCACATAAGTATTGGTAAAAGACATTCCTATTGCATAAAGTCGTACAATAGGTATTGTTACAAAATAAATTTTTGTGTAAATTGGAACAGGTTGTTTCGTAATATTCACGCGAAAACACGATCCCAATACTAATAGGCGACATCTGCGATATTTTCGGTAGGTACCCGGGGGCTAGAAAACCGTGGAAAATTGGAATTTCTTCGGATTCTAACTACATGGCAATATTTTGACAGATGTTCCATTTGATTGACATTTGGTGGTTTGACGTCTTAATAAACTAAATTTTAAGGTGACGAATTACCGTTTCACTGTTTACAGCGACGGTCCGAACGTGCATACGAATTTTCAGTAGTTTTTTTCGCGACCACAAAATACGTCGAGAATTCCCATTTATGAATCATCACCAATTAAACACTAGGATATAGTAATTTCCATTTCGTAAAACGGCATCAGCATCTCTGAAAAAAGACACTACATTTCATAACTTCAATTGTATTGTTAGAGATAAAAATTATCTTTTTCCGTTTAAACAGGTGATATTGAATATTCCTCGAGAGGATTTTAGAGAAAGCTTTTTACGAAATGTCTGTTCTTAATCAAAGCGGAGAGGAGCAAGTGGAGTGCCCATTGTGTATGGAGCCATTAGAAGTGGACGATTTAAATTTCTTTCCTTGCACCTGCGGATATCAAGTAAGTTTTCATAAGTTTAATGATTAAAATGCATAAATGTGTTGTTTTTTTTTTAGATATGTCGGTTCTGTTGGCATAGAATTCGTACAGATGAAAATGGACTCTGTCCAGCCTGTCGTAAGGCATATTCTGAGAACCCGGCGGACTTTACGCCCCTATCTAAAGAGCAGGTCGCGCAACTGAAAGCGGAGAAGCGCCAGAGGGACCAGCAGAGAAAGGCCAAACTGAGTGAAAGTCGTAAACACTTGGCAAGGTATTTAACGCATCGTGGGTCGGCATGGAGGACATGCTTTTTTAACGATGTGTTATTTGTTTTTTATTTTTCGTTTTCTACCTATCTACTTCCGGTAATGCAGTGTAAGAGTTGTGCAAAGGAACTTGGTGTTTGTCGTTGGACTGCCGTTACGGTTGGCAGATCCGGAGATACTGAAAAGACACGAGTATTTCGGGAAATTTGGTCGCATACACAAAGTGGTTATCAATCAGTCGACAACGTATGCCGGATCGCAAGGACCTAGTGCAAGTAAGTTTTGAAATATGGTGACCTAACTTGTTGGTGCTTTATGTACGGTGTGTATAAATTAGTGCAAAAGCTGCAGGTATTTGATATGTCTTCAGGAGGTTCTTAATGTTTGGATTTTTAATACACAAACGTTTTTGTTCAATATCTGTTGATGAGATAGCTGCAATTTAGAATAAAGAAGAATTTTTCATACTATTTTTTCCTAAACATTTTCTTTTTTGGCTTGACAGTTTTTTTAAACATTTATCCATTAACATATGTTCACAAAAAATAGATTTGGCAAAGTTGTAAAAGAATAAGTTTGTATTCTAATGTGATTTCAATCAAAAACATTACTGTCAAATTTTGACATTTATTCAAGAAGATCGCATTATTGATATCCGATAATTAGCTTTAATATTAAATATCCCCATTAATAACACCGATCCAGTTGGTGCCACAAAAAAACGTGCTTCCTCCATGTCATGTTTCTAAAGTTCAGCTGCTTTACGAAAACTGTAACATATTTCAATTAAACTTTTGATTGTCTTAACGCCCATGAGTACCTCAACATATTGGAACAACTTATTGACAAGATTCTGTTTAACATATCCTACTGCAAGATTTACATACATGATAAAGCTCCTGCTCACTTTGCTTGTAATGTAAGAGAGGTTGAACGAACACTTCCCAAAGAAATTTATTGGTTAAGGCGCGATTGGTCTATCTTATGGCCTGGGAGATCTTGAAGGTATTACTGCTATTTTCATCTCGACTGATCTTTAAATAGCAACATCGAAGAGTATACATTTAATCTGCGAAAATACTTTCGGGGCGACTAAGATTCAATTAAAATGTCGCGATTAAGCTCCTTTGCCTAACATTCGAGACCATAGATGGAGCTAGAATCGCCATGGTCGCAGCGTTTCCCATCTTTACCCCATACAGGCAACACTCACTTAACGTACATAATGCGTGCTCAAATTGTTGAGTGTTAAGCGGATGTATGTTGAGCGAACGGTGTTTGCGATTTTATGGTTATGTACGCCTCTTTATTTCATACGTACGTACACCTTATCGACTTGAAACTTGTATACAAATAAATGCCAGATTTATTATACGAAGAAGATGGGGATTTCCCTTATGATTGAGGAAACTGAAGATGACATTATAGATGAAGTTGTGGAAATGGGAAGGATACTTGAACTTAATATGGACAATGATTATTATTGATTTAATAGAGGTTCATTCAGAAGAGCTTACACCTGGTGATTTAATTCTATTGCAGGAACAAATGGCCACTGAAATCGACTTCGTAGACAAGCCTCAAGAAAACTTATTTCCAAAAGAAATTAACCTAAAAACAATAAGTGACATTTTAAGTAAAGTGGAAGAAGTTGTTGATCTAATCGAAAATTTTAACCCAGATAGCGAAAGAAGTATAAATGTATTTCGCGGTCTTCGCCATACCACATTATGTTATAAAACACTATATCAGGAGAGGAAAAGAGCCACTACAAAACAATTAACTATGGATCAATTCTTAATACAAGCAACAAAAAAACTTTACTTTATTTTTGTATTACATCATTATCCACAACAAAAAAAAATTTTCAGTTATTCATTAAAACGCAACATGCATAAATGTAAAGCAAACAGCTGAAAATGTAAATGTTACTCTCCTTGCTTGAGTAATCACATATATGAATGAAGCGTGGCAAATAGACCTATAACCGTTACTTCAAGCTTAACCACGGCTTTTCCTCGCTGCTATTCCAGTTTTCACCACCAACTTTTAGCCGTGGTTCTACGACAGTGTAAGCACCGCTATTATACGTTTTGGTTTTTTGGTCACGATTTTGGTATCGGTCGTGTACTCATTGTTGGAACCAAGCATTTCCGTTATGATTTCAAATTTTTATATTTTCGATGCAAGATTCCCAATGTCTATTTGTAAAGGCAGTGTTTTTTTTTTTTAATTTTAGGTGCGTACGTTACTTATATGAAAAGTGACGACGCGCTACGGGCCATTCAAAGCGTCAACAATGTCACGTTAGATGGTCGACAGATAAAATCGAGCTTAGGAACTACGAAGTATTGTTCACATTTTATAAAAAATCAACCGTGTCCGAAGCCAGACTGTATGTACCTGCACGATTTCGGTAAGTTTTTATTTTGTGGTACAATTTAAATAAACATCCCTTTGTATGATGATTTTCTTATTTTATTACTTACGAAACTGTCCTCTGTTAAAAACGTGTTTGTTTCTATATCGTGATAATTATTGTGTTTAATCTCATCTTATATAAGATTGGAAAACATTTAATGAGAAAGAGTAACAAAAAATTTACTAGCAATACCAATCAAAGGAACAATTAAGGTTTACAAGCTAAATAATAAAGAAACTGCTCTAAAGTTCCAAAGAGATGGATTTGAAGGAAATGTGGATAGCTTTGAAAACCACACTGATGATAGAAACGGCTAAAACTACATACGGATACATAAGGGGTAAATATAAATAAGAAGCAAACTGCTTGGTGAAGCGACGAGATAAAAGAAAAGAAATGAAGATGGAAAAAATATCTTAGAGAAGGAACAAATGAAAGACACACCGAATATAAAGAACAAAACAACAGAGTGAAGAAATTAATTAAAGAAGCAAAGCAAAAATCCTTGGAAGTTTTTGGAAAAAAGTTGGTAAAAGGTTACCATGCAAATCAAAACCTATTGCTAGACTTACTTGTTAAAAAAAAAACGAACTCGGTGATGAGGCCGAGAAAACAAATGAACCTACGGCGCCGATTCTGCTCATTAACAGAATATTTCGTCGTTGAAAATCCGCTACTTACTTTAAAGGTGTTTGTCCAGAGGTGCTGGCTTGCGGCAAGCTTTGCGGAGAGATGGTGTAGTTACTTCATCTGATCAAAACGGTATAGGGTGGCGCCACCGAGCTTTACATCAGTACTGGACTTGGCTCATAAGCACGGAAAAGGCCGTGGGGTAAAATGTACTCGTTTTAATAAAAATGGGAAGAGAATGCGGGGATACTATTATAACTAGTTCGGCGGCATTTAAAACGTTACAAACTTCAACAACCTATGATATAAAAGATTCTCTATATTTACTACCTCCGTCCCATAAGACTGCCCTCTACCAAAGAAACCGCACTTACTTAGGATGTCAGTTGTTCAATAAATTACCTGGGTATATTAAATCCATAAATAATTTCAAAAGTTTTACCGAAAATGTAAAAAAATCTACTAAATTTAAATTGGTATTCACTTGATGAATACTTCAATTTTACTTCCAAGTAAAGTAAATCTAAGAATAAATTGTACCGTATGCTTTCTCAATCACTTCTTTTCTTTTTTCTATGTTTTTGACGTTACACTGACGTTAGCCGAGCTGATTGGTCTAGTCTAAACAAGAGCTCCAATCCTAATGGTGCCGTAAATACTTTTTATTCTATAATTTATTATCATGTGGAAAAGTGTGTACCCAAATCTTCAGTTAACCCTTGTAAATTTCCCTGGTGGTGTAGTAGTGATCTAATTAGACTACTCAAGTTGAAAGAATATTATTACAAAAAGTGGAAAAATGTTGGGTCTCCTAGCTATCGTTCAGAATTCATGCGAGTTCGTGCGTTGTTCAAGAGACAAAGCAGTTGGGAACATATCCGTGAAAGAAAGGGTACCCCTAGGTTACCCGGATCGCTTATCCATAATGATGTCGAAATATCTGATTCTGCTCAAATTGTTGAAGGGTTTTCTTCCACATTCTCTAGTGTCTTCCATATGTCCCCTACAGGTTTTTCATTTCCCTGCTCTGCTCCCTCCCCGAACATCTGTTGCCTCTCTCCTATTACACCGCAAAAAGTTATGCTTGCGATTAAGAGACTTAAAACGGATTTCTCCACTGAGCCTGATGATCTTTCTAATTCCTTTATGCCAGATTGTGCGTCGATATTATGCGAATCGCTAGCAGTTATCTTCAATATATCTCTAAAAACTTGCACTTTTCCTGACTTATAGAAGCTAAGTCGAATTACCCGGGTTTTTAAGAAGGGTGATCGCTCTAACACAGTTAAATATAGACCCATTTCCATATTATCCAGTTTTGCAAAAATTTTTGACCACTTACTTTTTTCCAAATTTTATACTCATCTTAAAACCCAAATATCCGACCACCAGCGTGGTTTCGTCACGGGCCGTTCTACCGTGACTAATGTAGTGTCTCTGACCTAGTTCATTAGTATGGGCCTTGATGAACAGCAACAAGTTGATGTAATATATACAGATTTTGCTAAGGCATTTGATACTATTGATCATTCCATACTCTTTGCGAAGCTATCTTCAATGGGTTTCTCTGCCCTCATCCCTCAGTTAATCATTTCTTGCTTACCCAGTGTTTCTTACAATGGGTATAAGTCTAATAGTTTTGTTACAACTTCTAGAGTTCCACAAGGGTCAAATCTTGGCCCCCTCTTTTTCTGTGTATGTATAAATAATCTCTTATCGCAGTTGGATTGTAAGATGCTTGCATATGCAGATGATATTAAAATATTTCGAAAATGCAGTCTTATGATGATTGCAAAATACTGCAACGTAATTTAAATCTTATAAGTTATTGGTGCGAAACTAATAAAATCCATCTTAGTATTAATAAATGTGTTGTGATGTCCTATTCCAAAAAGAACAGCGCCTTTACATTTGATTATTGCATCAACCAACATGTCATTGACAGGCTTACCACAGTTAAGATCTCGGTGTCATTTGATCCTAAGCTAAAGTTCTCAAGTCACATTGATTACATATGTGAGGCTGCTTCTCAAACTCTCAACTTTGTCATTCGTTCTTGCAAACACGTTTCCGACATGTATACCCTAAAAGCTTTATTTTATTCCTTCGTACGATCGAAACTGGAATATGCATCGCCTTATTATGCATATCATGAGTTAGCAGTTGAAACAGTTTGGAAGAGGTTTCTAAAGTAGTTGGAATTTGAAACTACACCGGCACCTATCCTCCACGAGGCTGTGATTATAATATTCTCCTACAGAATTACAACTTTCAACGATTACCTGACAGAACAGAGTGCACAAGTGGAAGTTTTTTGGCAAAACTTTTCAGTAATGAAATCGACTGCTCCTCTATCCTGTCGCAGGTATCTATTATCGTTCCTCGAAGCGCTAATCGATCTTTCGATACATTTTCAGTTCCCCTTAAAGCTCCTTTGACCCATATGGCGAAAAATTGCCGTAACTATTTTCCCGATCCTTTTCATTGTTAAATTTCATCCCTAGATTTAATTTCAAACACTTAGCTTAAGATAGATCTGTAAGTAATGTGTTTAATTGCCTAATTTTCTTACGTATTGATTTTTTTTTATAATTTTGTTGTTGTTTTTCTTTCTACTTTACTTAATATTGTTCTGTTATTGGATGTACTTCTGTTT
This sequence comes from Osmoderma eremita, assembly GCA_031763485.1. Taxonomy (NCBI): domain Eukaryota; kingdom Metazoa; phylum Arthropoda; class Insecta; order Coleoptera; family Scarabaeidae; genus Osmoderma; species Osmoderma eremita. The sequence goes on from JARFOC010001317.1 coordinate 277,168, forward strand.
GACAATAAAGGGCCATTATTATTATTATATACATTACTACATGACGCCTTTAACACTGTTATTTTTGTTTTTCCTAAAGGCGATTCCGAGGCGAGTTTCACGAAAGAACAAATGCATGCCGGTAAGCACCAGGAGTACGAGAAGAAACTGCACGAGGCGCTGCAGGCGCGTCTCGCGGCGCAGTCCAAACAGGAACAGCAGCAATCGCAAGAGCCGGCGACCACAAAACAGTCGACGGCCAAGTCGAAAGAATCTCCGGGCAGTACCAATAGCAACAGCAGTTCGCCACAAACGGCCTCGACCACAAACACCTGTACGACTTCCAATGGCTGCAGTACGACGAACGGTAATAGCAAAGAGACCTGGCCCCAGTTGAACTCGGAGAAGGAGAAAACCGAAGTAACAAAAAAGACGGAGAAGGAGAAAGATAAAAGTCGGCGGAACAAGACTAAGAGCGGCTCTAATAACACCAATAACAACTGTAACAGCAGCAGCAGTAGTAGTAATAACGTTATCAATAATAATAACAACAATATTAGTAACGATAGCTGTAAGAAAACGGAAAAGCAAAAAAATTCTAGCGAAAATAATCAGAAAATCAGTGGTGATACTAGTAATATAAAAATCGATAGGATCTGTAAGGAACAGAGTTGTTTTATTAGTGATTCGTCTAGGAGGGAAAGTGAGAGTAGTTCGGAAACTACGACCACGTCCAGTAGTCTGCCCAGTAGTTGTATACCGAAACTGCCGTTGCTGGACGACAATTCCAGTTTCTTCAGTCAGAATACGTTCCACAAGATATCGCCGTCGGAGGCTCAGGCGCACCAGTCAGGCGACGAGGAACTGAACGCGGAGAGCGGTCACACTACTCAAATATTGAACGATTCCCTGCCCGACATCAACAGCTGCGAAGACTGGGAGGCGGCGTTCGGCTTCTCCAAACACAGTAATCATTTAGAGGAATTGGCGAATACTAAAGACGCATTCAATAGCTGTTACGGTACGTTGGGCATGGACGGATCTTATATGGACGGTTTCTCAGGTAAGTTTAAGTCTGTCACTATCTTATAGTCAATTTTAATGAACAGGGCTTCTAGAAATTCGGAACGGTTTCTTGTCAGTGGACTATAATAAAAAGATAATTGTTTTCGGCATACGCGATTTACATACGCTACCGCCCAAAAGTATTTACCCACCCTGACCATATTATGTATCGTAAAAATACTAATAAAGGAGGAAAGCTCTGACGTGCCACAAACGGCAGCCAGAACCAATGACGCCACAAATGCAAAAGGTACAATTGAAACCCTTATTTGATACCCACCCTACTCGGGGTTGCTCCGGCCAGCTTAGTGGAGACGGCTGGGTTAAAGAGTTGGCGCCACTTCCGTTAAAAATTGTTCTTACCCCGAGATTCCACGTACGGAAGAACGGGGATGAATATCGTCCGGGTTAGATATTTCTTACAAAATTCATTAAGTAAGACAAACTTTGGTGTATAACTGATATGTATATTGATATAATTAATAAGTGTAAAAAACAAGTAAAAAGTTACGAGGTTATGTAGATTGAAGCTAACAATGACAGGTTTGTCCGGGTGAAGCCCTTTGAAACCGTAAACAAATAGATGGGTGATCACTCAACTTTACTCCAAGGTACAATGTGGCTGAAGGCCATTAAATTATTTAATTTCAAGTCAAGTAGTTTACCAATAAAGAACAAAATGTATATATATTTAAACAAATTCAACAATGTGTGCCAATTGACAAATGAATGGATAAATCCGACCTGTTTGTTGAGATCGTGCCTCAATCCAGGTGAACCGGTTCCTGGTGGAAGGAATCGGGCACTATTCGGCTCGGCAGACCGCGTCCCACTAGCTGGTTGGTGTGGATTTATCCTCAAAAGTTCCGATTGTGATCGGCAAGTACCACAATTATGACAATCCCCAAAGTTAAGGGGTACAAATAACAAAGAAAAGAAGCCCTAAAAATTCATTTTGGTATTACCACGTGTCGTCAACAAAAGAAAAACAAAGAAAAAGGAATGATTAGCAATTAATACCTGGGTGGTGAGGGCTTCGTTTATGCTCCACGTGTTGAGTTTATTAATCCACAAAAATCTTGTGAACGTTCCCCAATCGAACGTGATATTATTATTGGATATAATCCCTGTATTTAAGGGCGGACTTCCCATAAATATTTCCGCAATAATTACTTTCCAAAACCAAATGCTCCGCAAAATCCAATAACAGGTGTGACTTCAAACACTGCGAGACTTAAAAAGAACGAATTTGACCACTAGCTCGCTTACTACGCCCAACCCCAGATTTTTCTGATTTGTCGATTTCTATGGCGATGTCCGATAGCCGATCGCTATCGACCGTCGCATCCAATCTATCCACCGCTAGATGGCCTTGCTACACCCAATCCGCACGGACAATTTTTTTTAAATTACAAAATACGTCGAATGAAATCGACACGTTACAAAGCTTAATTGACAGGAAAGTAAAACACTACAAAAGATTGTGAAATAAACTATATTTTATACTTATTTAGTAAACTAATTAAATTTTCGACTCGTCAATATAACCGCCTCTACTTCGAATAACAGCGAGACGCAATCGCGGCATTCTGTCTATCAATTTTGCTAATGTAAAGGGCGATATTTGTTGCCATGCTGCTTGCAGGGATGCCCACATTGCCGTAGCAGATGTTGGTGCTAGTTGGCGTACAGTTCGGTCCAATTGATCCCATAAAAGTTCGATGGGGTTCAGATCTGGACTTTGGAGCGGCCACTCCATTATGAAAATTACGCGTTCCTCTTTTAGTTCTCTCAAATAATCGCGGCATATCTTCGCAGTATGTTTAGGGTCGTTATTGTGTTGGAAAACGAAGTTCTGTCCAAATATGCGCAATCCTGGTGGATTTTTTAGGCATCGCAAATGCTCTTTTTCCTCAAAATATACTAAACTTTAACTACAGATGTTAAACACACAAAGACGAAAGGAGAACTGACTAATAAATGAAATAAATATGATATATTCTCCAGAACACATCCTAAAAGAGCTTGTTGTTTCGTTGTAACATAATCACTTTGTGCGATTTCCCTGTATCTGCATTTATTGCTTTGAGCGTGCCCGAATGATTGTTAGGCTTTTGTGACGGTGTTATTATATTAGCAGCCGTAGTAAATATTTGTCCGAAATAAATTGTTATTTATTCTCGTGTATTAGTATATATTTAATATATTTTATGTTCATTTCAACAAAAAAGGTATTTTCGGAAATAAGTATAAAAATAGAGGTGGGTAAATACTTTTGAGCGGTAGTGTAGGTTAAGCTACTTAAATTAAACGGCAGCTTATTTTTGTATTATTCGAAAGAAAGTGATATTACAAAAACCATAAGAATTCTTAACAATGTTGAACATATAATTTGGGATTCGTATATCAAAACGGATCTTATTACGGTTTTTTTAAAAATATTTTTAGCTTTGAACACCAGCAACTTAAATGGATTTGAATGATTTGAAGGATTTTTAAAGTTTTGTAAATATCTCGGAAACTATAACAGATTCCTTGTTTTTTGTAGAATATAATTTACAGTATATTACATAGTTTCAAAGATAGCGCGAATTATTTTCGAAAAAAAAAAATTATAACGGGGAACCGGGTACCCCATATTCCCCATTTTTTGGATTTTTTTAATTCTAATTTTTCACAAATAAAGTCGGTATTATGTACAAATGTGTTAGCAAATTTAGAGTTAAAAATAATTATGATAATTAATAAAAGATATAAGAAAATGATATTACTTGTCTGATTGTGGTTATAAATATATAGATATTTATCTACAAATTTTTCATTATTTCCATAACGTTTCCAAGAAATATTATAATATAATGTGATGGGTATATCGATACAAATATCGATTAACTAAAAGTACAAGTGATCTGTCACGTACTTCATTATCGTAATGCGTATACAAGGTGGCCGCTTCAAATTATATGTCACAAGCATTTCTTTTGTACCACCGTTTTCTACATAAAAAAATGGGGGGTATGGGGTACCTGATCCCCCGTTATTAATTTCTTTCCGAAAATAATTCGCCTCATCTTTGAGCCTAAGTAATATAGTTTAAATTATGTTCTACAAAAAAGTTTATACAAATAGTATAAACTTAGATACATAAACAAAGCCCAATCGCCCGATTTCGGGGTACAGCCCCCACAAAGATTGAATTGAATCGTTTATTGTTGAAAGGAGGCAAGCGACATTTGTAAATTTTGAGAAAAACGAAAAAAAAAATATTCTGAGTTAGATTGTATTATTTTTAATTAGTTCTCTTGCTCAAACTTAAATGAATGTTATAAAATAAAGTAGATCAAGAAGAAGTCGAATTTTTTTTTCGTTATAAATTATTTTTGCTTTTTTAGTTTTAGTAAGTTGTTGAAAGGGGGGTTTCAACAACTTATTAAAGCAATTCCATTTAAAGTGTTTATTGGAAAATAATTTCAAAATAAAGGAAAAGAATACAGTTTATGTTTTGGATTTTTTGGTTGGCCAGTTAACAACCTCAACGTAAAATATCCTATGGTTATCCGGAATTTATTTACGCTTTATATTTGTTTGCATGATCGAAATCTTGTTTTGATATGCCTTATTTGATGGCAATCTGTCGACACCTACACTAGGCATTTTTAAATGAAAAGTGTGTGTATTAAAAGGGCTATTAATAAAGGGCGAAGCAGTAACATATCCGGATTTCAAGGCATCATACTTAAAGTGATGAAACTGTGATACTGAAAGATTCCGCTTTTCATTTCGTGACATCTTTTATTTGCATGTACAGAAACAATATTCTTATAAAATCTACTCCACCAGTTTTTGAAATCCAAGATATCACTGTGAATTTTCTTCTTGCGCTGGATCTGATTATCAGGTTGGTGAACTTATGCACAGAAAAAATTTTGCCGTAATGCCTCAGATTTTTTTCACAGTGCCAAAATTCCTATCACACGGCAAAAACCAATAGCCTCTAATTGGATAAATATGTTCAACTTTTTAAAATCTTGTCTCAATTAACGCCGTACACATCCTAACCACTGTAGAATGAATGAAACCACGTGACCTTGTTTCTATATAAGTTGTTGAAAAGGTCCAGGCGACGTCGCACAGTGGTACGAAACCCCTGATTTTCGGAAATAACTTCGCCCATCTCAGGCATATAACTTATAAACGTAGTAGGCAGTTTCTCTTGTGTATTTTTTCATTATGAATGGAATGAAACCAAAAACAAGTCGATAACTTCAACCGTTTTCAGTATATTGACAGTATTCTGGTATGAAACCATGAATA
>JARFOC010001317.1:282625-297806 GCA_031763485.1 Osmoderma eremita
GTACATGGAAAGGATACAATTGATTCTCGCGCAGTGTTCGCCAGACAATTCGATTTGATACATTTACTTGGCGAGATGTTTTTCGAGTACAACTAGAAGGACAAGGTTTCGACAAGATTTAAGACTTCGGTATCCAAAATTCGTTGGTGTCGGCCAGGACTACCATCTCGATCTTGACGTGTTCGCAGTACACCAATTTCTCGTGCACGGATTACTAGAGCGGTGAATATTTGTGGAATAGGTGTTGGCCGTTAGGAAACCGCTCAGCGTACAATCGACTTGCAGCAGCAGAATTCTGGCGTACTTCACCATAAATTAATAACATGTCAACATATTCACTGTTGGTGCGATGGCCCATTTTGACTTTCCTTATTAGGATTTATTTGGAAAAATTTACGTCAACCCAGCAATGCAGGACAACTAATGAAACAACTTGACAGATAGGAAAAGTTACAGACATCAGCCTACTTAGTAAAAATTCACTAATATCCTATCGTTTACGTTTACTTTGCACAAGTTGTTGATCAATCGTTTTAGCGTTAAAAACCTTCTTTTATGGTAGTTTATCAACTCTTAAAGATTTAAAAAAACTACAAAATTCTTTTTTACATTAATATCTCTCTTATTATGCAATTTTGTTAACGTATTTTTACGTTAATGACCTCATTTTGAGATGTTAACCATACCTTGAAAATAAAATCACAAGACCCTAAACAGCCTGTATATGTATGTTATACATGTATGGCTCAGATCTTCGCAGCTTCTCTAAGAAGTTTGTTAAATCCATTTTGGTTGAATTAGTCCCTTATTCCTCACTCTTCAGAGAGTGCATTCCTTAACCCTCTTCACGACTTCCTCCGACTTTATTTTTCTCTCTGCTATCAGGTGCTTCCAACCCTTAATTCTACCTTCTCAAAGTCTTGCTCAAATTCATCTCACCATCGAGGTGATCTACCCATCGAATTATTTGTGCTTGTATAAACCTAACGATGTTCACTCCCTCAACTTCTTCCAGGATGTCTGTACTTGTTTTTCCTCTTATCTTATCGGTCCCAATATCGTCCTCATTACTTTTATTTTCTGACTTGTAGAGCCTTTTGTTTCTTGCATGCTAAAATCAATGTTTTTGAAGCGTACGTCATTTCTTTTATATATCTTTACATTTTAATGTTCTCTTGTTACATCTTTCTCAATCTCTGCTTGACTGAAAACAATTACACATAGATCTTCAAACTTTTCCAAGTAAAGGAGAATCCTTTCCTTTGGATACAAAATGAAAACTACCAACCAATGTACACCCATTTTAAATGAAGAATATCTCCGGATGGTAAATCCTTTCGTAAAATCCAAGTATATTGGAATGTTTCGATTTATTCTGTTCAGCAAAACTTTCAACAGTCATTATTTTTCATACAAACCTTTTCAAACAACAAAGTAGGTACAAACTGCAATACAGCGAACACCAGAAAGCAAGGTAAAAATTGGATCGAAGTTACACAAGACGAAATGTACTGTTTTATTTCTTTGTCACTCCTCAGTTCCCGAATTAAAAAAATTGCAAGTACGTCAGTATTGGTCGACTGATACCACAATAACAATACCGACATTTGAACACGTGTTGAGTAGAGATCGATATCTTTCCATAATGAGATATTGGCATTTCGTAGACAACGCCCAGAATAATAATAATGATAAACTATAAAATAGCATTATTAATAGATCATCTAGAAACTGTGTATAAGAAATTCTTTTATCCGTTTATTTGCGCATTGATGAAAGTTTATTGCTGTGTAAAGGTCGTTTGACTTTCATACAATATATCCCTTCTAAGAGGCACACATTTTGTATCAAATTTAGTGTCCTACGTGATTGTGAAACCGAATATATAATGGATTTTATAGTATATTGCGGTGTACTTAGTGCTATACAAAACATACAGACATACACCCATGCAGGGGGAGTCTGTAGATATTGTATTGTAAGATTACGTGAACTGTGGCCACACTTTATCTACCGATAACCGGTGCACTAGTCCTACCCTGTTCGCCATGTTACAAAACAATCGAACCAACGCGAGTGGTACTGTAAAACAAAACAGAAAATATATGTCAGATTTGAAAGGAAAGGTGAATACAGGTCAAACTTTATGGTGTACGTGCGAGAATCAGTCCCATCTTTACGCTTAGGCTCGCTAGGCTAAAGCCCAGGGACCCGCGATCAATGGGGTCCCTAAACATTAACGACAGCAGCGGAATCGATTACAAATTTTTCAATCACTATACAAAATTCCATTGCCATTGCATGATTTACAAGCTAGTTGCTGGTTTAGTCTTAGCTAATCTGTGAAAAAATGTTTTGTTTACTTTACATACCAAAGCGTTTGAAAATATTCGCCCAACTAAATTTTGTTTACTTTACTTTGTTTTCTTTACAACTGTTAGGATATGATAAATTCTTTGCTTAGTCAACTAGACCGTCGATCGATTGTTTGTATAAGATATGTGTAGGCATACGATCCGTCCGCTATCGCCGATGTCCACTAAAAGCTTGCTTAAAGCATTGCTTAAAAAAGAGACTTTGGACACACATGTGGACACATGGAGACACATGTCATTCGTGAGTTTGCCACTCAAAAATCCAGGAATGTACCTCTTGTATCGGTATAGATTTTTTAAGTATATTTGTAAATTTGCATATATCGGCTCTAGTGTTGTTCGTTCGTTCGTCAATATGGATTCTAAATATCTCTCGAGAGGACCCCCATGCATCCCAGTGCCCAGGGCCCCCAATTGGCTTAAGACCGCCTTGGCGAGAATAGGCTGGCTCTAAAATTGCAAACAAGAAGTTTTTATGTTGTCCACATGCCACACGACTAAGTAGATATCTATCTGTAAGGAAGATAGAAAAACAAACGAAGACATTTTGAAGCCAGAATGTATTGTTCAATATAATGCTAATATGGGAGCAGGATACTACTAATGTGTTACACAGTTCAGTTGTGTCTATGCGGAAGCCTACAAAATGGTATAAAAAGGTGTTTTTTTTTCATCTAATTGATATGTCAGTGATCAATGCCCACGTAATATACAAAGTAAAAACTAATGAAAATATGCCGTCAGCAGAATTCCGCTTATCTGCGATGAAGCAATTGATACATAAATACTAGAAAAGTAATCAGCGAGCAACTTTCCAAAGAGGAGATGATGTGTTAATGATCAGAACATTAGATCTACGAGCTAATTTAACGTACGGGACATGAACGCCTAGATATCATTCATTATGTTAGTAAAAAGCGCTTCCAATTAAGAATAAATTTGTAGTCTGGCTAGATGTGCTTGAGCTCTCGCTATGCAGTCGTCTTCAATGAAGGGTATGTCAAGATCTGTATGTAAAGTGTGATTTGGGTAAAAGTAACGAAATAATGAAGCAGTACTATTAAAGCTTACTTTTACAATAAGGTCGCTTCAATACCCTGTACTTTTACCTACACTTATATACTTACAATTTCGCCCTAAAAGTAACTTTACAAATAGAAGTAGAAAAACGTCATGCGTGTAAAAATACTGCTTCCACTTTTACAAGTTAAAAAAACTAAAATAGCATATTGTAACAGACGTATTTTATTGCATAAGTTGTAGCTGTACAAGCAATTTTTTACACTTCGTATCTGTAACTTAACTTACGTTAATATTGGATATGAACGTGAATTAACTTGACTTCTACAAAACATGGAAATAATTAATAGGAAGCGGAAAATTGATGGTGGACCGTTGATCGCAATCTCATTAATTTATGTTCCATTCTTCTTTTCGCCAAATAACAATGCCTCTATGTATCGCAGTATACGGTTGCGTCGCCGTGGAAACAATAAAACATTGCAGAATGCGCTCTCGGCGTAAAAATACATAATCTAGATACCCTGCCGTGGTTGCCGCGAAGTGCTGCTATTCCCATAGCGGCCGGGGAGGGGAAAAGTTTCGTGTCATCATCGTGCGTCCGGAATCGCGGCAGTATCGGCACCGCGCGCGTTCCTAAGACGGCGGCCCGCCAAGGCGGAATTATTAACACGGCTGATCTTTGATCTCGAGAATCAATCACGCCGGTAGCTCCCTGTGTAACAGAACTGCACTTATCTTAATTGCATGTTGCAGCTGTTGGCGGACTCCACGAAGCGAGAACCGACACGACAGACTTTATTAACCGCGTGCGCGCCGCAACGAAAGATCGAATTTGTTAATTGAACTTCCTTAAAGACCGGCACACATTCTCCCGTCTCGTAAGAGGTAGACAGATGCGGGGATATTAATTAAAATTATTAACGAAAGTGAAATTAAAGGAAAGATCTTAAGGTTTGTTTAAATGAACAGATTAAAGAGATTCCCGCAAGAAAAGAAATAGTGAAAAACACAATTCATTTTCTTAACGCAAAATTGGGTTACTAAAGGAAGGCTTAAAGTGTTGCTTGCTTGATCACAAGACCTCTTACAGGGAAAATAATTTCAAGTGTATCAACCAATTTGTGTTTTACATCCATGGGTCTAAAAGCCATGTAAAAGCTATGTGCAGCGTGTCCAAGTATAAAACAAATTGGAAAAACATTTATTACTGTTTTACAAAGTTACATACTTCTTTAGCAACATATTAGTTTGTGTTCAAAGTTACTCTAAGATATGTAGTTTCGTTTAAATTTCAAAGAAAAAATATATTGTCTTAAATATAAACCACCCCAGTTTTTGAAGATATCAAAAAACTTCATTCAAAGAAAGTGTTTCAAAATACTAATTATGCCTAAATATCAAATTTTGAACTAAAAATTCAGATCAATTCATGTTCCATACTGCTCGCGTGATTTATAACGCTTTAGATCCGTCGTTGCAAATCGTCACCTGCTTTCTATTACTGATGTAAGATCTTAATAAATCAAGAACATTTCCTCTGATTCCTAAGTACCTAACTTAATTTTGGCATCAGTGCCTCTGGACTTACAGATTGAAATGCCTTAGATAATCGAGCAGTGTGATATCGGAGAAATTGTTATCATCGAGCATGCCACGGCCTTAATAAACGTATAGCTTTGCGTATAGAAAAATACAATACATTCCCTGTTAAGTGTGAAACATAATTGAATGTTTTTACCGTCTCTAATAGATATTCTGACTTATTTAGAATTTGTCAATATCAAAGATAACTAACGAGACGTGCATCTCAATGCAAAAATGTACTCTTCACTATTTTACTGAGCGATTGTAAAATGAAAGGTGTTGCATAGATGGCGCACAGGATTGTTGGAGATTTTTTTAATGCTCCAATGTAAATTGAAATAAAATTTAAAAATAACCATAAATGAAACGCATATTTTATTTCCGACCATATGTATATATAATATTAAAATTAAATGATCACGTTTCTTTTGGTTTTTGAATCTTTCAATTCGCGGTTTTCCCATTGCACCACCACGATAGGCGATATTGCAAATTGCCAATAATATACCTTCAATGATCTGGTCATGTTCATCACAGGCAAGATGGGCACCCTCTACACGGACTTTTAAATGTTGTATTATGTATTATATTATATTCGGTAGTTTCTCATAGTTACCCTGCAAATTTTCACAACGAAACTCTCATGCCAAACCTTAGATATAAAAATTACATTGCTGTACATTGGTATTACGTTACTAAAACATAAAACATACTTTTCGAGGTTTGATGGAAAGTTCACCTCCATACCTGTGCATCCACACACCAACCAAAAACGCTCTTGAAGTCATTCTATCAGCTACACACTAAAAGCACATATAATGTTAACACCATAAGCTCATTTTCGGTTTTTGAAATTGAATTATTTGTTAACTCAAGCAAAGCAATTTCTTATTATTTTGTGGTGAAAGCATTATTATACAGTAACTATCATAAGTGGTTTACTAGCCTAATTTAAGCAAAAAATATCGAAGATTATTAATGAACACTAATAATACCAATGCGTCATCTGAACTATAGCTATCGCTATAGCTATCGATGGTAACAACATACCTATCAACAAGGATAATCTCTGGTTGTCGAACTCAAAAAAAGAAAAGATATCACCAGATCTAGTAACATACAAGTGCTGCCGCCTACGTTAACCTTTTATCAACTCGAATAAAGATGCCTATATACCCTCCCACCAAAGAGATAACGATAAGTCTTCAAAACCGAACATATTATTCAATCTACTTGCACATCCCGTTAGTTATCTCTGTTCTATCTTCATATTTCCTTTCAGTTTACAACTAAAGCACGTTAAAGCATATCTGAACGATAAGCAATGTTTTGCGTTAAAGATATAAACTGCTTCTCCACATCTTTTAACATTAATTGAGCATTTATTGAACTGTCTTTCAAATTCAATCGCGAGTAAACACCTAACGATTTGTTACAATACCTAAAAATCACGCCACGAAAATGGTTCATTAATAGGTATGGGATATATAGCAGACAGACGAATCGATAAATCATCGTATTTAATCTACAATTTAGGTAAATTGTTATTCGGAAAAATACTTTACAATATTAAACAACATTATTTGTATATATAGATAAGAATAAAATTGAGAACTCTGGTAACAGTGATAGTGAAACGGAATGATCACAATAAAAAGAAAAAGCTAATATAAACACTGATATATAAAAAATAATTAGTATAAACATTCTTTTCTTCCAGTGTAATATAATAATTTAAATTTAAAAAAATTAAATAATTTAAATTTACCGTCCCTGTTGTTATGTATAGATATTATTATATAAATATGCTATATTTCCCTAGCAAACGTAACGCATACAAGTATGTTTCACACATAGGATTTCGTATTCCGAGGGCGTCTACAAGGGTTAACGGGCAAGACACGCACTCGAACCTTTCCCGATACAATGCGATACGTTGTAGGAGGGCGAGTTAGCTCGGGATTCTCCAGATGCTTGGTCGGTCGTACACAGTAGGCGAAATGAATGCATACATACTATACATATGCCTGGCGTGTTGGAATATTTTTTTAGTGACAAAAACTTTGAGACACGTGATTGATAAGGTAGGCTACTATAACTTCTTTTATTAAAACTCCGAGTTGTAATTAATTTAACTAACATAAATTCTTTTAAATCTTTACTGTGATATGTGAGGGCATAATTATATATTTTATACTTTTGTCAACCTATACTTTGTATCTACACAAATAAAGACATTGCCTTGCCAAATTATTGTTAGTATATTTCTTCATTACTGATTTAGCATATTTTAAACTTTGACATTCAAATCATAAATTCCTATACATTCTGATTATATTCCTCAATAAAACTTATTTATTTACTTAACTAATTTTATTTTATAATTAAAAGGGCCAAGAGGGGTATTTAAGGAGCTATATTAATTTTAAAATGTAGAAAAATAACAAAACATAGGGACTTCAAACGCCGTGCATTTGACAAAACTTCACGCACATCTTCTGTATACATTTAAATGTATCGATATAGGCTTCGATCCGTTATCTTCCCGGGGCCTCGATGACGTCAGTCCGATGTATCGAGGCATCGTAAGCTAGCTTGCGTTAAACCTTAGCGTCACACTTTGTTATCGTACGAGCTTACGAGTAGCTGATGAGCGAGCGTTATTGTACTCTGGTTAAAACCCTAAAAGATATTTACATAAAGAATTCACTAATTCATATTGGAGGTTTTAGTATTTAAGTTAGATCAAATTAAAGTAGAAGATTAAAGAAATAATTAATTTCGGATATGCTATTTCTAAACGGACTATTACGTGGAAAGCTCCCACTTGATCAAGGTAGAGTTCGCTGACGTATGGTGTTAATTTGGAACGGGTAGGAATAAATAAAAAATAGACCGCTGACGTGTAACCGAGTGATATCGATTATTACTGTAATACGAATACACCGTAAGCATTCTAAATAAACTAAATAAAATATAACGAAAAACGTACATAAACATAAATAACAATGTAACAAAAAAGAGAAACCATCCTCAATCCGCGGAGTATATATGTTGTCCGCCAGATCTCATGCTTGCGTTTGTGCACATAATATAAAACGATTCTAACGATTTTTAAGATGTTAATTCTTGGAGTAACCACATTAAAAGTTGAAGTAAATCAGACTGAGGGTCGAGGTGCATGAATATTAAGTACAACCAACAACAATGAATAATCAATATTACCTATCACTAGTTTTGAAGAAACTCCAACCCATAACTCTTCCTACTGTCACAAAAGGACTGCACGTAACGTATTTCGAGAAGATGATTGTAGCCGACGTTTCTGTCCCGTTAATATCCATCTATAGATCGTCTCAACCTCCGAATGCAGTACAGAGCTTATAAGAATTCGATACTCGATTGGCAAATCATCGAATCAGCTGTACATTATTACTTCCGGTTCGATTATCTGAGTTTCTGACAGTTAAAATGCAATATTTTGAGGAAAACAGTAAAATATTTTAAAAAACATAATTTTTTTATATAAGAATCAGTGAAAAAGTCTATAATTTTAGTTAATATTACTCAACATTAACGTAATTTACATTTCGAACATTTATTTAGAAATTGGGGTGTTATACAATTTATTAAATAAAGTCAACTATATAATCCTTTAACAAATAATAGTTTCCACTTTTGTAACAAAAATAGCCGGAATCATACAAATCCCCATATAATACAATAATATTTAAGAAAGCAATAGCAATTACACACACATATGTCTTGTTTCAACTTTTAGTCAGTCGATGAACCAGTTTGATCTTCAGATGACGACGAATCTATTACATGAATAATAAATTATGTCATCGTGCAAATTATCCACTAGCCACATTTCCTTTTCAATATTTTTTACATGTTCGATATGCTCTTCGAATTAATTCCTGAATTCGAATTGCATTTAATGCAGGTGGCATATTCTGTATAAAAAAAAATATGCACTTTACGTCAAATAGGTGCTTGCATGTTGTGTATGTCTGTAATCGGCCATTTAGTTAGGCCTTTCCTTTTCTTAAGGTTTTTTGGACTTGATAATGAACCAGTTTGTAGCTTCTGCTTTATATTATATATTATACGCTCTGAACAACCCAAAGATTTACTTTTACTTACGCCGTTTTCTCCCTACAGGCCCCATTATTGCGGTGAAAATTGTAATTAAATGTATAGGTTACAAAATTTCTAAAGATCAAGAAAAATATCAGTATTACCCTGTGCGCGCTCGAAAAAGATGGAAGCGTTCTGAAAAGAACGATTTGTAGTACTATATATAAACAAATTAACCTAGAATTTAACTAAAAATATGTTAAAACTACGACGATAACCATTGACAGCAGTTGACGCTAATTGACAGATAGATAGGTACTGTGCCGACGCCGACATATGTAAATAAATTGCAACATAGCAATCGGAAGGATAGTAAAAGATAAAAATTGCTATTATATCCCATACTGCATACGGAGGATGAGACGATCTATAGTTTGAACGATAGCCATTCTATAAATCGTTGCTGCCCTTTTTCTGTGGGCGTTTTTTGAGTGGTGGCACAACAGAATACTGGCGTACTCAAGTCTAGTAGTCCCCTTTAACAGGCCTTGAGGCCCATAGGGAATGACAGGGTGTGGTCTGTCATTTTTCACAGCCTTTCGGTACTCTAGCGCTGTAGCCTGGTAAGTGCCACCAGCCGACCGCCTATTATTACCCCAGGATTTGACTTCCAGGAACTCTCATTTTTATAGCCTGAGTCGAGCCGTGGCCGAAAAAACGCCATCGATGTTATTGGCACGGTCGGGAATCGAACCCGGGACTTTCAGTTTAGTAGCCTAGTAACCAACCCACTACGACACTCAGGTTTACTCATCATAAATGCAAAGTATAAAGTTTTTAATAGATCTGCCCTATGAAACCATTTACAAGCTCTTGATGATGAAACCTAGATTTCTTGACGCTGACGAAGCAATGCCTTCAATGTGCGGAGTAAACGATTGCACCGAGACAAGCACCACCCCCAACTCCCTAGTGGACGGAGCAGCGTGGAGAAGTTCTTTTTTAGTAACATAGGCAGAAGGTAAGATGAAGACATGATCGTGCATTTGCCGATATTAAGTTTTAGATTATTAGTTTTTGGCCAATTTGCTAGGATGTTCATATTCCATTGAAATTCCTTGCAAGCTTTAGAGCTTGCAAGGAGCAAATACTAAACGTTCAAGCTTCAAAACCAGAAGTTTATCGATTTTATCAAAGACGTGCGACAAAATCAGTGTTCAATCTCGATACAGTCATCCAAGCTTACATAAATACACTATGCGAACGTAGTCAAATTGGTAAATGTGAAACGCCTTTTGCTGTTTTGGAGGATTTAATGGAATTAAGGGAATGAAATAGCATCGATTGTTCAATAAAAATCGTTTTCCACAAATCAAGTACTCGATTCAGTCCAACACTAGTGTGGACTAAATACACACATACATATACGGAAATATGGGATGAATTAAAAATAAAGTAAACCAAGAACGTATGGTGAAAAGGTAAATACGGTTTTAGTCCTCAAATTAAATAAAGTACTGTTTACAAAATTCGCTTTAATTCACAGATGTAGGACAATATTGTTTCAGCAGACAGTTGCGATGCCTAAAGTGAATATTGTAAAATATTTGCTTTGTTTTATTTGATTATTTAAGCACGAATCTCCATGCCAAATCTATTCAATATGGTTTAGTATTGCTAAACTAATGGTAAATTAAAATATTCTTTAGCTTTAAATAGATTTTTGCAATATATTTCGCTAGTATTTCTTGGCATCCCGTATACCCGACGGCACACGCACACGAAATCGAAGCATACATGCACATATAGGTATGCATCTATGCAGACGTTCACTTGGACCGCTTGAGGTGACAGGGTTGTGATTAGACCCTAACGCTGACTGGCCTGGGTCGTGTGTAATAATAATAACCGGACCGAGAGAGCTAATGGCGAAGTCGTAGTCCAGCCACCTGGGAAAAAAAAATATTAATTGCGGCGGCTACAACAAGCACGCATTTATAATATATTCTTGATCGTCTCGCTGGCCGTTATATGCATCATGTGTCCAGGATTTATTGTGGAGCTTTTAATTTATTCGTGTTACCCGAGGGTAAATAGTCGGGTATATGTTATATGTTATGTTCTGCGTCGTTTCTATATAGAGTCAGACACCGAGAGCCCTTATATATTAAAAAGAAAGAAAAAACGAATTACAAATATAATTACATTTTGATGGAATGCACCTGACCGAATGAGGGATAAACCGATAAGATCGGTAAAAGACTGGCACTGCAAAGATTGGATCTGCGTCGGGGAGGAATATATCTGTATATACGTAGAGACGCATACGGGCGTATGCGTCTAAATGCGGAGGATTTAGAGATTTAGCATTTACGAAAGAATCCTTTGATGTGTTGCCGTTATTATTAAATAAAAAATAATAATTTAGAATATACTTCCCAAGATATTATTTTAGGTATGTTGGTAGATAACACAAATTTAAAACATTATTCTGAATAGAAATGTTCGTTCGATTCATTCCGATAAAGATAATACCTTTAAAATACACCAAAAGTTACAATCCTCATTTTCAATTCACTTTTAACTATTAAATTAGAAACTCCATTTCAAATTGTGTTTAAACAATTTTAGTTTCGTTAATGCTAACATTTATTGTAACAAAAACTGCTACAAAAACTTATTATCGTATCTGTAACAAAGGGAAAGTTAAATTACCTATCAAAAACAGCTACCATACCGCACCGTGCAATTACGAAAATCAAAGAGAGAATTGCGAAGCCTTCAAAAAGAAACAACAACATAATCCTGAATAACAGTCTGGGCAGACAGAAAAACCGGTAGCTATTGAAATGTCTATTCACGTCCGTAAAAATGATGTTATTTATTTAAACAATGTTGTCAACGCTTTGGTTTTAGTTTTTCCCTATCCCAAACCTGATATCGACACTAATCTAGTTAATAAGTTAATTTACATTATATAATTATAGTAACTTCTAACATATATGTGTCTGTACCCAAGGAGTGTTTCGCTTTCCCACGGACAGCATGTATATGAAGTTTCACAAAATTTAAATTGTATACATATGCACATATACATATATATCGTCCCCTGAACGTCGCTTGCTGTTAAGTTTATTAACGGTCGTCACACTTTTAACACTTCCCAGTAATTACTTTTTCACGACTGACATGATGAAATTATAGTCTCGTAACGAATGAACTGGCGCAAAATACGTGCGTCCTAATGCACTGGAACGCTAAATCGACTCACTCCTTCCTACTCACAAAATGCTCCCCATATAAAACAGGGCAAGCGCCCATTTCCCTGTTGAAGAGATAAATCTGGTTACGTTAACGACTTCTTTCCGACGATTCAGAACTACTACTTCCCCTACTGAGTTTTATAGGAGGAACAACACGAAACGAAAAGTGAGTTACATTGACATTGCTTTGGGCTGATCCCACTTCTGATGTTAACGAATAGTAAATAGATCAATTTACTTGTAATAACCACAAAAGCACTACAATAACTCATAAATAATAACTTAATAACAACTCAATAATTATGTGAAGCCGAGGGTTGGAAGCTTTGCTGCCACAGTGAAATTATGCCACGAATTCTCTGCTGGGAGTTAGATGTCTCTTTGGATTTACTGTAGAGACAATTTAACGTAAAGTTAATGATATTGCATACTGAACAAGTGACAGTCACCTCTCCGTCGTACACTGATTAGGCGATAGTAGCCCGAAACAGCTGTCTATGCTTGAGAGTACCTGTTCTTACAGAATCTGATGTGTTGTGTAATCCTAAAAATATATTTATATACTTTTAATACATTCTTATAGTTAGATTCTATCTTTGGTGTCAGATATTCGTAGAAATATTTTTCATATATATACATAAATTTCTTTCGCTACTTTATCCGTTCATGATTGCGACAGTAATTGGTTATCATCTATTGTCTTAATCCTTTTTTGAACGAATCTATTTGTATTTAATGTCAGCGTGATTTTGTTTATCTAAAACGTTTCTAATTTTCTTTTGGGAATCAATTAAGTTGTCAGTAGTTTCATGATATCATTTCGCCTCTTCATTGTCTGGATTGCCCGTTATTGCTGTAATAACACTCCAAACTATGTTTTTCAGTTGTTGTTTATAACTAAGCACCACGAATCTAAGAAGTTACAAGTAGTATAAACGAGTAGTGTTAATCGGGTGAAAAAAATATTCTACCCGAAAAGACATAGTGAGCCATCCAGGTCAACCCTCCAGAAGTGGTATGGTAAAATTACTAAAGAAGTAAGAAATATTTATTTTTGTAAATTGCCGATACTGAGTTTCTCCCTCTAATCTCAAAATATTAATTGCTATCCCAAGTAGGAGGATGTAAACATAACCAACAAAGTAAAATAGCTAGGTTGACCAATTTTACGTGTTACTATATTAAAATTGGTTTTGCCAACTCAGAACAGATGTGGTAGATCTGCCCGTAGTTTTTACGGAAATCGATTCCATATTTATTAGAATACAGTAAACGTTTTGTTCTTCTTATGCATAATTTTTAAGCTTTGTTAATAAGGCTGCTGTATTTGCTTTTACATTCTTGTTAGCCCTAAAATGTTCATCATACGCCTATTAACATATCACTGGAACTGCATAAGAGTTCTACGGCTACGAATTTTCGAATAAATGATAACTTAAGTTATTCTTTCAAAAGAGCAAACTTACCTCATCTTTACGATTGGTGCTTGTTATCAATGCAGCTGAGAACTTGTATATGAATATATCTTAGATGTCTGCGTTTCTACCACCATACTTCCAACAGGCATTATCCCGTGTGGTGTAGTAATAATACCAATAAATTGCTTCGTGTTTTACTTCGAGAGATGAAAACGCATTGGATCCGGGTACCATTGTAACGAATTTGAACGAGTTCGTAAACAACTCAAGCAGGAATCATAGCATGCCTATAATGACTATTTGCGTGAGACGGCATCTAAAATTAAGGTTAAACCTAAATCCTTCTGGACGTTTATTAATAATAACCGACAGCACACCGAGATACTAGGTCAAAAATCAAAATGAAATTTCTCTGCTTTAGGATATTATAGATGCATTTGCTAATGAATCCTGTGGAGTATTTATTCTAAGGACAGTTGCCACATCACTACTCTTTTCATTTATCATTCGAGGTTGGCTACACTTCTGATGAAGTAATTCGGTTAAATTCTTCTATATTAAAATCTGATATGACATCTGGTGATTATTGCATACCAATCTTGTTAGTTTCTTCATTGTGTTGAAACATTTGTTTACCCGCTAAGTTTGATATTCAATCTAATTGCATATACTGCAGCGTCTCCAACCACTTGAAAAGTCAGCAAGATTATTCCAAATTTCAGAAAATGCGATCGCTTGATTATTAGCAATTATAATCCTATAAACCTCATGTGTAACTTCGCTAAATTGTTTGAGTATATTGCATGTACTAGAATCAGCGATAATATATTGTTAGAAAAACTGCAAGTATATTGGTATGTATCCATCTTTTATTCGCATTAGGAAGTATTTCCGCAGGGGTCGAACCTCGGTCTTCCCGTTTAACATATATGTCAATTAATTGAAAACGAAGGCTTCCACGCCTAGACTCAGTGTAAAATAAACTTCTTTCGAATTTGGACCGTGTCGTATTAGAGATAGAGATCTCCTATATCTAATATGACACGGTCCCGAAAGAACTTTATCTTACATGCCAATGAATTGTTGAAGGAATTGAGCCGCAAATTTCTTGATAATGCTGATAATTACACTTATATAATTAAATCTGCAAATGGTTGTCTCCTCCTTCAACACGATATCATCAATTTATAATCTATAGTTAATAGTTTATAATTGGTGGATATGTAATAAGATACCGTTTAACACTAACAAATGTACTGTAGTGTCTTATTGAGTGATTTAGTCCCCAATGCAGCAAAAGGTTTTTCATGTCCCTTAACACTATAAAATACAAAATATGATACGGTGACTTAAAATAGTAAAAATACCCTTACCACCTCGATGAGTGAAGAACTCCTGGATACGTATTTCGGCAACTAAGTTGCCATCCTCAGCA
>JARFOC010001317.1:297906-309853 GCA_031763485.1 Osmoderma eremita
ACCTTATAAGTGTCAAGAATGTGGAAAGGCCTTCTCGCAAAAGGGTACTCTTAACATACATTTACGGAAGCATTCCGACGAGAAACCTTATCAGTGTTTGTTCCGTGAGAAACGCTTTATAAGCAAATGCTTGTTAAATTTTCATCTGAAGAATTACCGGTAGAATTGCCGGATTCTGTTCTTATTTTAGAATAAATTGATTTTTGGGATTGAATTGTATCTACTTACGTTGTTATATTAGTTCATTAATTGCTTTTAAGCAAATGAGATTTTAATACAAGAAATAGTTGACACCTTTGGCGAAAGGTATTATGTTCGTGCTTTAACTATAACTATAAATCAACAACAAAGCTTCGATTTCTGCATTTCATTTTTATGAAATAAAGAACGTCCGCGAGAAGAATCCGGATTATGAGAAATTTGAGATGGAATTAATTTAATTATACGAAGGTTCGTTGCCATTTTGGCAATTTATTTCTACATTTCGATCTAATTTCAGATCTTCCATGTATATATGCTGTTTGCCCACTAAATTGTATTAATTGATGCATATTAATATTAATTAAAGGTTTGTAATTACATAAAGAATTACATTTACATTTATAATTACAAATCTTTAATTGACCTGTATTAATTAATACAATTTAGCCGGCCAACAGCATATATACATGGAAGATCTGAAATTAGAACGAAATGTAGAAATAAATTGCTAAAATGGTAACAAACCTTCGTATAATTAAATTAATTTCATCTCAAATATCTCATAGACTGTATCGGCTAGATACAATACATATATATCAGTTTGAAAACACAAGCAATTATCACCTATTAGCGCTGATGAGACTTGGTAAGTCGAAACGCGTCCGCTAATAGTGATAGATGTAATCGTTGTAACTCCATTGAACTTACTTACAAAGTAACTTGTTTAATATTATTTGTGAAATGCTGGACAGCTGTGTTGCCGTTAGTATACAGAGCGAAAAGAACTTGGAACACTCACTCTGCAAGTAGTGGAAAATTTCTTCCACTGTGCTTCCAATTGGCATAGTTATGGTAGATTTTTAATTATGTATTTTGTATGACAATTCTTTCGCTTGAACCGAAACTTAGTGATTTTAATGCTACAAATGGGAATGTGTTTGTGTTAATAGAATTCTATTTCCAGGTACATACCACACACACGGATGAAACGCGATGATATAGAAGAGGGTCCTTATTCAGTAAGATCAGATTTGGAACGCCACAATGAAGCCATTCTTCAGAATAGTGTTGGGTTTAAGTACGAAACTATTTTTAAGGAAAGAAAAACCTACAATGTGCACAAAAAGACAACACAACCTTTCGTTTGCGACATTTGTGGGAAAAACTTCACCCGGAAGGATCATCTTACAGCACATGTACGGAGACATACTGGAAGAAAACCGTACGTTTGCGACATTTGTGGAGAGGCTTACACCTATAAGACAGATTTTACGAGGCATGTACTGACACATACTGGAGAAAGACCGTTCGTTTGCGACACTTGTGGAAAGAACTATACCCAGAAGGGTCATCTTGCACAACATG
The DNA here is from genome assembly GCA_031763485.1 of Osmoderma eremita. Taxonomy (NCBI): domain Eukaryota; kingdom Metazoa; phylum Arthropoda; class Insecta; order Coleoptera; family Scarabaeidae; genus Osmoderma; species Osmoderma eremita. The sequence continues at coordinate 299,473 of JARFOC010001317.1, forward strand.
TACGGAGACATACTGGAGAAACACCGTACGTTTGCGACACTTGTGGAAAAGCTTTCATATATAAGACAGATATTACGAGGCATGTACGGACACATACTGGAGAAAGACCGTTCGTTTGCGACACTTGTGGGAAGAACTTCATCCGGAATGGTGATCTTACAGTACATGTACGGATACATACTGGAGGAACACCGTACGTTTGCGACATTTGTGGAAAGACTTACACCTATAAGATAGGTATTTTGAGGCATGTACGGACACATACTGGAGAAAGACCGTTCGTTTGCGACACTTGTGGGTATGCTTTCTTCACCAAATCTGATCTTAAAGCACATGTACGGATACATACTGGAGAAAAACCGTACGTTTGCGGCACTTGTGGGAAGGCTTTCACCCAGAGGCAAGGTATTACGAGACATGTGCGGAGACATACAAAACCGGTCGTTTGCGACACTTGTGGAAAGGCTTTCGCCAACAAGAAAGAGGTTACGAGACATGCACGGAAACATACTGAAGAAAAACCGTTTGTTTCTCAGTCGGCAGTCTAGTTGTAATAATTGACGACAACGCACCACTTCAATGGCAGTTACGTCACGTAATTGAAGTGCACCCCGGAAGTGGTGGTTAGATTCGTGTACCGTCAATCTAGCCAACCATAGTGATTGAAGTGATTTATGTTAATCTTTTACATACATTATTCCAATTTGATTTTATAATTTTTTTGGTATTTGTTTATTAATAGTTAAGCACGTATGTTAATATCATTATACATTTATTTGCAGTACATTTATTATTATTATACATTTATTTGCAGTACATTTATTATTATTATACATTTATTTGCAGTACATTTATTATTATTATACATTTATTTGCAGTACCTGCAAAGGCTGGTTTAAAATGAGTCACAATATTATAAGTTAAGTTGTTAATGCATAGAGTTTTTTCTAATTTGCTGCAGTGGTAGGACGCATTATCAAGAACAATCACCGACTTATATTTATATATACGGTATTTGGAAGCAATTTCTTAATAAACCAATCCTCGTATGTGTCTGAATCCATCCAATGATGAACATCAGCAGTTCTTTTCTTGCAGAGAAATGTGTATTCAGCACCAGGAACAAATCCGTTATCATCACCAGCATGAACTAATGCAAAACGAGGTCCAATCCGGGTTGGGGAATCAAACCAGTATTTAATCCTTGGATAAAAGCTTGTCGACCATTTTGAATTGTAGTGTCTGTCCAAGTTTTATTTACTGCATGCCCTGTATTCACCCATGATTTATCCGTATATATTATAATGCGACCTGAAATAATTAAAGTTACAGGAATGTCAAATAGCAAGACCTTCTCTGAATATCTTGATTTCTCCTAAGTATTTGTGCTTCCACCGAATAATGTCGTCTCGTTCGATGAGTATAACTTTACGTCCTAACAATCTATGTAAAGTTGTTCGACTGAAGTTTGGGAGATCATCATCAGCATTGACAGCAGTAAGAATTTCATTTAAAAAGGTGGCATATTCTGTGTAAAAAAGCTATGCACTTTACGTCGAATAGGGGCTAGAGTGTTCTCATCATATGTTTGTAATCCGTCTTGATAATGCTCCCATCTTATATTATATATTGTACCCTCTGAGTAACCCAAAACTTTACTTGCTTCTAGAATGGCAGCACTCACATTCAAACTTTTATTAAAATAATTTAAAACATTTGCAATCATGCACTTCTCCTTCAGGCTAAATTTTTCTCCCGTACCCCGCTTTCTCCCTCCAGGCTCCATTAATGCAGTGAAAACTGTAATTAAATGTATAGGTTATAAGATTTCTAAAAATCAAGAAAAACATCTATATTACCCTCTGCACGTTCGAAAAAATGGAAGCGTTCTGAAAAGAACGATTTGTACAACTATATATAAACAAATTAAGGTGGAATTTAACTAAAAATATTTTAAAGCTACGACAAGGATGGACAGCAGTTGACGCTAATAGACAGATTGATAGGTACTTTGCCGACGCCGACTTATTTAAATAAGTTGTAACACAGCACTCGAAATTGAAGATAGCGCTAATGACAGCAGTTAGGGACAGTCAAAGATAGAAGTTGCTATTATATCTCATACTGCATACGGAGGTTGAGACGATCTATAGTGATAATTGTGCGTTTGCATACTTATTTTGGAATAAATTATGTTTGTAATAAACTGTATCGGTTAGATACAATACATATATACCTATCAGTTTCAAAGCACCAGCAATTATCACCTAGTAGCGCTGATGAGACTTGGTAAGTCGAAACGCGTCCGCTAATAGTGATAATTGGAAGTGAAATGCAATTCCTTATGTAATTACAAACCTTTAATGAATCCGGATTATATTTGTGATTACTGCGGCAAAATCTTTCGCGACCGAAAAGGTCACGGCCAGACACAAACGAGATCAAACGAGAGAATTTAAGTACCAATGCGATCGTGGTCTATAGTTTGGCTAAACACAAACGCATACATTCTGGCGAGGAACCTTATGTCCGTGATACTTGCAGAAGAAATTTCCAAGCAGTAGATCTTACTAGTGCAAAGTACAGAACCAATAAATTAGTCAATAAATTAGTAATAGTTTTCATGAAACACAATGCTATAGAAGCAGAGGAAGATACGTGCGCAATGTGAGGAGAGAAAGTTAAATGGGCATCAAAAGACACTCCAGGGTCTTTGTGTATTGAGTTACTCTGGGAATATCAGAGTTAAATGCAATATAATGGAAGGTAAGAGGCTTAGAACTTCTGGTGAAAGACATCACAGCACATTTGTTGATATTTAGAAGATGTGGTTGGCAGTACACCACTCACTAATAGTGTCAATGTCCCTCTGCAACGCCCGGCGATCATCTACAGACGTAATATTGCGGTAAATTTTGAGATCATCAGCATATGCTAAAACGTTACAATGTAATAGATGGAACAAATCCTTAATATAACGCAGGCCCAAATTAGATCCTTGTGGTACGCCGTCTGTTATGTGGCTTTTGTAACATAACTATTGCTCCGAGGACTTAATAATTCCTTCATATTAAATCAGTTTTGATTTCCTATTATTTTTTATGATTCCACAACAATTATGTTATCCATTTCTTGCTTTCATATATTTCAATTCCACATGGAACATGTGTGAAGCATTTAGATTATGTTTTTTTTTGCTATAATTTTTGAACGATATACAATTAACAATATTTTTTGTATTTGTAGGTGTGTGGGACAAACCGCGTCTGACCCTGAGGATGAAAATCTACTACTAAATACATCTTTGTCGGAAAACGAATCACAATGTCCTCTTTGCCCTGAAGTATTTGCATCAAAGTGGGACTGGAACGACACATGGAGACGCATAGCGAAGATGCCGAATGCATTTGCGAGGAATGCGGAAAAGTCTTTGTATCTTGGAAAGATGTGGGCCGGCACAGATGTGAGCTACAGCTGAACGGTGCCGACTATGTTTGTAAGGAGTGCGGAACGCCCTTCAAAAATTTGATACGCTTAGCAAAGCACAGGAAAGACGTTCACGGGACGGGTGAGGGCTACACGTGTGAAGAATTCGGAAAGGTGTTTAAGTCACTGAAATATTTCGCTGGACATATAAAGGGCGTTCACGAGAAGAATCCAAAATACATTTGCAATTGCTGTGGCAAATGTTTCGCGGCCCAATATGCGATGACTAGGCACAAGGTCGTCCACCATCCGGAGAAATGTACGTACAAATGTGACCAGTGTAAACGTGGTTTCACGGATACAGCCAAACTTAAACTACATAAGGAAGATAATTGTGTTGGGCTACACGTTTGCAACAAGTGTAATAAGATTTTTAAGTTCGAATCTTCTCTGAGGAAACATTTGAAGAGCCACGATTCCGGCTACTTGTCGGAACGATACACTTGTAATATCTGTAACAAGACATTTAAGCACAAATTGTACTGCGAACGACATCTGGCAAAGCACGAACCAGGTTACGTTCCGAAGCTGTACGCTTGTGAAATGTGCCCGAAAGTCTTTTCTCTCAGGAATTCTTTTTATAGACACATGAAAAGGCACGAGGGTATGAAGTACATGTGCGACGTTTGCGGTAAAACCTTTTGTAACGCTACAACTTTGGCCCAACACAAGCGTCCGCACACCGGCGAAAAACCATACGTTTGCGATACTTGTGGGAGAGGCTTCGCGTGGAGGAGTGCGCTTGTCGTGCATATTTTAACACACACAAAAGAGAAGCCTTGTATGTGTCAAGATTGCGGGAAGACATTCACGCAACATGGTACTCTTACGAAACATTTACTCCAGCACTCTGGCGAGAAGCGTCATCAATGTTCGCTTTGTGAGAAACACTATGTAAACAAGGCTTCATTAAATCTTCACCGACAGAATCACCATTAATAGTAATATGCTTGTTAGTGTTTAAGCTTATTTTAGAATAAATTGCCTTTCCGTGATCAACTGGCTTTATTTATATTTTCCCGTAAAAATATTTGTCGGTTTTAATCTTTTCCTATTGGAATGCAGCTATTATGATTCAATAATGTGTTTGATATGGAGAGATTATAACTCCAAACTAACTGAGTGCGTCTGACGTAAATAGCTTTTTCTTTAATCCGTGTACTGTTTCCTATACGAGTTTTGCAAGATGATTTAATTTGGAAGTTCAGCAATCTTTCTAGCTAAAATCAGTTTTTGCTTGTATTCTCTCGTTCTTTATACAAAAACTTTTCTGATATCAAAATGTCTTTTTTAGATTTCTTTGGTACATCCGGGACATTCATGAAGAATTTTGGTTATAATTTTATTTATAACGATCTCCTAACGACTTACTAACAATATTTCTTATATTTTTAGGTTTCCGGTGCAGCCCAGGGTCACCTACCTTAAAGTTGCTAATCCTCCAAATACATCTTCATCAAGAAGAAAACTACAATGCCCTGTTTGTGCTAAAATGTTTGCAACGAAATGGGGCTGGGAGCATCACATACAGATCCATAGCAAAGACGCTGGGCGTAATTGCGACGAATGCGGAGAAGTCTTTGAATCCTCGAAAGAATTAACTGAACACAGAAAGGAGCTCCACGCCAGCGATGGCGACTATACGTGTAAAGTGTGCGGAAAGTCCTTCAAATATTGGGGACACTTAGCGGAGCACAGGAAAGACGTTCACACAGACGGTGAGGGCTACGAGTGTGAAGAATGCGGAAGGCTGTTTAAATCGCTGAAATATCTCGGCGGCCACGTAAAGGGCGTTCACGAGAAGAATCCGAACTACATTTGCGATTGCTGTGATAAGTGTTTCGCGAGCAAAGACGCGATGAGCAGGCACAAGGTCGTTAACCACACCAAGGCGTACAAGTACAAGTGTGACCAATGCGATCGGGGTTTCTTGGGTGTAGCCGAATTGAAACTACACCAGGAAAATCATGGCGTCGGCCGACACAGTTGCAGCAAGTGCAACAAGGTTTACTCGAACCGATCTAACCTCAACAAACATGTGATGACGCACGAACCCGGCTACGTTCCGAAGGTGTACGTTTGTGAGTTATGTGCGAGAGTGTGCTCAGGTAGCAATTCCTGGTATAAGCACATGAAACGTCACCAGGGAAAGAAATATATGTGCGAAATTTGCGGTAAGACTCTTACTAACCCTACAAGTTTGGGCGAACATAAACGGACGCATTCTGGCGAAAGGCCTTATGTTTGCAATATTTGTGGAAAGAGCTTCACCGTGAGGAGGGGACTTTTGGTTCATTCCGTAACCCATACAAAGGAGAAGCCGTATAAGTGTGAAGAATGCGGAAAGGCGTTTTCCCAGAAGGGCACTCTCAACATACATTTACGGACGCATTCCGGCGAGAAACCCTATCAATGCTCGCTTTGTGAGAAACGTTTCATAAGCAAATGTTTACTAAATTTTCACCTAAAAAATCACCAATAGAGTTGCTGCATTTTGTACTTACTTTAGAATAAATCATTATCTGTGGTAATTTTATTTACGGTTTATATAAATGTTTTTTCACATTTTCACCCTATTTTTATTTCACCTGATTGAAATGCACTTGTGTTAGTTCAATATTTGCTGTTCAACTTACTAACAAGATTCTTTTGTGTCCCTAGGTGCCTGGTAGAGGTCAAGCTTGACGAATATGAAGGTCAAGCTTTTCAGAATATATCCTCCTCAGAAAAAAACTGGCAATGCCCCGTTTGCTTTAAAGCATTGACGTCGAAATACGGCTGGAAGAAGCATATGGGCATTCACGAAAGAGGTGACGGCTACAAGTGCCAGGAGTGCGGGAAGGTCTTTAAATCCCTAAAATATTTCCTTGGCCACCAGAAAGGCGTGCACGAGAAGAATCCGGACTACATGTGCGATTATTGCGGCAAATGCTTCGCGACCAAGGACTCGCTGGCCGCACACAAAGTTCACCATACGAAGGAATACAAATTCAAGTGTGATCAATGCGATCGCGGCTACTTGAGGATGTCCGAGCTCAAAATACATCTGCAGAGCCACAGTACCGAACGGCACGTTTGCGACAAGTGCGACAAGGTATTCAAGAGTAAATCTAACTACAGGAAGCATTTGGAAACCCACGAACCAGGTTACGTTCCGAAAGAGTTCGTCTGTGAATTGTGCTCGAAGGTGTGCTTGGGCAACAATGCCTTCTACAAACATATGAAACGTCACAAGGAGAAGAATTACGTTTGCGAAATCTGCGGTAAGACGGTTACATCGCCCGAAAGTTTGAGGGTGCATAAACGCATCCATTCCGGCGAAAGGCCGTATGTTTGCAATATTTGCGGAAAAAGCTTCGGCGCTAGAGGGAGCCTCTTGGTGCATTCTGTAACCCACACCAAGGAGAAGCCGTATGAGTGTAAAGAATGCGGAAAGGCTTTCTCGCAAAAATGCACACTTAACATCCATTTACGGAAACATTCCGGCGAGAAGCCATATCACTGTTCATTTTGTGAAAAACGGTTTATAAGCAAATGCTTATTAAACTTTCATCTAAAGAACCACCAGTAGAACTGTTGGATTTCATCTTTATTTTAAAATAAAGTACTTCTATGTAATTGTGTTTTATTTATATTATTACGTTACAAGTTATTTGTATTCAAAACAGCGACATTTTGAATCAAACGCATGGTAATGGTATAATTATGAATGATGAAGTAAGTTACTTTCCAAAACTTGTGTTCTACCACAAGATATGCTATATTTTATATTGATTTTGCACAATAATAATAATAGGCAAGAATTCCTTCATTGAAAATCAGTTTTGGTTTTGTCTTATACTGTCGGAACTGTTGCCTTTTTAAAAGGCTATTGAAATATTCCAAACATATCTGGAGCATTTTGGCGAGAAGGCCTATTGTTCCTGCTTGTGTCTTGTGTCAGCATTTGAACGTTGTAATAGTGAATATTAAACGAAGGTACACACCAAAGGGTAATCTTACAAGTACCACCTTTGCGAGAAATGATGGCCTTAAAATGTTTACGTTTACACACTGGGAAAGAGCCTTACAAATGTTTGTCCCGTGAAAATCTATTCACAGGCCGATACTTATTGAACCGTCACTGAAGATTGGATCTTGATCGATCTTCATCGATAGGCCGCTTTATTTTTGTACTTATTCCAGAATAAATTGTTTTTCTTTTGCAAATGAATTGGTTTTATTTACATTTTCATATAGAAACTTTGTGTTAACGCTTCCCTAACTCTATAAGCCAATTTTGACGACATATTATTCGCAGATACGTACGACAAATCGAAGATCACAGTAGTACTCGGTACACGTGCGTAGAATGCAACAAGAGTTGGAAGACTTGGAAATCTTGGAATACACACCAGAAGGGCTTCCACGAGAATGATCCTGATTTCGCTTGTAGTTACTGCGTTAAGATTTTCTCCACCAAGTTTTCGCTGGCCATGCACAAAGCCCAGCAACATACGAAAGAGTTCAAGTACAAGTGTGAAATGTGCCAGCGTGGATATGCCAATATGTCGCTATTGAGGAGCCACCGAAAAACGGTCCATACCAATCTACCTTACAAATGTGACAAGTGTAATAAGGTTTTCAAAAAGAAGTGTAGTTACAAGATGCACCTCTCAACTCACGAGGTCGCCAGGAAAGTGTATACTTGCGAATTGTGTTCAAAGGTATGCATAGGTGACATGTCTTACTTTGCACACATGAGACGTCATAAAGGTATTCAGAAGTATATCTGCGAGATTTGTGGTAAAGCGGTTACGAGCATTACGAACTTTACGGCACACAAACGGATTCATTCGGGTGAGAAGCCATTCATTTGTGACACCTGCGGTAAGAGTTTCCATAGCAAGGGAGTGCTGAAGTTACACGTCCTGACCCACACGAAAGAAAAACCCCACAAGTGTCAGCAGTGCGACAGCGCTTTCTCGCAAAAAACAAGCCTCACTATTCACTTACGCCAGCATAGTGGCGAAAAACCGTATCATTGTGAAATTTGTGAGAAGAAATTTATTAGTAAGGGCGCATTAACTGTTCATTCAAAAAAGCATGGATTGGTGTTTAAGTAATTATGCTTTAATCGTATGGTAAATTAAGTAATGAGGCTGATGTTTTTAAAAAATTTTATTTGAATATAATTACAATTGAACGTTGTCTCCCTCAAAATAACTTCCTTGGCAAAACACACAGCGTTGGAGACGGTTCTTCCAATCCGCATAGCAGTGCTGGAACTCGGATATTGGAATCGCCTTTAGCTGGTCGGTTACAGCCGTTTGAATGTTCTCGATTGTCCCAAAATGATGTCCATTGGGATGAATTTTCAATCTCGGGAAAAAGTGACAAGGATTCAAGGTGAGTAAGGAAGCTGAGGAGTCACAGAAATATTTTCATTAGACAAAAAACCGTTTATGGAAATTGCCTAGGCGCATTGTCATGATGCGCAGGATCCAAGCGTTCTTGACGTTTGGCCTCACACGCATGATCCTTTTTCGGAGTCTTTCGAGAACCTTTTGGTAAAAATGTTGATTAACTGTCTGACCTTGAGGCACGAACTCTTTGTGAACGATTCCCTGGCTATCAAAAAAAGAAATCAGCATGCTCTTGATCTTTAATTTGCTCATTCTGGTTTTCTTGGGCTTTGGAGAGCCTGAAGTGTACCATTCCATACTCCGGCGTCATACGGGAACACTCAACTCTCATCACCAGTAATGACACGTTCCAAATTTTTTTTATTATTTTCAATCGATTCCAAAAAGTCAAGGCACCTTTCTCCCCTGATGTCCTTTTGTTCTTGCGAAAGATTTTTTTGAACCATTTTCGAGCAGATCTTTCTCATTCCCAATTCATTGGTCAAAATTTGATGAACGTTGGTGTGAGACAAATTCAACTATTCCCCGATCATTGTGACCATCAACCGACGATCTGAACGCAGAAGATCGCGGATTTTGTCGACATTGCCATCGGTTCTTGCAGTTGAAGGCCTTCCGCTGCGTGGCTCATCTCTCATCGACTCTCTTCCTTCTGAAAATGGCTTAAACCACCGAAATACCTGGGCTTTTGACAAAACACTGTCTCCGTAGGGCTGCTGAAGTTTTGCAAAAGTTTCTGTTGCACTTTGCCCAAGTCTGAAGCAAAATCTACGCATTACGCAAACCGGATTCACGGAGAAAACGACAACGGACAACTAAATGACTTGATCCAGTTCAAACTTGCACTGAACGCGTATTACAATGTCCACTTGTCGCCCCTCCATGTTCCGGGCTTCCCGTGTTGCCATATCAAACGCTACGTTGTCAAGTCTCATTACGTAATTTACACACCTCGTATGTCTAGTATTTTATAAATAAACATGCAAACGTTTGTTCATTTTTAATGTAGTAACTTTATCCGTGTAAAATCTCTTCATATATTGGTTTATGAGGGAGTCTAAAATTTTAGAATTTCAAGTTAAATTACTCATTTATTTTACCATCTTATATTAAGGATGGGGTAAACAGTGTAGAGTATGTCGGTTCTTTCTCGATCATGACGTGGTCTTCAACGAGGATCAGTATTAGGACTTCTATGTTTTGTAATTTTTATTGATGATGTTACATGGACACTCTCAGTCATTATATCATTCAGGTTGCGGTGTACCACGAGGATCAGTGTTAAGACGCCTCGTTTTATACCTTTTATCTATGAGCAATGGTTCGGAAGCAGATGCTCACTGAATTCTTCCGGAAGAAATGATCGATAATTGTTTTGTTTTTTGTATTTATTCCTGAATAAATATTTCTTTTGCATTTAAGTTAAAAAATACCCCTTACCACCTTGTTGAGTAAAGAACTCTGAATACGCATTTCGGCAACTAAGTTGC
>JARFOC010001317.1:309953-322688 GCA_031763485.1 Osmoderma eremita
ACTTACGATCTCTTTAGACACGTCTCACCTGTAATTTATTGTAGGGGTAAACAATCGTAAGTACCAAAAATAAACCACAGGTAGCTTATATAACGCAGGCTTTTACTTACTCTGCAAGGGTTTTATGTTTTCGTATGAGTTTTAAGCGTAAGATTCATTGCATTTGTCTTTGACGAGTGATATGTTACTTTCAAGTTCAAAATTTATCTTTTTTGCAATTTCTGTAAAATACATTTAGTCGGATTTACGACTATTTACCTCTAGCCTACAGATATAAACATTAATGAAAAATGTAAATATATACACAGATGATTGTGGATCGCACAACACAGCAGGTTATGCGTAGAATTAGTAGCGACAGACATTCCCACGTACAGACAACTGTTTCAGACTTCTTACTCCTCATCAGTGTACGTAAGTATAAACCAGATGTATTATATAACACGTCCCGATTTTTTTCTGCGCAACTCGACTAGACATTGGCAGATAGAGTTGTCCTAGATTTTATTGCACAGCACTGTACATCAATGTATTGGTATAAATTATTGATGAGATGCCACTGAACATATGCCATAATATGATTTACATGCGTGATGGAGCTCCGGCTGACCTTAGCCAACCTTCATAGGGACGCGTAGTGTACCTTCTGTTGTACCCTCTAGATACAAGTTTCGTTATTACTTTACTTGCAGTTGACATGTGTGCAAAGAAATTTGTGTGCTGCTTTATTCGATAGGTATTAATCATTTTCACATTTTCTCATCAAAGGAACGAACAACTGTTTTTAAATAATCATAGGTTTCAACTAGTTGAAATTAAATTTCGGAGGGTTGACATAGACCTCTACAAAACAATTTAACACCTCTGATTTTAACAGGCAATTGTAAAAATATTAAAGGAAGGAAGGAAAAGTATTAAGTGTATTTAATTTTCTCCCTTTACTTTAATCTTGCATTTTGCATTTATTATTCCGAAAGCACATTCAACTACCCTTCGTACAAGTGATAAGCGCATATTGAAATATTCAATAGTCATCATCTATCATCCTTCTACTATAAATGTTTTAATAGTGGATACGCCTTATCGCCGATAAACACATAAAGCATTACAGCTGATGTTGAAGGAAGTTCGTGGTCCTAAGTTAAGCGAAGACGACGATTTTGCATTGCACAGAGTCGATGATCGGAAAGTGTCCGCATCGCTTTGCTTCCCGAAGCTTCCAACACCAACAGTAACAAATTTATAATTGCTTGCAGAACAATTGAGAAGGTTAAAAAACATAGACCCTGAATGTCGTGGAGATTTAACCACTTGCGCTATAAAGACGTGCCACGCACGTCGAGATGTTTTAGTTCCAAAGCCGCCAGCGACGTGTATACCACGTCGATTCGTCACGTCGGCTAACAGTTAGCTCGTTCATTATTCAGTTCCAGAGTTCGTTATTCAGTTCCAGGTACAGTTCCAGAGTGCACGACATCACGTATCGTCATCGATATCTTGGAAATATATCTCAATCGATAAACCTGTTACAAAAATTGCAATCCATGCAAATTAATGCCATAGGGACAATAAGATGCAATAGAAAGGATATGCCGAAAGAGCTCGCAACGATAAAGCTGAAAAAATCAAAAGCTATTTCAAGATCGTGCAAAGGTATTTTAGCTGCAAAGTGGAAGGATAAAAAAGATATATATAATTATGCACGAAACATAAAAAAATTGAAATGATGGAAGTGGAGAAGAAGAGATGGAAAAATAATATCACTGTTACAAAACCCAATATCGTGTTGGAGTATAATAATGGCATGGATGGGGGGTAAAATCACCAAGATCACTTATGAGAAATTACATAAAAAGTTATAAAAAAAAATTTTTGGTACCTTATGAATATTGCACTTTTTAATGCTTATGTTTTATTTTCGAAGACATCGAATATACTGTCGCACTGCATACGTAAGGTTGGCAACACAAGTGAAGTGAGACATGATGTCCGACTGAGCATTGACACGGTTCCTTGTATATATTTTATGCTAAGTTGACAGTTTCCAAAAAATATTTGACGCATTAAAGTTACTATCTATCTGTCACTCACAGGTATCTTTTTATTGTTTTTAGACAAAATTTGTTAAAACTGGACTGGCTGGGAAAAAAATTGTTCAAACCACGTGAGGAAAGTGCTAATGCAGGGCTTGGGCAATTAATATTTGCCCGCGGCCTGCGATAGGGCACTTTCCTCCCTTGGCTTGAAATATACTATTAGATTACTAAAGATGGTGTCAGGTTAAAAATGGATTAAAAGAAGAAAAGTGAAAGGTTAAAAGGGTAACAGTGAAAAAAAGCGAACAGGGAAACACGGTGGATGATGCAGAAAAAATGGTTGCAAAAGTTTCAAATATTTATGGATGCTGGAGATTTTATGAATACCAATGAAAATAGAAAAATTGCATTGTTTCTACATAATATTAGTGACCAGGGAATTGAAATATACAATTCATTTGACTTGCAGACTGAAGAAAGAACATATGATACTATTATAAAAAAAGTTTGATGAATATTTCATTCCAAAAAAGAATATAACAATGGAACGACCTGGATTTTTCACCCGCACACAAGAGATTGATGAAACCTTTGATCAATTCTTGACCGATTTGCTAAATTTGAGTTTGACCTGTGAATTTGAGAAAATGCGAGAAGATTTAGTTAGGGATATTTTGATAGTTGGTATTAACAACGGTAGCAGTGAAGGAAAGGTTATTGAGAAAAGAGAGATTTCCACCGCATTTTAAATCAACCCCGTCCAGAGGAAAACAGGCAATTAATTTTATATCGTCGTCAACTTTGGGTTAAGTCAGACAGTGATCCGCAGGAGTGTGTTCAGAAACGTTAAGGCAATTTAAGTTTCGCACTTTGACGTCACATATGAGTATTTGCAAAGGATGCACTTCGAGCGTGTTATTTTCTGAACATTTCGGTGTGATATTGGTTTTTTCCTGTACATTCGTATTATCGTAGGTCAATCTGTCATATTTGTGGTGATGTGGAATCGGTATTTATTTGATTAATAACCACAATTTAGGGATTAAACTTAATAGTTACAGTTATATACTATGAACACAAACAACGTTTCCAAAATTACAATTATGTGTTTTGATTTTATGGAGACAGTATTCACTGAAGAAGATTCTGATGAAGACTCGGAAAATAATTCAGTGCTTCATTGTATAATAAAGCTGCAAAACTATAATAAACATAGACCCACACGGATAAAAAATTATATACAACAGGTTATTCCTAAATACACGGAACGGGATTTCCAAGCGCATTTTCGCTTAACACGCTTAACATATGAATATCTCTTGAGAATTCTATCCCCTATATTAGTAAAACACAATAATCTGGGAAGACCACAAATTGACGAAGAGAAGCAATTACTTGCAGTTCTGTGGCTTTTAGGCACACCAGATTCATACAGGTAATACAAATATATCAATATATATACAAATATATATATGATTTGAAAATAAATATATATAAATAAATGTGTATTATAGATCAGTGGGTGAAAGGTTTGATATGGCTAAGTTATCTTTAAGTGTATCTTTTGTTAATGTGATACAAGCCTTGTGTCATCTAGCACCTCAGTTTATAAAATGGCCAACGCAAAATGAAAGATGTATGCACTCTGATGCACTAAAAAGACTATGCAAAGTTGAAGGAATAGTAGGCTTTGTAGACGGTACATTTATACCAATCAAAGTGCCAAGAGAAAATGCACACAGTTACGTGACAAGAAAGTGTAATTCGACAATAACTTTACAGGCAATCTGCAATAGGGATTTAGAGTTTATCGACACGTTTGTTGGTTCACCATAATGCACTAGAGCAGAGAGATCAATATATTTCAGAAAGACAATTTATACTTGGAGATAAAGCATATCTCTTATTGCCATGATGTATCACACCCTATATCGATAATGGAAATTTGCAACAAAGTCAAATTTATTTTAATAAACATCACTCAAAGGCTAAGGTCCACTATTGAAAGGGCATTTGCATTGTTGTTTGGTCGTTTTCGCCGGTTAAAGTATATGGATATGCATCGAACGGACCTTATTCCGGATGCAGTTATTGCAGCATATGTACTTCACAATTTAAGCTTAAAAAATGAAGATGGTGACCTGGTAATGTATATAATTGAAGGAAGACAAGTTGTAAGAGATATTCATGAGGATACGGCCCAAAATGAAGAACTTCATCGGAATGCTCCTGATGGCAAAGCCTTGCGAAACGAATTATGTGCAACCCTATTTCAAAACAGAGACTAAGTGAAAAAAAAAACTTAAAACATAATTTAATGAACTGTGAAATAATGTGTGTAAATAACTGCGAAGATAATTTAGACTTTTATCATGTTTTTATTGTAGTTAGTCAGTGTAATTGTACATCATACACTAAGTATGATGTACAATTGCATGTAACTTTGAAGCAAATAAAGCTAGAGCTGCCCTTCTAAAATCCATCAATTTTACATGTCTTTGCTGTCGATTCTTTTCTCGCTTCTATGAGTCCTCCTTCAATAATGTTACTAATTTGTCAAAATTATTTGGTTTTCTCTTTTTACTTGAAGTATTGCTTGAATGGTCTTCTGATTCAGTATCTCCTTCTGATACATTATCTGTTAAGTTTAGTGTATACGTCTTACCATCTACTGGTTCCAAATTACTTCTTACATTAGGATTTACTATGGGCCTGTTATTACATATTTCATCAAATTGCTTGAAATATTCAAAGTAAATCGGAGCTGCACCACCTAGACTTACTACTCATATTATCTATCTTTTTCAAATACTATTGCTTTAAATATTTAAATTTATTTTTGCATTGACTTGCATCATATACAAAACCACCTTTGGCCATCTCAAGTGCTAGTAATCCCCATATTTGTATCATTTTTTAGTGTAGTACCTATGAATTGAGATTCATGGGCCTTATATAAATCTATTAAATGCAAAATTGCATTCCTGGTCCATTTTCTTCCATGCAATGATTTATCTTCTTGCAATTGATTCTGTAATTTTTCATATACAACATAACCAAAAACGCTTTTAAGTGCATCATCTACTAGAAGATATAATTCCGAACCATCTGTAATGTAGAATAAGATATAATGGTAAATTCGTATATTGTTTCTAATATTTATAGAGCTTACCAACTCGACTTATTATTTTAACCTCGTTGTTTGTGTTGACTATCTACTTATCATTTAATTTTTGTAGGTCATGTGAACAACTCGTAACATACATAATAGAATCTTCTCCCATGGTCGTTTATTAATTATAATTTAATATCAAAATACGGTAATAAAACGTATATTTACTATTTATATATCACCGCTCTCGAATAACCTATCACGAAAAACTTATGTCATGTATGTGCATGTATGCATGATTGGTAAAGTAAAAAAGCAAAGCACATGCGCGACGCTTTTCGTCCCAGCACATGGCGGGATGTTGAGAACGCACCCCACAAACACTCCAATAGTAATTTTTGAACGTTACGTTCTAGTACCTGACGTCATTAACTTATATTTTCTGAACGGAATTAGAGCGTTATTTGATCGAAGTTACGCTCCGAACGCTTTTTCTGAACACACCCCAGGTGTATCCATGAGGTTACTGAGGCCATTTGCAACCACATGGCAGATGTACACATTCGATTCCCTCATACTCTTGCCGAACATAACACGTACCAATTTTATAAATCGGTTTTTTTTACCGGAGTCATAGGTAACAATATTACAGTGCATTACCTAAATGTGTAATTTATTGCAAAATAATTTATAGGGGCAATAGATGGAACGCATATTACTATTATTAGACCAATAAATGAAGAACATAATTTCTTGAATAGAAAAGGATATCACTTATTAAATGTGCAAGTAATTTGTTGTAGTGATTTGAAAATTTGAAATATAAATGCAAATTTTGAAGGATCTTCCCATGACGCATTTATATGGCAACATTCAGCAATTCAGGCATTTATGCAAAATTTACATACTAATGGTGAAAGTTGCCATCTTTTAGGAGATGCCGGTTACCCTTTACATCCATATCTGCTAACACCTGTCCCTAATGCCTCCCTTCAAACTGTTGCCGAAAGGAACATAATACCTACCAATTTTATAAATCGGTTTATTTTTACCGGAGTCATAGGTAACAATATTACAGTGCATTTCCTAAATGTGTAATTTATTGCAAAATAATTTATAGGGGCAATAGATGGAACCCATATTGCTATTATTAGACCAATGAATGAAGAACATAATTTCTTGAATAGGAAAAGATGTCACTCATTAAATGTGCAAGTAATTTGTTGTAGTGATTTGAAAATTTTAAATATAAATGCAAATTTTGGAGGTTCCCATGACGCATTTATATGGCGACTTTCAGGAATTCAGGCAAGATTTACTTACTAATGGTAAAAGTTGCCATCCTTTAGGAGATGCAGGTTACCCTTTACATCCATATCTGCTAACACCTGTCCCTAATGCAGCCAGAAACACTCCAGAAGGTAAATACTGATACTGCAGCGCGCAATACGATTGAGCGTACAATAGGGCTGTTGAAGATGAGGTTCCGCTGCATGTTAAAAGAACGAACTACAAGATATAATCCAAGGTAAAAAGAAGGTATACCATTATTGTCTTTCTAATAATTGGCATTATCTTCAGGTTTGTGGCAGAACTAGTAACTGCATGTGCAGTGTTACACATAGACAGAAATGTACCAATACATAATGAAGCAATGATTGAGGCAAATGATGTTGCAGTGGAACATTTTTAAAATATTAGGAATCACAGACTTTTTAATTTAGGAAGGCAAACAAGAGAAGCATATTTCAAAATATATTACCCCTCCGTTTGGTGCATCATAAAAAGTTATCTCTAAGTGAGCAAGAAATCTCTCTTCCACAATAGACTGGCTTTCCTCTGAACGACCACCACCTGTGCCACTGAGTGAAGACTTTATTGCAGCACTTTTCTTTTTTAAATTATATTTGAAGTCTCTCCAACTCTAAACACAAGTTCATTAATAAAAAAATTAAAAATATATCAACAAAACAAGTGCCTTTTGCCATTTTTCCACACTTCGTTCACCATACCCAAGAGCATTTAATTGCTGCGTAAGTTCAGTCCACAGTTCTTTATATCGCTCCTTACCGTTTGACGAAGAACATTGTCCTGTAGCCAACCCTTTATACTTCTCCATAAAATTTATCATTGTTTCCCAACATATATTCCTTACTTT
The DNA here is from genome assembly GCA_031763485.1 of Osmoderma eremita. Classification (NCBI taxonomy): domain Eukaryota; kingdom Metazoa; phylum Arthropoda; class Insecta; order Coleoptera; family Scarabaeidae; genus Osmoderma; species Osmoderma eremita. The sequence goes on from JARFOC010001317.1 coordinate 317,260, forward strand.
AAAAGACATCTATAGTTTTAATGGAAATATTTATATATTGTATATTATCCCTAACTTATTTCATTTGCTTACTGTTGAGCCGAAAAAAAAAGAATCCTTACACAAACCACAAGAAAAGTTTTGAAATTTATTTTAAGATGTATACGCCACTTACTGTAAAATCAAAAAGAGGCATATTGACTGTTATTTTTTCTTTATAGTCTTTAGTCTCTAACGGCACATTGTATTATCTCAATTTTTAAATATTATAAGTACGTGCTTTTTAAAATTTTGAATATACCTACACACAAAGAAGGAAACTTATAACATTTGTTACAACAAGAAATGCAATATTCGAACGACACCGCCAGAAGTGTGTAAATTTGTCGAGCTACTCGACGGTACTTTTACCGTCGAACGGTTGCAGAATTCCGTCTCTGTCAGATGGTTCGACCGACGCAACGACGGCCTTACGGAATCCCACTGCTGATTGGTCGTAGCATGTTAGTACGTGTTCGCGAGCATTAGGGCACTTCTTATTTAATCGAATTTAATGTTTTTCTGTAAAACCGATAAAGCGTGTTTACAACGTCAATTATTTAGTAAGTTGTCGTATGGTCCTGAAGTGTTTGGTTATTTTATTTTGTTTTATATATTTTGCTATTAATTACGTAATTTACAAATTGTGTTTTTTAAAAATATCAGGTAACAGTGCAATATACGCAATTAAAGTAAATTTTGCATATTATGGGTATTTTTGAGACAATATGGTGAAAAAAAGTGTTGCGTATTGGGGTGTTCCAATAAACAACTTTACATTCCTTTATACGTCCTAGCCGAGATCCATCACGGTTTTTAAAATGGGTTCTTGCTACGGGCAATTCCAATTTACTTAAACTTCAGCCAGAGAAAATATGTGGTCGGTTGTTTATCTGTACTGTACACTTTGCTCCAGAGCATAAACATGGCACGGCAATGATTTTCGCCTTTTGAATATAGCATATCCAACTCTACACTTCAATTACAATTTCTTTACACAACAAATACTCATGGAATTTACCTAACATGATTTATGTTGGCACCATTACAAATACCTGAGTTTTGGCTAAGTACAGATATGGAAGATAATGTTAGACGTCGCACTCTGGGAGATTTGCACCGCACAGAACACCACTTGAATAACACTGAGTCTACTAGAAAATTGGATATTGCAGACCATGTAAAGGTTTATTTGTTGCGTGGAATTTTTGCTTCTTGGAAGCAACCTGTAGCATACAGCTTCTGTAAATCTACATCAGCACCAGATATTGTAAGGCAATACAAGTGCATAGTCAAGGAAGCATGTTTTATAGGGTTGTCAGTTGTCACATAAGAGCGATTAGAATGCTTTTAAAAGAAACAAGAGGTAATGCCCCAAGAGATAAGGAAGATGCAGTCGAATGCATAATTCGTATTGATGGTAATTATTATACCAATATATGATCCGCCCCACTTTGTAAAAATCATGCGAAATACTTTAATAGCGAAGGCTCTGCAATATACTGAAGACGGACAAATTAAAATCGTTAAGTGGTCGCCCATCGTAGATGCGTATAACATCGATTGCCAAAGTAGAGTGAGGAGTATGCCGAAACTAACCGATTTACACATCATTCTATCTAAAACCAAAAAAGTGAAAGTTGCATATTGCACACAAGTTTTTAGTAAGACTGTTTCTTCCGCAATTAAATTGATGAGTCGTACTGGGAATACGAGAGTACTGCTTTGAAAATGCAGAAAGAAGGACAAGATACAGCTAACTTCTGCAACCTTTTAGATGATCTGTTTGACAGTATTAACGTTGATAACACCACAGGTGCAATCACCAAATTACTTCAAAAGGCAGTAACATTGAAATCGAGGCATAAACTTGTGCGGCATAAAGAAAACGCAATGATAAACAGTTTCCCCAAGTTTTAGAAAACTTTATTTTTACACTTAAAGGTTTCAAGAAATTATGGGACATGTTCTTGATCAAACAAAAATTATCAAGCTTACCAACGGGATCTTTTAATCAAGATCCGTTGGAAAACTTCTTCGGACAAATCCGTCAACAAAGAGTCAAATATGTGAATTCCACCTGTGCTGCGTTTATCCATATGTTAAGGCTCTCTTAGTAAGAAATTTCTTTTCACATTCGAAAAAGAGGAATTGTAAAACAGATAATTGTGTGAATCTGATACAGAATTATTCGTGCTATTTTAAAAGCCGAGGTAAGTCCACAAAAAAATACTTTCAATGTCAACAACAGAAATACCACCGATATGTCAACCAGTGGAAATTATGGAAGAAACAGCTTTAAGTAATTTGAGTAATAGAATTACGACGGCGATTGCATGTTATTTTGAAAACTGCGAAACTTGTGTGAAAAATATTCAAATCATGCCTTCCGTATTATATGGATCATATGTTATTTGTTATAATGTTTTTCCCAATGCCTGCACAGATCAAACATCCTCTCCCATGTAATTGCATTACTTCTTGAGAAGTTCCAATTACCTTTTATGTATTGTACACATAGGGATGTGTTCAGATATAAAATGTTTGAATCTTTATATCCCAAAATTAATTAAAAGACACTGAAAAGATATTAATAAAATATTGAATAAAAACAAGTTAGGTAAAGTATTAAATATTAATGTGTATAATTTTTTTTTACTTCACTTTTTGTTAATTTATTGTATATTATGTAATATATGTATTGTAAATTTTACAATAGTTGTTTTTATGTGTATATTGGTTTATGTGTGTTAACTATAGTTTGAAAAAAGTATTTGGATTTACTGGGGCCATCTACAGTGCTTCAGAAGTTGGATTCGAGAGAGACGCAGTTGAGAAGCTTTGAAAAAAATCGAATACACGTGGTGAAAACGTAATAGAAATTTACGAAAGCATAAACGGAACGGGGCACAGTGTTGATGAGTTTGAAGGGTTCTGTTTGTCGCGAATGCAAAATGGTCAGGGGAATATTTTAAATACCATGACGGCATTATTGCAGCAAAATGCGGCTATGTTACAAATGTTGCAAGAAAACCATAGACCGATCACGTGTGCAGTTGAAAGGAAAAACTTTTTTTTTGTTTTTTAGGATCTAATATCTATATTTGGAAAATAGTAGGTCACTTTATTTTTCCTTAGGTTTAGCAGCCCATGCTCAAATGTGTCCAATTTTAGACACATCACCTATTGCTCCTTCTACAAGTTCGAATTTATCACAGATTTGGGGGGATAAATAGCCTAGTACTATAATAACTTCACATTCTAATGAGTCACATATTGTAGATGGCCCACGTGTTTGCCCAATAGATCCTGGAGTGAGTGTGTCAGTTATTCACAGATCGAAAAAGAAGCTTCAGCAATCATTTTTGGCATCAATAAATTTTATCAGTACTTATTTTGTAAAAAAAATTATATTGGTTACAGACCATAAACCATTGTTAACAACGTTTAGTCCTAAGAGAGATATTCCAACCTTCGCAGCAAATAGGTTACAAAGATGGGCTCAAATATTATCTGGATTTGATTTTGAAATTAAATTTATAAATTCAAATAAAAATGCTGCTGATTTCATGTCAAGATGTCCAATGAAAAATTGTGATGCAATAGTGGATTTTGATAATATACCTTACATTAATTATTTACATGAATCGGAATTTCCATTAAATTTTAAACAAATTCGATTTGAGACAAGTAGAGATCCAACTTTGAGTAAAATTTTATTTTTTATTTTACATGGATGGCCGCAAAATAAAATTTTACCAGAATTTAGACCTTATTATATAAGGCGAAATGAAATTAGTGTAGAACAGAATTAATAATAATAATACTAATAAATAGTATTTATTGTCGCTGATTTCAATAAAGATATAGACATTGTCCAAAACAGTACAGAACATTCAACACAAAAAATAAGAAACATATCTACAATGCTAATGTTACAAATATCAAACGGACAAAAGGAAAGGAAAAACTCAGGCACTCAAAAATTCATTAATTGTATAAAAACTTTTACTAACCAGGAAATGCTTCAGGTTTGTAAAGAACCTTTTGTCGGCCCGTGCCTGCTTTAAATTGTTTGGCAAGGCATTGTACGCTTTTAGAGCCGCATAAAATGGACCGCGCTCATAGAGGCTGAGACGATGGAATGGTATAGACAAATCAGTAGCCCCCCCTGTTTTCACAGCTGACATGGAGGCGGCAGCGTTGGTTTGAACTTTATTCGAGTTTTCATAATAGAATTTGATAAGTTATAACGAAGGCAGCGTTAGGATATTAAAGTCCCTAAAATAATCCCTACACGATGTTTTGGGTGGTAGAAATAACACGCAGAGGATAATTTTCTTCTGCAGTAAAAATACTGCGTTTGCGGAAGTGTTGCGGCTCCAGGCCAACAAACCATACTTTATTCGTGAATGTAAATACGCAAAATAAAAAGTGCGCAACGCAGACAAACCTATCTTACCCCTTAAATGGTAGATTGCATAAAAGGCACTGCTTAACTTACTGGACAGCTTCTCTATATTGTTTGTTGTGGGGTTATAGATTAATTGTAGGGGAAGGTGGGGCAAAATGGGGTTCGGGGCAGAACGGGAAATGAACTTGTGTGCGTGACAAGTACATGTATATGAGTCGACAGCGGCGCCATTAGTTCGTTGTTTAGTCACCTCGTTCGAATCAGTGTAAACGAAACGTGTCAGTGCCCGTCTTGGCGTTGTGGCTACCAATATCTGATTTTAGGTGGGTTTCGAACGAAGAGTAAGAACAGCTCGTCAATCTCAAGGCGCAGATACAGATTTGGATAGTGATTACGGAAGAAAAGGTTTAGGACGATTCAAAACAGTTTTTAATAAAGAGGATGAGTTACCTTCATACGTAAAATCAATGCAAGCACGATTATTTGGAATTACTGGGACGGAGCTACGAATACTAGATTTTCAGCTTTCCGAGAGGAATAATATTGAGAATCCGTTTAATTCAAAAAATAGTATCGCTGGTAAAGACTGGCTTGACGGTTTCTTAAAACGTCATCCAGATATATCATACAGGCAACCACAACCGACTTCAGCTGCAAGGGCGATGGCTTTTAAAAAGCTGGCCGTAGGTGGCTCTCTTGATCTGCTAGAAAGTATTGTGGATAAATATGTACCGACTGCCGATAGAATATATAATGTAAATGAAACAGGCGTTAGCACTGTGCCGAAAAGTTAGTCCAAAATTTTATCACTGAAAGGAGAGAAGCAAGTTGGATGTCTGATATCAGGAGAAAGAGGACAACTGGTGACGGCTGAAATATATTTCAGCGCTACGGGAGTATATATACCACCCAGAAAACGCATGCCAGAAAACGCATGAAAAATGAACTTCTAGATAATGCACCAGCAGGGTTTTGGGGAACCTGCAGCGATAATGGG
>JARFOC010001317.1:331674-358238 GCA_031763485.1 Osmoderma eremita
GTAGTGTCGTCTGTATCGTAGTACCAATATGTTTCCTGTGTTCTACATATACTAATAAAGATATAGTAATCAAGAACTGAGAACTGTCTTTATTCATACGCGTTAACAAATAGTATCATTTGATACGCGTTTTCCAACGCTTGCTTCGACATCCGCTGCTAGTTTAGGGACACTAAATTTCGGATTAATCTTAAGTTTTCTTATAATATATCGTTCATTTTTAACATTCAATATGCGTTTTCTTCCACGACCAGATTTATTTTGTAAAGCTCCTTCATATTTATATTTGTTTATTATTTTTTGGATTGTAGAATGTGCCCTTCCCACTAAATTACCAATCTATCTTAGCGGTTTTCCTTGAGAATATAATTTAATTATAAGTTATCTGGTATCTACTTAAGTATATAATCAATGTACAAGGTTCATACTTAAGCAAAGTTCTCCACTAACATTCTAGGATACGACCACCGCTAGAGGTGAATATAGTAGAACTTTTCGCTTAAAGGTGTCACCCAAATTTTCTAAGTATACGGCGCATGAAGTGCCATCTATTGACAACTTTTACAAACAGAACACTTGGGCGAAAATAAATGCATTATATGAGTTTACTATATATACGAGGCTGTTACTTATACATACAAGGGTTATAAAAAATACGAAAATTGTCAATACTAAATAGAACGTCAAAATGACAAATGTCAAGTGAGTGCATTGACAACTTGCCTTATGTATGCAAGTACCAACGCTCTAATTGAAAAAATCCTACGCGGACTTCTGTCCGCTTAGAATGTCACTAGATTTGACATTACTATGTATTTGCTAAAGGTGAAGTTATGTTGGTATATATTATTGCTGTCAAAAGTCGACTGTTTCGTTGCGAGAGGAACCAACAAGCTCAATTACTTGAAAATAAGAAATACACTAAAAAGTGTGGCGCTGAATTCAAACTCTCCTCAGACATTTAAAATCACTGTGTATGTGAGATTGTAGAACTATTTGTTTTTCTTGTATGTAACATGTTATTCTAAAATTGTGTTTGAGATTATATTAATCTAATGTGATGTCTGTAGCATTAAGATAGTAAGGTTGAGTATTTGAAATTAAACACTAACACCCTATAAAAATTAAATATATTTTCTCAAAATATAATAACTTAATTCCAATACACATTTGTATTTAGTACAGTAGAGAATATTTGCATAATAAAACATAACAAAACCAGACTTAACACTAATAACAATTAAAAAAATGTATATAGATGTGCAATTAATTGATGATATTATGTTATGTATCAGTCCTATATCCTTGTATAACACAGCATAAGATATAAAATGGTCATATGCATCATACATTACAAAATATTAATATACACAAACTCAAAGCAACTATAAAAAAAAGTACTTACAGTAAAACCATTCTAATAAATCCCTCGACAGTTAGATAATTAAAGACACCTATGTATAAACAAGTGCACAGGGATTTTAACAAACAATAGCAACAAAAGTACGGAAGACAAACATTTCAGTCATCTTTCTTGTTATCTCCTGAAGCCAATACTTGCTTTTGAACCTTGGCATATTCCTCGGTGAGTTTGTCGTACTCCTTACTCAAATTCTCCGCTTGCGACTTCAGGGCAGACTTATCTTTCATTTCCCGTTCAAGTTTCTCTTTCAATTCGTTGAGGAGATCTTTCAGGTCGTTTATCTGAAACCAGCACATGAGCGGAAATCACATGAACTATGAAGCGAAATACCTCTTTATCTTTCGTTTGGGATTCGTTCTTCTCATTTTGGTACTCTTGCTCGCCCTTCTGCAGAAGGGTACGTGCGGCGTTCGAGGCGCTTTGAGCTTGACGCATGGCGGCCTCGGATTGCGCTCCCAAAGAGGCCTGGGCGGAGATCAATATAACGAGCCTCCGGATCACCAACGACAGAAACAAAGCAAAACCGGAAATGTAGAAATTTCGCTGGGCTCTGAATAACCTCATGCTCCCTTGCATTTCTGCTTCCAACTGTTTCGGTTCATGCTCTATAAAGAAAAATAAAGATATTTGTGTTTCAAACACTACTTGCGGGAAATTTCCTACTATAGTGAGAACTACAACATCCCTGTTTACAACTGTGATTTAAGATTGTGTGACTAATTTGACTTAACAGTAAACATAAAGATAATTCAGTACGCCGCACAGCAGCAATTTTAGGCATTCCAAAGTATTGGGATCATTGGGACTATGAACCCCTTCTCTTTGATTTAGATTATCCCAAATAAATATGTCAGTAGAGATAACTGAAGTGAGTCAATTTGTAAAAGGAACACTGTTAGAATCAATACTACTAAATGTATGTATTACTAAATAAATACCCGCGGTAAAGACTTCTTGAATATTCTATAAAAATTAATCACTTTGACACTCATGTTGTAATTAATTCGTAATTTTTATTACCGGGGTTGGAATATTTCCTAATCTCCCTGATAGCATCCAACAGAAACAGGAACAATATAGCCAAAACGATGACAAAATAAACGCCGGCCTGCCGTTGGGCTCCTTGCAGGAACTTGGACTTAAAAATTGAATTCCATTTTCTTGGGCTAGCAATCGGTAACACTAGCAATAGAACAACGACGATTTCTAAATATAAAAATCCGGCTATTAATGTCCACTGCAAACTCATCTTTTTGGGGCGTTTAGAATTTCACTGTGATATTACGCCGCAACTGAAGAAAAGTGACGGACCGCTTGACTAGTGTGCGTGCAGGGTTTGCGTTTCTCGCTAAATAACTATACCGCGGCTGAGGTCTATGCCGGTTTATAAAACTGATTTGGACGCCTTGACTATTTTGTCGCTAAAATTGTAAAAGGCGATTTTAAACCATGACGTGTCTCAGTGCGCTACACAAATAACGATTCACTGATGTAATAACTGGTAATAACGGTGCAATGTAATGTGCAAGGACTGATTTATTCTGGAAATAACACCAAAGCGACCGTGGCGCCATCTATGTGATCTAAATTTGCACTATAAAATGCATCTGATATGTCAATTTAAATCCCAAAAAAATTTTATTTAAGTCGGCTCTCAACACTGGTCTAGTTACATACAAAGTAATGGTAAAAGAGATTATTCAAAAAGAGCATCTTTTCTCGTGAATGCTATGAAACAACCATTAATTTAAAGTGCCATAACCGGAGTATACGTCTTTGGCAACCGTCCGTGCGATGCCGCTCCCAGCGAATTGTAAATGAAAATTTTAAAAGGAATTGTCCAAATAATTAAAACACTCCTCCAGTATTTTCGATATATACATAATGCTAATTGTCTTTTTTTGTTTTATTAGTCGTTATATGCATGATATCTCGAACACGTTCAGAATTATTATTTTATATTTCGGTAAATAAATTCCCAATTATAGAGTACCTATATACATCTTCATTCCGCTTTTGTTTATTTGCATACACGTGTTGTTTGCTTTATAAAAATAGCTTCATATTATAACATGTTGTAAGCTCTTATTATAATAATTAATATAATAATAATAATTATTATAATAATTATTGTGTAACGTTTCTTTCTCACGGCCTATCTTATATAATGTAAACAAATGACTCATTCAGATTTCCACAAACTATATGTATTTGAATTGATAACAGATTAAAATCCGAAACAATTAAACAACCACCAAACTGAATATTTTGCGATATCACATTATTGCACACAATTTCACAAAATAATGACACGTTTTAGTTTCAATATTGGTAAGGGTTATAAACTTGCTTAGACAAGTTTTAATGTCATTTTGTTGTGGCACACGGCTGTGTAGTGTTCTGGCCGTCCGATTACAGTCCGTGTACCATGCTAATTTAAATGAATTAAGGAAATGCACGGATAGTTTATTTGGATGGATAGTAACGGCGTGTGTTTGTTTGAAAATAGGTTTTGTACTTTGGCGTATTCAAACATGTAATCAGGCAGTAGAACCATCTCCTGGTTCGTTCCAGAAATATTTCAATTATCAATCCTGGTATTTCCAAATTTACGTATTTCATTTTCACCAATCTTATAATTACAATTCTTCTGTGGTACACACTTTACGAAACCATAGGCGGGAAAAAATTACTGGAATCTAGTGGACATCGTAAATGACATCGGAGATGGATTTCCGATGAGATAAAAAATGAATGAAAATACGATCCAACTGATGGAAGATGTCTACTCAATTGTTGTGTAGGGAATTCTGTTTTCGATAGTTGCCAACTGCCGTTAGCTCTGGTGTATTTGAAATGTTTCACAGCTATCCTATTAAATATCTGCTAATCATTAATTAATCTGTCGTTAAACATAAGAAATGGAAGCATTATCAATGAAAATAGTGGTGCAGCTTGTGTATAACCTAACCTCCTAACACTTTATAACAACAATCAGCAGTCAAGTCCGCCGCTTTGTCCCACACTTTGTCAATTCCATCGGTCTTTTCTTCCGGTGGAGTCGATGGATGCAATTTAATTAATCGATGAATATAGAACGGATCGATGAATTTCCCCTGAATGCGCTTAGTTCATCGATGAATAAAAAGACTCGCTTAAAGGAATGAAAATACCACAATTAAAGAAAAACGCGACCTCTGTACATTACGCTGGAAACACGTATGTCATTACAGCGCCTTCCTCTCTGACTACGTCCAAACCTGGAAGTACGACTGCATCGTGCTTACGAAATATGGTGCGACATTTAAGTTAGATATGTTTCGATTTTCCTTAGTCTCATCAGTGTGATACGCCTGCCGTGACTACATTTTAATTCGACTTTTAATCATTTCTGAGAATAAAATTTGTCAACAGTCATATTTGTATTTTCGTCGGTTTTGTATTGATATGACCCCGTAGAAAGGGGTGTAGCTTATGAGTATTTGGCGCATGCGCCCGACTCAGGTTCCTAAAATGCGGGATTACCATACAATTTAAAACTTCCTATTTGAAAATGATGTATACATCAAGTCCACCAAAAATTCACAGAAAAGCTTTTTTCAAGTGCAACAACATAATGCCACCACTTTGGTGGTATATACAAAACATCGCCAGGTTCCAATAAACATTTAAACATTTTCGCCTTTTCAACCATGGGAAATTGATCTAAATCCGGTTTCATGGGATTTATTCGGGACGTGTTGCGTAACATTTCGTCTTGATGCGGGTACAGGTACTGCGAGTCGCTTGGTGAAAACATCAAAATCAATTTTGTGCCGTAAACCTGAAATTAGTAAATTATAGAGAAACTTCATATAGCTCTTGCAATGAAACAGCCGACTTTTGACAGCGATAATGTTAAAATCATATCAGCACAGCTACACATTTAGCGAATGTATAGTAATATCAAATCTAGTGACATTTCCTTCGCGTAACATTTTATCAATTAGAGCGTTGCCAGTTGCATATACGAGGTAAGTTGTCAGCGCACTCACTTGACATTTGCCATTTTGACGTACTATTGACAGTTTTCGTATTTCTTAACCACAACCTATCTATGTATCTGTCAAACCATATATGCTTTGTAATGCGTGGCAACCATGTCATGAAAAGACCAAATGTCAAAAGGCGGTTGTTTAATTGCAACAGCTATACATCTGAATGGCATTACATACTTGAGCTAACAAATTATCTTTCGGATCGTAATGTAAAGATGAAATTGTACCTTTGGGGCCGAACCAAGCATTAATTTCTATTGATGGACTATCGTCAGTTGGGTTTCGACTCGTGTAACAATATTCAGGTATGTGAATATCATTTTTCAATTCAGGTATCTGTAGAACCTTTATTTTATTTAAGCAGAATAATAGCAATATTTACTACCTGATCTAAAAGATTATGCTGTGCTAAATAACCAACAGTGTTGTTATCACCAAGATAATACTTCTCAATAAATTCTTTTAACGTCATTAGTTTCTGCGACCAATTTTCATCTGAATACTGTGAACCAATTTCAATAGGAACCGTTCTTTCTCCAGCCATGCTTAAAATGTACGAAATATCAGGCCATTTGTTAACTGCAGGCCAATGATTTATGGATTCTGTATTAATAAGCTTATATTTAGTATAATAAATCAAACATAATATAGTTTTATCACCTCGAATTTTTACTGGAGTATGCCGATCATAATATTGTGTTATGAAACATTCTAAAGGTGGTAAAATCTCCAAAACCACTTCAGTACCATTCAAGTTATTAAATTTGGAAAATTCATCATGCTTCCTTTTATTATTAATATTATTACTATTATTATCAATTTTGATATTCATATCTATGTCACCCTTTTTTGTTAGTTCTTCATTTATATATTTAGCAGAATTGGTTAATAATTCCCTATTATTTTCTAGGGGAACCCCTAAAAGTATGCCCACATCTATACATTTCAGAGCCTCTTGTAGGGCTTCCAAACTATTATCAAGTTGTAATAATATGATGGCCTATGGAAATGTCTCAATGCTATCGTGAAATATTCACATTGAATTAAAAGATTATTACCTTAACAAAACTGCTTGCATAATAGGCTTTTCTTGTTGCTAACGGAACATTACTCCAATGTCCCATGTGTAACTCCTCGTTAATGTAATCGACTACAGAATCAATCTTTAATTTATCTGTTTTCGTAATTGTATTTTGTCGACACCTTCCTAATACTTCTTTGAATGTAGATAATATGATGGGGTTTATAGTATTGGCAGAGTTTCCTAATTCAAAGTAATCCTTTATGTAACTTAGCAGCACTGAAGGAATGTTATTCTCTTTTGAGGCGTTTGAAGCCATAAATGTAAATATGATTTAAAAATTAAACTTTAAATAAGGTTAAGGGATACTTATAATAAAATTGGGGTTATGTTGATAATAATTATAGTTTTGTTCCAACGTTTGTTTTGTGTACTAACTTCTTGAAGTTGGATCAAATTTGTAATCATTCATTTTACACCATACCCTGCGATCTTATATTGGATAGTACGGAATATTGAATTCACGCTTCATCGAAGCAACAGATGTCGCGCTATTCGAATCAAGTATTATCCAACATATAGTTATTCTAATTTATCGATAAATAAATTGTGAATTCAATATTCCCTACCATCCCATTTAAGATCGTAGGGTATGAGCGTGATGTTTTGGCCAGAAACACAGGACTTATACAGGACGAGGAGGGTCAACTTCATACAAAAAAATGGGACCACTGTCGGAATGGTCGGGGGATAGTTCACGTCTCATTTTATAGAAGCGCTATTACTCACAAGCGGGAATCTTAAATTTAATGCTCAGATAGTTTATATCTTTTATTATATTATCTCTGGTTTATGTAATACTAATTTTCTTCTTTAACGTATTTAGTTAAAAAATCTCTAATTATTTTTGCAATTTGTCACATGGCAGGTAAACGATGAGAACTTCCATATAGCAAATTATGCACGCTTTCAAAATAAGTATCAAAATGGTTTATTTCACTTTCTTTTTCTTATAAAAAACAAGTTAACAATCACTTATACATACTTAATTTAATATGGTATCAGAAACTTTGATTAATCTAAAATGGTTAAATCGATTCTGGAAAATCATCGTCGAAATTAGAAGCCGGTTCAAATACTCGTAGAGTAGAATGTTTCAATTGCTTCATTTGCGTTTGTAAGCCTATTCTTTCCCTAGATAAAGATACTTTTTCCTCGGCCAATTTTTTCTCCCTATTAGTTAGAGACACCAACTGATTTTGTATGTCTTTCAACCTTTCGTTATAATCCCTTTGCGTGGCGTTGGCCCTCACGATCGCTTGCTCCCCATCTCTGCTCTTCCTCTCGGCAATTTCCATTAGCGTCTCCAAGTCTCTTTCGCGCATAGCAAATTTACGCTCTCGATCTTGCAATGTTCTCTTCAACGTTTCAACCTCACACTGGGCTCGTTGCAAATTCTTCCTTTCCGCATCCGTCAACTCGGCCGCTCTCTGTGCCACTTCTATGGCGGCGTCGATTTCGGCCCTGGCTCTTTGCGCGTCGTAATTTTGGTGCAACTTCGTCGATGTTTCCAGGCGAGATCTTTGTGCCGATAACGCTAACTTTTCTTCGGTTAATTGGAGAGTTTTACCCTCTTGTTCTGCCAAAAGAGTTTCTTTCAAAGTCTGAAAAATAAGATGAAGATTTAGACGATATTAAAAGTCTAATTCAACGGATAATTTATACTTTCAATTGTCCCCTTTCGCGCTCAATTGAAGCCCTGTTGAATTCCGCTTCCCGATCTAAAGCCGCTGATCTAGCTACTAAAGTTGCGGTCGCTTGTTGCATTGCCCAACTTTCTTCCCTTGCGGCTTGCGTCTGTTCGCTAAGTTTGACTTCCAAACTCCTGACTAGGGCTAGAAGTTGAGATCTCTCTGTTTCAGCCGATGCGCGTACTTTTTCCAATGATTGTTTCATTACTAAAACACAAAAATTCCTAATTTTCATAATTTTTTTTTCCTTTCTTTTGCGAAATAAAACAGTTTGCGCGTAATTTTTGTTTATTACTCTATACATCGAAGCAATATTTATTTATGACTCCAATGACTGGAAAAGAAAATCTCTCAACTCAAGCGAATTGTGAACATTTGGTCCTGAAGTATGTCTAAGGAAATCCTGTTTTTAGAGTAATCTCAATATAAGAAATACATATTACGTCATCATAATGTCAATGTAGTGTACGCGAACCAAATAGGGAGTTTTCGCAAGCTAACTGCAACATACCTGAACCTACCAAAGTTTATGTTTTTTTCCCTTATGGGATCCGTCTGAGATAAGTCTCCGGAATCACTTCAGCAAGGCAATGGCCTTTTTGTATTTATCTCCCATTTTTGTACCCATGCCCTACACCACCAATTCCCAGATCCTTGTGCCCTGTACCAATCTGTACAGGTCGGTGGGTCTGTATAGTCTTCTGGGTTCATTTTTGGTTTCCCAAAGATTGCCCGTCTTCTAGGGTCCAAGACCTTGCATTCACATAAGATGTGTTATGCGGTCTCTAATGCCCCTTCTCAATGGGTGCTCAATGTCAAACCCTTTCAGTGTCCTTTCAGGAGACCTATTACTGTATGAAGGTGACTCCTACTAACATTTAGTAGTTCGTCAGCCTTCTTTACTGATGGCTTCTTAATAAAGGTCCTGCTTTGACTTTACCTGGTTGTATTTTCCCAGTATTCTTTGTGTTGTTCTTGGACCCACTTTCGTATCTGCTCTCGTGCTGTGTTTTTAGGCACTCCCACGGCAGGTTCTGGGCCCACGTATGAAGACGATATCTTCGTTAGATCATCGGCCTTTTCATTGCCTACGTTTCCCGAATGCCCAAGCACCCACAACAAAGTAATTTTATTGCGTTTCGCGAGCACATTCAGTTCCCGTACGCACTCCCAAACCAGTCTTGATGTCACTTTAGGATTCCATAGTGTCGCCTGACTATCCGTTGCAATATAGATCCGCTTATTGCCATAAGCCCTTTTATTGTTTTCTATTGCGCAATGCATTATAACGTACGCCTCTGCCTGTACCACAGTGGTGTATTTTTCTAGTGGGATGGTGATTCTTGTATCCCCCACCTCACTATATACTCCCGCTCCAGATCCAAGACCGAGCGTCTTTGACCCGTCTGTAAACCAGGCCAACTTCCCCAGCCTGTCCCCGTATGCTGCGGATGCATAAGTAATCCTGGATCTAACCACCGTGATGTACGTCCAGTACATCATTTTTGGTTCTAATCCCCATACTTTTCCATGGGATCTCCTGGCCAACATAAGTGTTATCTCTGCCTTGGTTTTGACTCTCTGAAGCTGTCTGTTCCAAGTAAGCCTTGGGTCCAGAACGACCTCAAGGTATTTTACTTCCCCAGACAACTTTATTTCTTCACAGTTTTAACGGTCCTAGGCCGTGCAAAGTTTATGTTTTAGTGTGTGCCCCACCACAGGTTTTATAAAGTTCATACTGAGTGAATTTAGGAGTTTCGGCGAGTTACAAACACATAAAAGTGAGGTTAAGTGTTTTGTTTAGTTTTAGAAATTAATAAAAACGAATAATTCTTGCTTTATTGTACTGGATAACTTGTTTTTTATACAAATATGGAATACTTAACAGACATAGACTCCAAGAACTGGGTTCTGTTTATACTAATGTATAACCACGATCATCAGAAGCAAATATTACAAGACGGTTGGGTTAATGAAATATACTGAATTAAAATATTATGAAATTATGGAATAAATTAGCAGTTTCAGTATCAACCCGCAAGGATATAACTTTCCCCTTGTAATTTATATGAACATTTTGGGTATCTGTGTCGATGTATAATCACCGACGATGGATATAACCTATATCGTCAAAACATACCAACTACCTAGAAAAGTTGGTGGTTTCGTTACACTGGAAGATGACGTCATATGTATTCGCCACTCAAACGTAAAAGTATCGGAAAAGTAAGTCCAACATCATACAGAAGTTACTCGCCAAAACTCCCTAAAAGTCATTAGTAG
The DNA here is from genome assembly GCA_031763485.1 of Osmoderma eremita. Lineage (NCBI taxonomy): Eukaryota > Metazoa > Arthropoda > Insecta > Coleoptera > Scarabaeidae > Osmoderma > Osmoderma eremita. Next base: position 342,190 of record JARFOC010001317.1, read on the forward strand.
CCGAGGTGATTAAATATGACTAAATAGCTGAAGGCCAGTAATGTAATTTGAGATTTAGTGCAACGTAACGTAAGATATAACTTAAGAAAAGAAGTATATTAATTGTGTAATTGTCGTATCCATTTTCTGCAGTTTAATATCTAAACATATATGCACATTTCGCAATATGTAATTCATTAACCTTGTACGATCCCTCAGTAAACAAAAACGAATCTCATTACCTACAAATCTGCGTACTCCAATAAGTCCTCGGGGGCAGATTATCCTCCAGTATGTTTAATAATGACGTATCGTCGACATCAGATATATATGCCTGGCGAAAACGTGAAATAATTACATAACCCAACATAATTTTTACGCTTTTGCGCTTGGGATACAGAGAGGTCCAATATATTATGATTGTCGTGTCTGAAGTTTGCGGCAACATTGCCTTTCATTGTCTTACCTATTATACACATATATTTGTTTCTTTTTCTTATTAATTTACTGCAAACTTCAGACATGACAATTATTTTTGCTCTCTTGGTATAAACTATATTCAGCAATTACCTTAATTAAAGTAAATTAGGTATTTGTTTTATAAATCCAATGATGTTTGCATTTATTGCAAATTATGGATGTAAATCAAGTTCTTGGCACGGCAAATTTTTTAATTTTTTGAAATTACAAAAATTAGACGATTACTTCAGAGTGACTTTGTATACGACATTAAACTATAATTAACTAGTGCACATTATGTAATAAAAGATATAAATTACAATTAATAAAAAAAATTAATCACAGCGCAATCTCATTACCTACAAATCGGCGTACTCCAATAAGTCCTCGGGGGCAGATTATCCTCCAGTATGTTTAATAATGACGTATCGTCGACATCAGATATATATGCCTGGCGAAAACGTGAAATAATTACATAACCCAACATAATTTTTGGAAAACTATGCGCGAAGAATCGCTTATTGAGACTAAGTACTCTGCCTTATTCTCATAAGTACACACACTTAAGGTGCTGTAAGCAAGTTCAAGCAAGCCTAATGCACTAACCCATTCGCCTTTTTAGAGATGAAGACAACAGAACTCACGAAACTACGATAAAACGACGCGGGGCTGCACAACCGTCTCCCGCTCTTCCACATTGCCAAAATACATAGACTTGACAATACCGGCCAATACAATCTAAACCTTAATGCTGCTGGTTCTGAAGATATTTCACTTTGAAAACACTTTATACATACATACATTTAACTTCTTCTTCTTTAGCCCTGAGTGACTCTTCCCTAGCTAAACTCAGTACACCATAATCACTATCAACCTTTTCCCGAACTCCAACGAGTAACCTGGCATTTGCATCCAAAACCTGAATGCTGCTATCCAACTTCTGTGAATATTCGACGCTATTTTGGAACAACTGACTCTCCGACTGTTTGGTCTGCTTAATATTCTCAATAAGGGTAGAGTACTCGTACTTTATCTCTTCGATGACCTTGTCGTGACTTTCCCTAATCGATTTGATCTCACTGGCTTGGATGGAAGACATCTCTTCTATTTTAACTTTATACTTTTGCGTCTCTTCTTCGTAATTTTCTCTCAGTTGGTCAAATTTATTCGCGTAACTCGTGTGGAGGTAGTCAATTTCGGTTTTCAGTCTACTCTCGATTGCTTCCATCGTTTGCTCTAACGTGGATATTTGTTTTCTGAAAATTTAAAGTTTGGGGTAGTCGTAATTGCAAGATTTGTATCAAATAAATGAAATACTGAATTATTTCCTGTTGCAAAATGTGCGAGGGCAACATTAAATTTTTTTTTATTAAAGATAAAAGTGCAACTGCCAACACCACTAAAAAGTGAATTAAACATGACAATAGGTATGCGTTTTCAATTTTCCAATACACCGGCCAAGAGCCAAAACTATGATAAAAACGAAAAACAAACAATCAGTTCTTCAGGAATTAAATTTAAAAAATATATCCTGTTTAATCCACTTTACTGCTACTAAGATATAAACACCTTTATCTTTTTATTATTTTCCCTTTTCCCAACTAAACTTACTTATAAGATTCCTCCAAAAAAAATTTCTCCTCTTGAGATTTTTGCTTAACTGAATTTAATAGTTCCTCCACTAATCTTGTACTCTCTTCAGAATTAGATTTTTTCATCTCTTCAATCTTGGAGAGGTCTTCACTTACAGGTATGTCATTTAGGGAAGTTTGTGATAGTAACATCTGCATGTGACTATTTATCCTTTCCTGCTGCATTCTCATATTATTCTCCATCATATGCTGTTTGGCAAACTGTCGCTCCAACAACGAATTAAATTGCTTCTCCTGTTTTGAGAGCAAATCCTGCTGTTTCTGTTGCATTAGAGACAAATTTTCTTCGTATTTCTTCAGTTGTAAAGCCATAATTAGTTGGGAATTTTGTTGCTGCATTGCGATGCTGGTGTTTTGGTACTCCATATCTTGTGTCGCAAGTTTCTGTTGCGTAATAAGGGTTTGAAGTAAGTAATTATTGGGTAGGTTATCTACTTTAGGCATAACATCTCCAGATGCTGCATTTTCAATAGTTTCGGAACCTCTGTTCTGTTGAAGTACTGTAGTTCTACTTTCAACATGATCCGGTAAAGTTAATTCTGATTTTTGTGTTTCCACCGTTGAGCTAGTACCATCTAACCAATTTGGAAGACCTGCAATGCTACTCGTACTTTTTGTTTTCACCTCCCGATTAGCAGGTGCCGGAAAGATAACTTCTGTTTGAATAGTTTCACTAGTAACAGTACTAGAAGTCGGTCTTGTATCGCCACTTTTAATATCACTCTTTTTCATAGGAGAAGATGGGGTTGACTTACGAATTTCCTTTTCAGTATCCTTTAAAGATTCCTTCGGAAATATCCCAAGAATATCAGTAAATCCAGATTGCAAACTGTGAGGTCTCCTTCCCTCTCGTTGACCACCACCCGTCAATAATGGTTGGGATTCCGACAAGGCTTTTACAGGAATTTTCACAGAAGGTTGCGGATTCTTCTCAGTTTTCCTAGAAAATTTGCTGCCTTTCAATATATCTTCGAATGAAATACTTTTATCCTCAGAAGGTTTCAAAATTGAATCCACCAATGAAGACTTTCGAGATGTTTCACGATTTCCATCGCTTCTACCTTCTTTTTTTGGCTCATTTTTTTCGTCCATTCCTAAGTTATCTAAGATATTATCATCTTCGAAACTGATTTTTTTCTCAATTTTCTTAGGTGAGCTGTGCTTTTGGGTTTTTTCCGACACCTTTTTGGAATCATCTCCTAGTCCCAACCAATTCGTCTTGGGATCGGTAGGTATTTTGGTGGTGGTATCGGATTTTTCAATGCCGAATAATTCTGACAGAGATTTCTTTTCCGGTGTTTTTGTTAAACTCGATCTTTTTGCTGTCACCTTTGGCTCTTCGAAGAAACTGTCGTTGCTGCCGTCCGATAATAAATCTGCTAATGGATCATCTAGATCAAAATTTGCCATTTTATATCTTAAAATTTTATTTTTAATGGAACAGCTTAGAAATAACTTAAGTTGTCACATAATCCAATATTCTCCGTATCCTGAATTAACATTAAGTAGCATTAATTTACTATTTTATACTCACAAGTCTTTATTAAGTCGTATTTAAATAATTTTATTAATGTTTATAAAATCTTAAACATGCATGCACATAATGTAAACTTAACGAAGATTTCATAATTGGACACAACATAGGTTGCCATGGTAACAAAACACGGTATATAAATTGGGTGTGTTCAGCGATCTATAGCGCTTGTGATAGGTCTAATATATTATGATTGTCGTGTCTGAAGTTTGCGGCAACATTGCCTTTTATTGTCTTACCTGTTATAATATACACATATATTTGTTTGTCTTTTTCTTATTAATTTACTGCAAACTTCAGACATCACAATTATTTTTGCTCTCTTGGTATAAACTATATTGAGCAATTACCTTAATTAAAGTAAATTAGGTATTTGTTTTATAAATTCAATGATGTTTGCATTTTTGCAAATTATGGATGTAAATCAAGTTCTTGGCACAGCAAATTTTAAAATTTTTTGAAATTACAAAAATTAGACGATTACTTCAGAGTGACTTTGTATACGACATTAAACTATAAGTAACTAGTGCACATTATGTAATAAAAGATATAAATTACAGTTAATAAAAAAATTTAATCACAGCGCAATTATTAAAACAAAATAAACGATATAATAAATAATGAATTATTGACGAGTTTCCAACTAGTATCACAGATTCTTTTGCTTCATTTCTCTCAACGATTTAGTAACGAAATTTCTGAAACAGGAAATTCAAATAATGTTCAAACTACCAGGGGATTCCCACATCTATGTACACAGAAGTCTTTGACACCTGCATTTTTTCTTATGCACGACTTTACTTACTCTATTATTATATACAGTTCTGGAGCACGAAATATACGTTTGTGTCCATATCTATGTACGCTAGAAAAGCTCACAAATTCTATGCTACCCTGATTAGGTTTACGATATTTTAGGGCTTCTTGATATAACTGCATAAAAAAGCAATAAATTATTTGACTATTAAAAGCTGAATGATATTGATCTCTTACCTTGTATCCTAGTTCAAAAGGTACTATATAATCATCTTCAGCATGTAAAATGAGTATCGGACAATCCACGTTTAAAATATGTCTGTCTGTTGCAAATATGAAGTTATTGCCTTGCATAGGTTCTGTGACAGTGAAGTGAAACCACGGCAGATATCTAAAAACCTAAGATAAAAGATAAGCCACTTTGCATACAGATGTAAGTAACACGTTTACTTTTGAGAGTGGATATTCACTAATTTCTTCTCTCATGTTTGTAAAGGGACTTTCTAGTATAAGACCTGAGGGTCTGATACTGTGAGTCCCTAGTAACGAAACCATGTGTGTAGAGATCGCTGTTCCTAACGAGTGACCCCAAATAAAAATCTTACTTGATGTTCTATTAGCTACCCACTGATAAACAATATAAGAATCTCTCACGACACCAGTTTCGGTTGGGGCTACATTCGACGAGTCACCATATCCTACATCGAGTAAAATCAAACATGAGACCCAGCTAAAAGAAAATTGCAAAGTTGTTTACCTCTATAATCGAAGGCGATAACGTGGAAATGTTTACGTAAAATCATATACAATGCAATTCTGTAGGACGCAGCTCGATGTCCCGAATTTCCATGATGGTAAATAACAAAGCTATCACCACTGTTCATAGCATTATCCCATGAATCATTATCTGTTTCTATATGCGAGAGATTATCTGGCAAAATATGCCAGATACCTAATCTTACATTGTCATCCCCCTCTATGTAAAAATTCCTAGCACGTTGCAAGCCGTACTGTGAAGGTTGTGAGTAGTTTGGATTTCTAGGTATGGTGACTTAAAACATGTAGAAAATTACTACTTAATTTAGAGATGGAATGCATAAATTACCAACTACTTACCAAAACTTGGGAAAACAATATTCTGTTGCAGTTTGTAACTGAATTTAAATATGAATGGAACCAATATGAATATTGTTAGAAACGCAACGGCGCATATCTTCAACGCAGTAAATGTAAATCTGTAAATGAATATTTGATCGAAAAATTAATAGGGAAACGTTTTGAAACTTATTGCAAAAGTTAGGAATTGTAACTACCAATCAGAACTCATGATGGAATAGTGTAATTGGCTAATGTTGTTTATTGGTTCATTTAAGCCAATTATAACGAAATAAAGATGTAAATTGCTTACCTTCTTATGTAACGCTTCTTCGTAATCCAAAGCATTTTTCATTAAATTCAAGGAACTATAAAAAGGTAGATTATTAATATGTATATATACTTTCTTACGATTTCACACGATTCCACATTGTCTATCAAATATTTTGTAGTAACTGAAATGACGCGCGCCCTCTATTAATTACTGATCTAATTAGTCATATATTTTTATACCATAATTAAGAACTCAAATATTTGCAGATTTTTTATGGTCACGGTATATTTAGAATGCAATTCTATTTACTAACATGACAAGAAGTTAAATGATAGTTAATTTATCAAGGGCTTATAAACATTCATTTTAATTCTATCTTCTCTTGAAGTAAATTACTCTATCTTGTTAACAACTATGAAAATGAACACAATAAGCTGTACTTACCACGTCTATATAAACTATTGAATCAAAATAATTTGCTTAACGTTCACATTACGTCGCATTTCCTTTCTGTCATACGTCCGGTTACATTAAGGTCAATTTTTGTATGTCAGAATTAAATTGCAGTGAATTGCGTTCGTCAGCTTATTTGTTATTATAACATAACGGATACCTAACAATTTAGAAATAATTTATAATTAATATTGATACGTATTAATTCGTAACGTTACCATGCATCGGTTTTTGCAAGTTTCGTAATAGTATATATACGGTATATACTACAGAGTTAATGTGAAGATAGTTAAAACTATCATTTATGTCAATGTCAGCCAAAAATGTGGCTGAGGTACGTAGATGACACATTCGTAATATGGCCATATGGCGAAGACGCCCTAAACGGATTCCTACCTATATGAACAAATTCACTGTGGAAGTGGAAGGAGTGGAAGCACAAAAGGCAAGATTCCGTTCTTGGATGCCTGTGCATAGGCATATCAACGGCACACTTAAGACCACGGTGTATAGAAAGCCTACATACACAGGACAATACTTGCACGCCACCAGGGGGCATTTATATGAAATAATTTTTGAAATAAAACACATAACCTTTAATAGTTGTCACCAAAATTCACATAAATGTATGTATATAACATTTAGCAATGGAATGCCCCTGCAGGTGTCAAATGATTTTTTTTCCAACAATGATAGCGATATAAATGCACATATAAACTACTTCCATTTTCAGGAAGAAACGGGTATATTATAATAGATTATTATTTTACCGGAGATAAATAAGTAAACAGTGTACTTGATACACTTAGGTTATACCTGACGTCAAAATCCTCAACGGTCGGTCAAAAAGCATCGACCGTTTAGATCACGATCAGAGTAATCTGATGTTAATAACGAACGCTTTTGGTTGTGATACAGATCAAATCCTGATCAAATCGACCATATATACGAACGTGAATAATACATCTGACGGTCAGATTGTAAATGCGAACGCACCCCAAACAAAACGAATCGACGTCATCACTTTTCTTCTTTATTTTCATATCGACATTACCGCACAGCGTCCTCTCACGGTGAAATAAAGTAAACATTCAAATAAAGTATTTGTGGCTGGTTCTACTGGGCTTTCTTCCTCATTCCTTTCCTATTCCTTTTATGACTGACAAAATGAACTCTTGCAGGCAGAATAGGAACGCTACCTCATCCATTTTGGTCCCATATCACAATTAGTTGCCTATACATGCTTCAAGCCGAAAACGTGTTTAAGAGGTTGACCCGCATACGTTAAAATAAGGGCGTTGCCTCGATAACACAAAACCGAAGTGTGGTGGCTGCACGTGGCCGTGAAACTTGGTGTTACATGAAACTATTAAATTGTGAAATTGTGCGATCGCATTTTGGTATTTCTACAAAAAATGTTTATTTCAGAAGTTTCTTTCGAAATACATATATGTTACCGTTTCTATAACGTTGACTGTGTTGTGTTTGTGATAAGAATGATGCGGGAAATGCTAAGATGGAAAATTACTGCTTGTTGGGCTTTAGAGGGTCATCAATTATGTTCAGTATAACAACATGCATAATAGGTGTTTACGAAAATTAACCTCACAGATACCGTAGTCGTTCGGAAATGTAACCGGTTTCTATGTATGGCGTTCGTATATTATACCAAACTTATTCGGTGCATCAACAAAAGGTTTCTACCGACTGTTCGCGGTTGAAACATAACCTATATAAACTTATTTTGTAAATTTCGTTCGTATACAAATAACGGTGTACATAGTTGTGCACGTGAACAAATTGGAGCCCACAAGTGAAAGCTCTATTTTCACAAATCCATTGAATAAAACGGTAATCCTGCATTTTAGGAACCTGAATCGTCGGGTATCATCGGGTACCCGCAAACCACACTCTTTTCTACGGGGTAATATCAAAGAGTAAACAGACCAAAGCACTGCTTAGGTTTTATACACACATATACTCTTTGAAATTGGGAATCTACGTATGTAAAAAACTACAGATGGTTGTTAAGAAATTTTATTTATAATTTTATGTCAAAGATTATTCCCTCTAATTAATTTTGTACTTGGCGCGATTTTTGCTCCGCAGTGACGTAGCTCTACATGCGCGTGAGCATACCGTATTATTTCTACCGTGGTATAACAGTAAAAGAGGTTATGTTACACCTCAATGTATACCAAAAGCCTTCATTAATTCGTCAACCCGATCCATTTACTGCAACATTAGCAGATTACTAGTTTTCGTAAACGGCTATTAGTATTGACTCTGTTGTTTACGAGAAAGATGGTTCTCAAAATACAAAGAAAAATTGTTGGTTGTTGAGTTTTAAAGTGGGTGTTTGAGTATGTTGGCTATAGTGTTGGAGTATTTAATGAAACATTATGTTTGGTGGTTGTTGGTGATGTGTAAATTGTGAAAATATGGTTTTTGTTAATAAATGTTTTATGTTCTTTGAAGACTAGCATTTCATTTAATTAAATAAAAATCCCGAAAATGTAATTTTATATCAAATTATATTAATTTCCTTCCAGATATCATTGTGGATGTAAATTTCTGTTTTGAACTCAACGAACTTTTAGTTCAAAACAAGTTTTTATGTACTATGGTATCTGGAAGAAAATTAGTATGATATAAACTATGAGCAATATATTTAAGATTCCAACATGTGTTGGCGCCTCTATGAAATGAGACGCGAACTAACCTCATCATTCCGAAAGCTTTCCCATTTTTTGTATTGAGGTTACTAGGTGCTGTATAAGATATCTCTGAAAGTAACTTTTTCTATTTGGGTATGTATCTTGTGTTATTTGTTGTTCTCTCCATTTTGATATTCTGTGTTGGCTTTTAGTTAAACTCCTTTATAATTAAACCTTACTAAGAATGAATCGACGTGAAGAGAAAGTAAGTCCGCGACAAAGGGAATTGTTGGTAACGTTCATGAAGGAACATACTAATTTTGCACAAAGCAAATTCTTGGGTTATGAGGTAGGGCCCAGCATAATAAATTATGGGAGCAATTGACCAACTCTTAAATGAAATAGAAGGCACGAAGGAAAATGTAATAAAGTGTCAAAAAGTAAGTTGATTATTAAGTATGTGATAGAAGGTATTATGTTTAAGGCATGGACAGTTTTAAAAAATAAAACAAAAAAGAAGGCAGCTAAAATATAGGGTAGTAGTAAAATACAAACAGGAGATGGGTCTGGCACTAATGTGAATTTGAGAGATATATAGGAAAGGATTATTATCACCTGCTGTCAAAGGAACCAGTATTTGGAATAGAGACTAAAAAATCTGCCATTAGAGGTCGATGTGGAAATTGCTCCAATTCCTTCTTTGGAATCGTTTCCATCAACATCAATGGCAAGTGCAGGTGTTTTGCCTACTACACTAGGAGAAGTGGCAAGGAGGAACTAGAAGAAGACAGAGTTATTTAAAAATAATTCATATATGTAAAATAATTTTTAACGGTTTCTTTATTTTTAAGCATTTGGTCCAAGCAGTTCTTTCTGTATTCTATAGTTCATTTTTTATTCGGAGGAGTGAGGTAGTGATCCCCTATTACAAAGGCAATTTTCTGTTTTATTCACTTTGAGCATACTTTAAATGTAGCTTGTTGGCGAATTTATGAACGCAGCCATAAATGAGGTTATGTATAATATGATTTACAACGTCGTTTGACAGCTGAAACAGCTGTTAAGCAAATATGGCGATGACGTTTTCTTGTACTTTGGGAAAGTTCCTTAATTCAACATGTTTTCACTCCGATGGCATTAATTACAATCAAAAAGTTCCTAAATACATCTGAAACGCCATCAAAATTTTCTGATGTTCCATCCATTCAATCTGGTTCGATAGTGGATGGATGTGATTAATAGTTGTAGAGGTTATGTACACATTGACTTAAATAATGGAGCAACAACACTTAGAAGATAAAATATTATTAAAAATTAATGGTTTTTAACACAGTTGCACCACCATAAATTAACGTGCATCCGTTGATGACGAAACAGATGCCATCAATTGTTGAATTAAGGAACTTGCACTTTGTTGGTTGTGAGGTGAGCTGAAAAATATCAAATGTAATTGGGCCACGTCACATGATTGAAGTTAATTCACTTCTCTGAATAAAAAAATGAAGTATAGTATGTTTTCACAGTTATTTAATCATTTTGTGTTATTAAGGATGTTTGAAAATAATGTTCAATTGTTAACATGTCCTTTTATAGCAGTATTTTTTTAAGGAAGAAAGAGACTGGTCAACTGCCGAAGTGACTGAAAAATTTCGCTGATTTCAACAATGTTGAATGTTTGTGTGCAGGAATTTGGAAACCACACTGAAGGTTATTTTAGAAGAGAAGAGGCAAACAAATTTATTTTGCAAGAGCTGATAAATGTCTTAAAAGAAAAACGACTGTAACTGTTTCTGATAATTTAATTTTATTAAACATAATATTCTGTATAATTTTGACGACTTTGATTTCCTAATTGTTGATATTGAGGTTATTGATAGTACTTTTCTTCACATTTTCTCTTATTTTCATTTCTTAAGGAAGTCAAAAAGATTGCCCTCAACAAGCAGATAGGTTATAAAAAAAAAGAACGGCTAGCGAAACTTCAAGGTAGGGAGCTCTCGCTAAGCAATGACGTAGTTCGATAGCGATAGAGTAAGGCTATCGGTATCCCTATCCGAGTTAGCGATTTGATAATACGTTTAGCAATATCGTTGCTTGGCGCAGAATGAGGCATCGGACCATCGTGACTCGGTAAAAAGAAGTGAAGATGGTACGTCATGATATATCTGTAAAATAAAAGCTACATTACATAAATAATTCTCTATTTTAGTTGGTGCTATCCAACAGATATGGAAAAGTCTGGGGGGGCACTTACATGAAGGAAAAGAGAAAGGGTACAGCCAGTGGATCCGGTGCAAATTCAAGTGTCTAAATGGCTGTACCTACATAGATTTTAGGCATTTTTAAATGATAACGAAATGATAGCGAAAACAGTTGTATGAACATGAATTCATAAATATTTGTTAAGGTGATTTTGTGGATGTGTGAGTAATCTTGATCAGACTGGAATGGATTGTGAATTAGGTGTTCGTTTTTATTTGTATCCTAATGCGGAGACTAGACACTCTTTAACGGAAGCTAGCTCATCGAGGCCTCGATACATTGAAGTGATGTCATGTTGTCTCGATCGAGGCCTCGGGAAGATAATGCATCCAGGCCTGTATCGATACATTTAAATGTACACACATGTGCGTGATGATTTGCCGAATGTACGGCGCTTCTGTTTTTTGTTATTTTTATGCATTTTAAAATTAATATAGATCTTCAAATACCCTTCTTGGTCTTTTTAATTATAAAATAAAATTAGTTAAGTAAATAAGTTTTATTGAAAAAAATAATGAGAAACTATAGGAATTTATGATTTGAATGGCGGAAGTTTAAAATATGCTACATTAGTAATAAAAAAACGTACTAACAACAACTTGGCAAGATAATGTTTTTATTTGTGCAGATACACTGCATGAGTTGACAAAATTAATATAAAATAGCACACGTAATTAAGCCCTCACATATATTAAAGGTTTAAAAGAATTTATGTTAGTTAAATTCATTACAACTCACGGTTGTAATGAATTTAATAAATTTAATAAAAGACGCCATAGTAGAAAAAGAAGCAATAGTAACCTACCCTTTCAAAATGATCTCTATTTTACTAATAATTTATGGAACATATTCTTCATTTTCCACAGAAAAAAATTAAACTCTAAACATACAGGACTTATAATTGAGAAGAAAAGTGATGACGTCGATTTGTTTTGTTTGGAAACATTTGCAGTGCCGCCAACAGCGTAAAATGATTAAAAGAATGATATTTTTTATCATTTTACCCTGTCTAGGTTTCCAAACAAAAGAAATAACATATTAATTTGAGCCCTTCTGTTATTTACATGTGTTTGGATCTTTCTTTATATTGTGTTTATTTTCTATTTCTATAATTTTATTACAAAAACTTGGCTACATATCGTTCTCACGTTTTGCCGTTTGCGAGACTGTGCAGGTTTCCAAACAAAATTTACGTCACACTTTTCTTCTCAATAGACTATATTTTGTATAACCAACAATAAAAACGAAGTAAAAAGTGAACACGTGCCTCAAAGTTTCTGTCACATAAAAGTATTCCTCCTAAAAATCAATACATGTAAATAAAAGAATAATTAGAACGCCACTTAGTAATAAATTTAAAAAATTAAGATCAAAAGTTTACTTTTTATCCAAATTACGAATTAAATAGTAGGAGCTAATTCGTTTAAAGATTATTATTTCTAATATTAGCGTAATTGAAACGCTTCATATAAAATGAAAACAAGGAGAATCGTTTTATCATCTATTATTTTAAAAATGTTTTTGCTTATCAAGATAATAAAATATAAGTGTTCATGTAAATTATATTTCAGAAGACAGAGCATTCTTGTTAGATCATTCTCTCAAGTAAAAATCAATATGCCAGGCGTGTATATATAATATGTATCGCCTACGGTGTACAACGGGCCAAGCTATCTTGGGAATCGCGAGCTTCGCTCGCCCCATTACATCAATGTATCGCATTGTATCGGGAAAGACTCGAGCTGCGTATCTTGCCTGTTAAACCCTACTAGCCACTGGCGTTGAGGCCTATTCAAACGTTTTCGTACGTTGATAATATACAGGGTGCGGCGTCTAAACCGTGGGTTAGCGAAATATTGGGAACCATTACTAGTTGAATGCTGAAAGTTTGTCTTCGGGTGTTTTTGGTACCGATCTTTTAAATAAAAATATTGGCAACACTGAACAATTTCCGGTTATACCGGAAACGACTGTTAAATGGAACAACCTGTATATTACTTCATTTTATGACGGCACATGTTGTTACAAATGAGTTCTGTTAAGGTTTCCCTATACCTATCTTTGACAGTTTTTGAGAAAAATTGATTTTTAAAGAATTTTGACGTTTTATTGACAACGAAATGAAAAATGCACAACAGAGAAACTACTTCAGTTAGGAGGTCGAAATTTAATAGTTATGTAGTCAGTACGTAGTAGTATTGTACAAAGTTAACAAAATCGTCAAATTAATAATACAGGGTGACACAAAATGTTATTGAGTTATACTAACTAATAAGGCGCAATAACTCACTTATTTTAAATGGAAGACTCTGTATATTGTTAGCGCATATGATTTGTTTAATTATTATCTATATGAGTTAATTAGCACTCCCTATGTCTATCTCTAATAGTTTATGAGTTATTTGAAGTTTTTTTTGTATTAGGAATAAATCAATCAAGCGATCAAAGGAAAAAATATATTTACAAAAAACGTAACAAAGAAACAATAAAATTTTACAAAATGTGTTCAAAATTTCCACCGTCCGTTTCTAAACATTTATAAACTCTTTTTAAAATACTCTGATTTGTTGCTCGGCTGATTTGCAAGGGTTCTAACGAGTTAAAGGCATCCAATACCTTTCCAATCATTTTGTCCTTAGTACATATATAATACTTCTATGTTCCCTGTATACATAAATTCAGAAATCAAAACGAGACATCGGATATCACTGTTGGCACAAATAGTTTATACGCGTAGGCTAATGTTGTTGTTTTACTATTGGCAGACACAAAAATAGAAATGTTTTATATCCATGTCTATTACTACCTATATTACCATACCAACTAACAACATAACCTATCTATTATTGTGGCGTTATATTGTAAGTAATAATTTATTTAGTAAAAGTGGGTACAGTATGTATTTTGTGTGGTTTTAGACCATCAAAACTACCTCGTAACTCTCCAAAAATTCAGCGTTCATTGCATAGGTATGATTATGAATATTTATTTAGAAACGTGTATTATAATCATGCTAATTTTCTATATTTTCAGTCTATCAGCAAAAGGAAAATCACGTATCGTATGGATAAATGTGTGTGGTTTGAAAGGAATGGTGGATGAATATCCACATTTGCGTGTGAAATATTCACCCCGTTTCACCAGTGATTATTACATTGATCCTAAAGCAAAAGAGAAAGGAGATTGGAGTTTGTTTTTAAAACTGGATGTAGTACCCTCAATGTTGGTGCCACGTCCTGTAGCACCAGTTGCGATGTGTGAACCTGCTGCTAGTACCACAGAAAAATTAGTGTTGCCAGTAAGTTCAACTGAATTGGTAAATTCACAATCTGTACTTGCAGCTTGTCAACAGTTAACACAGTCTCAACCTGAATCTACTAATCAAAACTGTACAAAGATAATTTGTCATCTAAAAATAAAAGGTCAACGAATCCACTCACTGACTGTGTGGTGTTATTTAAGGACGAATAATTGAAATACTTTTCAATTGTTTGTGTTAATTTTTGTGATACACTTTTTTCTCCTGTTTTTTTTTTTCTCTAAAGTACAGTCTGTTTAAATTATATTAGCGTCGAAACAATGCTTCAATTATCTTGTTTCACATGTGGCTTGTATTTTTGTAACCATACAAAAGATATGTTTATATGTTTAATATTAATAATAAAAAATAAATTGAACAATCGATGTACTGTTCAAAGAATACGAAGCGCCACAGTATAACGCTAACTTCCAGTGTTTTATGCAATTCTCTGAATGTGACAAACGTATATAATAGTATGTTTAAAAATCAACCATAAGGTTGGTAACGGTAACTTTCGGTAAAGAGTGGCAATTGAAAATTGATGGTAATTTTTAAAACGACGTGGTTGCGTATTTTCCCGTCTGTCGTGAGAGTAAAGTTAGGTGAGAGACAACGGTTGAAAAAAAACATACCAAATTTGTATTTGCAGATAATGGAGGTAATAATATGTAATAATAATTGTTATGTTGTATAATTTCTAATTTATAAAACTTGTAGAATATAAAATGCGGTTACTGTTCGCTGGTGTTTGGATCCTTTGAGGTAGTGAGCGAATTAGCAGCTCAACATGTATGTTTGAAAGATTAAAACTGACTTATAACATTTCAATAAACATAAAACATAACCTGACTTTTAACTTTACCGATAAAAACCAAGAAAGAATCTCGGTTAGTTTGGTAGCACCGTAAGTTACCAATTTCAGGAAACCGCGTTTAATAAATGTACAATTTTCAGCTATGGGCTATTTATGAAACGCAAACCGGATTTATGGTTACAGTTGGTATAAAATAGGACAACAGCTGAATTTTATTTGAATCCTTATAAATCCGCGCCATACGCAGGAACTTCTTAAGAGATTTTTTCCGCCAAAACTAGTTCCATAAGGTTTTGATACGACCCGCAATATAAGAGTACTATACAGCCAGTGATATAATTATTAGACACCCCTGAAAATTGGAGTTATATAAAGTCTGAACAATGCGAAAATAAAACAAATATAAAATATCCAAATCTTTATTGAATATAACACAAAAATTAATATTTTGTTGGACCTCCATGTCCTAAAATACTGCTCCATATATTTCCGATGGCTGCTTTCAGTTCTGGTTTCGACTTGCATTTGTGTTCAGCTACTTTTTACTTTATGATAGGTCATAAATGCTCCATAGGACTAAGATCTGGGCTTTGTGCTGCCAATCCAAAAGCTTAACACCATTTTTGTTAAACCATGCTTTGGAGGGGGCTGCTGTATGACAGGGGGCGTTGTCCTTTTGGAACAAGACTCCTTCTGCATTAATGCGAAACAATTTCTCTGCTGACGTAGGACGTAGAATCCATCCTTCCACTGCAAATAAACATTTCTTCACGCCTACTAACGACATACACCCTCAGCTTGGGGGGGGGGGGG
>JARFOC010001317.1:407613-419443 GCA_031763485.1 Osmoderma eremita
AAAAAGACCAGCGCTACCGCGCTTTATGGCACAATTCGACATGGATTTTTAAAAACCCCTGGCACTAAAACGGTTAATCCTATTTGCATCCGTATGGGCATAAAGCCCTCAACTGTGGCCCTGTACTAAAGAGAGAAATTATACTTGTCTCAAAAATTTTCAAAACAAGGCATATCGTCAATAGTCCTTAGTATATTGATTGCTAGGTTTTCGTTTCAAAATAAAAGGTTGTATAAAGTAGCAAAAAACCAGCAATAGGCTAGACGCCAATTTGTTCGTTAGGGGGATTTCGTCGTACAAATTACGGTGGTACTTACTTCGAAGTTTCTGTCCAGAAGTGCTGGCTAACGACTAGCTTGGCGGGGAGATGGTTGTGGGTACTTTATCTAAACGGCACGGTAGACGGGTGGCGCCACCTGCTTTCTTAGAGTACTGGACTCGGGTCCATAAGCGAGGAAAAGAACCAGTTGTTTGGGGGAAAGTAAGGGGTAATTCGACGAAAATAAAAAGGTCACGGTTGATAGTAAAATAATAGTTCGATATTGTCCGAAATTCTTCAAAGCCAATTTACAAATGCGTCGGCTTGAGACACGTTTGGTATCTCCAACAATAAGCCGAACATATGACGGTAAAATAAGACTAATGAGCAAAGAAATACGCAATTTTGATACAAACAATAAAATATTATTTATGTATTTGCGCTTAAGTAAGACTACCACACGTGATTATATGAATAACTCGGGGAAACAATGCCTAAAACCGCATTAAGATGAACAAATTCCGTGAACGGGCATGTATACCTGTAGCTCAATTTCAATGACTTCTCCGAAAATAAAAGATAATACATTGGTAGCCGAGCTACCAATGTATTAATAAAAAAACTGGAAAACAGGTACATAATCAGTTGTAAAGAGGTTGTGAAATATCAGATTAAGGTACAGTTATTTATAAGCGCCAGGTTAAAATACAGTAGACTATAATTAGAATATAAGATATCACAGGTTCATTACATAGATCATACAGTAAGTCCTCCTACTTTAGGAGAGACAGAATACGGTGATACTATTATAACTAGTCCGGCGACATTTAAAACGTTACAGTATCTGTAATCAACCTACATCCTTTGGCCTTGTGTAATAGTGATTAGTAATGTTCGGCGTATGACGTAAGGTCTATCGATATGATGAGTCGTTGTTTGCCAAGGGTAGAATCGCAAGGCCCTTTTGAATATGTTCATAGGGGCACACTGTATCGTAGAGATGTTTTGCGAAACCGTTGTGAAACCAACTGTTCTCATCGGCGATTTCAACCTACCTACATGTTTAGGTAATGCCAGTTCATATTATGTAAAATGTATCGTGTTTACCTGCTTTTCTAACCTGGGGCAATACAATTCAATTTCTAATTGTGATAATAGATTATTAGATTTTGTTTTTTCAAATGCTGATTGCGATTTGATCGTTGTCCTTGATGACTGTCCCTTAGTGAGCGTTGATCCATACCACTCACTCCTATCAATCACCTTAAGCGAGCTTCCCATGGCGCGTGGCTCGCCAATCTTGGCTTGTTACTTGCAAAACCGCACGTCGCGCCAATTCGGTGGCTTGTGGCTCGGTTTGCGTTTTCCTATTCGTTGTCGGTGAATATTCCGAATCAAATAAGAGCGATCATACCGAAGCTAGGCTCGGGTATATTCGTGGACGCCTCCCCACCCTGAGTTCGTGTATTGCAGAATTCAGTGGCGTTGAAGCCGTCGTAGTTGTGCAGACTCTGTTAGTTTGTCGTAATAGAGCGAGCCAAAAAAGAAAAGATACAGTTTTTGGAAATGTATGAAGAGGGAACTATCCATATAGAACCCTACAGATCGGTATTTTGTATAGAAACATCATCTAACATCGTCTGTTCACGTTTCTTCTTTGCAAGCATTGACAACTTTTTAATATGGAATAGTCCACAACACATGCGTCAATCCCCCTTTGCGAACTATTCATTACCAACTACTACTACTGCAAACTATCAACACAACGCCACTGAGTCGTGCATAGTTCTCAATCGGCGAGTCTACGCGCATTTTGGTTTGGCGAATCTGCATGCGTCGTGGGAAGTTTACCAAACCATGCTTGTTACAACATTTGGCGAGCCTATTGGTTCGCCGAACCACGCGCCGTGGGAAGCGGGCTTTAGATTTCTCCTCGCCTACAATCAATTCCATCTTTCCCTCTAACGCAAATAAAAGATCTTCGGGAGACTAAATTTCTAAAACTGCATACATGATTATTTAATTTACACTGACTGGACATTTTTTAGAAAGTTGATGATGCTGTGAAGAGCTTCTATGATCTTTATTCCATCTTCAACAGCTCAGTTCCTGTAATGTCGGTATGTCGCAAAAAGTGTTGATATACATCTTGGTTTTCAGCTGATATAATATCCAATATGTAACTCAAATTATATTACAGGAGTAAGTGGAAAACCAATAACTCGGTTTCTTAACACAATGAATTTAAACGATTGCGTACCGTATGCAATAACCGAATATCCTTATAGACAGTATATAGGAATCAGTTGAATCCACTATACAATCCTGACCTGAGTTTGTTCGTACCAGGATCTTCCAGAATACCGGACTTTATCCTTTACAATGACTGGCAAATTAATGATCCACATCTCCGTATAAATACTTCATCGTCGAAAACAGATTTATTCGAAATTATAGCTACGTCTGCAAAGACTGACCTTGTTAGTTGTGACTTACAAACGAATACCGGCAACCCGCACATCTCGATTTCGATGAAACTGCACAGATTGAAAGAGTACCCTGGTATAAGAATAACACCATCTTCTGTTTCTGCCCAATCGCCCCATTTCGGGGTAGAGCCCCGAATGGTTTTTAAATTTTTGTAAATATCTCGGAAACTACAGCAGATTTCTTTTTTTGTAGAGTGTAATTTGAAGTATATTACATAGTTCCAAAGATGACGCGAATTATTTTAAAATATTTATAACGAGGACCGGGTACCGCATACCTCCATTTTTTCGAATTTTTTTTATTTTCATTTATCACAAATAAAGTAGATTTTATGATTATGTGACATGAGAAAACGATAACGACACATTACTTGTTATTGATTGCGATTACAAATATATAGATATTTATCCAGAAATTATCTATTATTTCGATAATATTGTAGTCTAGTCTGATGGGTATGTCGATGTAAATAACGATTAACTAAAAGTACAAGTGCTCTGTCACGTACACCATTATCGTAGGTGAGTTCGAGTATTTGTGACAGAGTGAGAGTGGATTTTCTTGGAGTGGGGGTGGAGTGAGATAAGGAGTAAATAGAGTTTTTAATATAAACGAACGGTATAGAGTGTTTTCTTTCAACCATCTATGTAACCTCAAAAATATTTAGTGATACAGGACAGGGTAATACCGTAATACCGGTGTCTATGAATTTTGATAACAACTCGAGAATAACAACTGACAACAACTCAAGTGAACTAATTGACAGTTATGTTTTATTTCAAAAATTATCTCATAAACGCCCCCTGGTGGCATCTTTTCAACAAAGGTTTGACATTTATGCCTACATGCTCTACGTCACTCTACGTGCACTATCTCCGGTCGCGGAGTGCGTGGAGCTTACTCTGCTTACGCTACTCCATTATAAACGAACTCTCAAAAATTAATTCTATTCCCTAAAAATGCAATAAAAGAACGCAATAAACACTCGAAGAGTATATGGAGTAAAAGGATTTGAATAAACGAACTCAGCTCGTAATGCGTATATAAGGTGGCTGCTTCAAATAATACCTCAGAGGCATCTTTTTCGTGCAGTGTAAATTTGCGGTTTACCATAATGGCAGCGATTAATATGCTAATTTGTTGAACATGTTGCTTGCAAGGATTCAAGTAGCCAACAAGATGAAGAAGACAATTATGAAAATATTGCATGTGTTGCTGAAGAAAGAGGCAGTGTAGAATACTATATTATTGTCGTTGGTGTGTGATAGTGAGATATTATACAGGGTCCATTCGAAAATCACCGACAAACTTTTAGAGATGGTGGGGAATAATAAAAGTAAAAATGGGTATACAATCTAGCGCGCCGGATATTATGCATTCTTATAATCGACGGACTTCTATGAAGGAAGTATTAGTCACTGTACTCATCTGTGCCAATAGCAGTAATAGTGTGAGACGAATAGTTATAGAAAATTCCGGTGTGAACGCTTTTTCAGTTGACTGGTGATATGTTGTAGTATATTGTCTATCCAATCAATATCGTATAGTGTATTTACAACTGACGCGGCACGCCCGCTAGTAAAATCAAAATTACCGACTCATAATGCTAAATATCCGAATACGTGAACTGGCCTGAACGTATCGAATTGAGGAAGGATAGAAGTTCCCTATTCTGTGCCGTATTACCATTTATTCATTTTCCGTTTCTGTTATTAGTCCGTCGCTTGTCATTCTAACCTATAATATGATATGAGGTAGCCTGTAGCTGCGTTCGTTTATTTGTTCTGGATTTGGAGCAGTGCAGACCAGGTGCGGATCTAGGAGCGTTAAAAGAGTGAATAGTGTATTTTATATTCGAACGGTTGTAGAACCTTTCTTGTTCTTATCATAACCTTAATAACTTATTCAAAGACTGATAGTGCTATAGCACTGAGCAAAACGTATGTAAAACACCAAAAGGCAAACAAAAGGACATTAAATATGAATATTTTGTGTATTAATTCTTCTTTCTTAAAATTAAAAAAAAGTGAGGTTATAACCGGCTCTATTACTCTATAAGCCCTACGTCTGCCACTCGGTGTTTATGGATCGTCGTGGAGTGTGTTCCATTCACTCCACTCCTAATTTTTCGAACGATTAAAAAAGAAATCTATTAGCTCCGTTTGTAATAAACAAACGCCAAGATACAAATAGTTCTCGTAGAACGAATAAACGAACGTTAACTGGGTAATTAATATTTTTGTTTAGATATAAATAGAAGTTTGCCACCGTAGTTATCGTCGTCCCTTGTTATCGTAGAAACGTAGGTAGCCAAAGCATAGGTACAATCGAGGAAATTAAAGTATTTACTAATACAGACGCTGTGTATAATTAATTGCGTATAATCAAGCCTCGCGAGGTATATTGTTATTGTTTTCAATTAAAACGATTCTTTTTTTTTTGCATAGGAAATAATTCTTTTCCTCCACATGCTTCCGCCAAACAAAAAAAACGTTCCCGAATTACTGAAGGATCCTGTCGATTTGATACGGGACGTTCGAACTTTGATAGGTACTCATAGGCAAGACGCTAGGGAATTAGCAATCACAGGACGACCAATACTCATGGGTTAGTACTAGTGACGGTTCCGATTCTCAAATTTTCACATTGTAAAATACTACATTTCGTTTCCAGTTCCCGAGGATCTAGAACATAAGAATAAAATAGGTTATATACGAGGACCGTACAATAAGTCGCACGTAGGTTTCAAAGGACCAAAAGGTACCGGAATTAAGAGTCAAAAAAATTCTGGCAGTGAAAAGGGAGGACCTAGACGAAGGAGAACGAGGTATAATTCTCATCTTACGCACACATACGTAAAATAGATATGCAGACACACAATCGGATTTATGTAAATTTCGTATTGTGTTGTTATTTGTAATGACAATTGAACGAAATGTTTTAATAACCTATGGATTTAATCAGGCTGTCTCAAAAGATGTAAGGATAATATCATTGGTAGATTATTATAAATATATAAAAAAATCGGTATTTTTTTTGTAAAATGATATATGTTTTGGAATTTTAAGTTGTAGCACATTCCGTATACTACGATGGATGCCTTTTATATTTCGGGAATAGGCGACAACTGACGTCTGTATCGTAAATTTCGGCCTTTTTGACAGTATACTTACTCAGAACATTTTGAAGTACAAGCGATATTTGTATTACTTACGGTGGCTTAAAACGGAATTAACTCGTGAACATTCGTGTCATTATATTTTACAATTTTCGACGTGGATTATTTCTACAACAGTGCATCGATGAACTTAATTCGGAATTTGGCGGTGAATCACCATAAAAAACTAGTGTATACCGGTGATACGCCTAATTCAATCGTGGCCGTGCTTCACTCACTGACGAATTTCGTGAAAGCCGTCCAAAATCAGTTGTTGTTCCGAAAAACATTGATGCTGTGCGTGAACTGATATTGCAAAATCGGCATGTGACGTATCGTGAGATTGAGGTATATCCTTGGGTATTAGTGGGACCAGCATACATTCAATATTGCATCAATATTTGGCAGTCAAAAAAAATTGTTCAAAACATGTCTATGACATCGTAACAGGTTACGAATCATGGATCTATGTCTATAAGCCCGAAAGTAAACGGCAGTCGACTGTGTGGGTCTTTCAAGATGAGGCAAATCCAACACTAAGTACTTCGAAGCAAATGGTCGCCTGCTTCTTCGGAAAAGCGGACATGTGGCAACTGTACCATTGGTGCAACGTCGGACGGTCAATTCTGAGTGGTACACAACCATTTTTTTACCAGAAGTATTCGGAAAATAAGGAAAACCAACCACTGAAGACGGATGATCCTCCGCCAGGGCAATGCGAGCTCTCACACATCAGCTCAAACAAGGGAGTTTTTGGCTACTGAAAAAGTTGAATTGATATCCGCAGTACAGCCCTGATTTGGCACCCAGTGACTTCTTTTCGTTTCCGCACATCAAACAAAAATTACGTGGTCAAAGTTTTTCGACGGCAGAAAAAGCGGTTGATGCTTCCAAAATGCATATTTTACAGGTACCTCAATCGGAGTGGAAAGAGTGCTTCGAAAATTAGTTCAAGTGCATGCAAAAGTGTATTGACCTTCATGGAGAATATTTTGAAAAACAATAAAGCCAAGTACTACGATTAATTTTAGTTTCTGTTCTCTATTCCCGAAATATAAAAGACATCCCTCGTATATGAATGGTGGTCACCCATTTTCTTTAAGTCATTAATATTATCATATGCATATACTAATAATTGCATTATATAAATACACGTAAGCGGTATTTCCGATACAATTTAAAATATTTTTATTTAAACACCATAGAAATTTTAAATGTCGGTGCAGTTTTGGCAAGGTTTTAAGTTGATGTTGTTAAATTATCATTTATATATTGTAAAAAGGAGTTGTGGACGGGTAATAAAGTGGAGAGAAAGCCTACAGTAAGAAGACACGAGCTATCAAGCGGGACGTCAGTTTTGACAGTACGTTGAAACTAAATTAAAATAAGTCAGTCTTAAAATAAGACATTACTGACTGCGATAATTCTCAGGAGGCGAGATATCAATTTTGACATTAGGAAAAAATAAATGAAATAAAAGGCAGTCAAGGGACTATTCTTGACCTGGCTGGGGGTGTTACTGAGTATAGAGGGTCAAGAGACAATTCTTGACCTGGTTGGGGGTGTTATTGAGTATAGAGGGTCAAGGGACAATTCTTGACCAGCCAAAGGGTGTTACTGAGTTTAGAGAGTCAAGTAACATTAATTGACTCGACTGGTTGCGTTATTTAAGTAAAAGTTGTTATCGACCCCGTAATAAGTCATTAATCCAGAGATCTCTGTTCGTGAGTCGGACCAATAAAGAGAGCGAAGACCAGGAAGTGATCAAGGCAGGTTGACTATTTTAAACCCCAACTCCCCGTCGAATCTGGGAGCCGCGCGAGATTGGAATCCGGAGAGCTAAGTCCACAAACTCCTACATTACTCAGTATTCCATTACGTATTTTTTATTAATATTCATATTAACAGTCAAAAGGGACCCCAAACCTTTTATCCATTGTTTAATTTTGTTGTTGTTTTTGTCCTTCTTATGTAATAAACTTGTTATCACATTTATCATATGGTACATAAATTACTTTTACTAGAACTGCACGACTTAAGAGGCTGAGGAGCTAAGTATAAATAGAGTACTCATGTCAGGCTAACCATTTTCGAAATTAAGTTTAAATTTATTGTAAGAGTACCGTTACAAGATAAGCTACCGTTTACAAATAGTTCTGTAACCCACGCCGTTCAGCGTACGTGTATTCCACATTTTTGAATCTTAAGATCCCTATGAAAATCAGGTGACGAGTCCCATGCAATAGATGCGTAGGATATTATTGAGTCAAGATATCCAAAATAGTTATATTAAAAATATATCAGGACTAACTTCAGCTTTGAGTCTCCTGAGCACGTAACAGATGGAAGTCAGTCTTTCACACATCTTTTCTACCCATTCACACCATCTACATTTGTAGTCAACAATCAACCTAAGCAATACTCTTTCCATTATATCTGATAAAATTTGATATTTTCCTTTTGTGTGTTTGCCTTGAATTCGATGAATGCAATCCTATCTACATTAACAGCCAATTCATTTTGAACTAGGTATTCGCCTACTTTGAGTAAGCTATTTTTTGTCTGCCAAATAGCACTGAACTTATTTGCACCAATTTAGTTATTTGTAATACATATACAGGGTCTCCCAAGTTGAGTGGCCTATTAAAATATTTTGGGGATGGCAATATATATCCCAAAGTGGGTTACATTTAGATATAGGGAAACCTTAATATTTTGCCTTTAAAATAGTATTTAGAATCAGAATTTGCTATAAAAATTATAATATTCCATTTAAAACAAGAGAGTTAATGGCGACTTCCGGTCAACCAGAAGTGACGTAAAAGTGAAAATAATTTACACTGAAAGATCACTTTGGCCTAGGGCAATCTACTTATTTTCAGAGTTTTTTTAAATATTTCCTTCCCTAAAATATTTTAATAGCCCATTCAGCTTAGGAGAACCTGTATAATGAGGATCCAAGGACACTTCCTTGCGGTACGCCTCGATTCCAAGACAGCTCACTAAAATAAAATCCATAAATACTAACATACTGTGTTGTCGTCTGAAGCAGACTGTTAAACCACTCTTCACTCTTACCCCATAAGCAAACAGTTTTTCAAGTAATGACTTACAAGATCTAACGTTTTACTTAAATCACGAAACATACTCAAGCATGTTTTCCCTTTATCAATATCATTGTATAAATATTTTAAGAAGTTATAGCAGCAAAGGTATTACGGCCAGTGCTGAATCCATATTGTTGGTCGTTCAAAACACATTTTTTTCCAGAGTGACAGTCTTTGATCCATTCGACAGTCGATATCTATGCTACTATGATAGCGAAACATATGTAATTTTATTGAGCAGTGTGTTCACTTTGTGTTGTGATTTGTTATTATGTCGTGTAATGCTCAAATAGTTAAAACCGACTTCATTAAGTTTCTATTATATTTTATAGTTCGATATTTGTTGTAAACCATTTCTCGTTGACTAGTAAAATATTGTATTATACATTTTACATTTACGTTTTGCATACTATATTACGAGATACTTTTCCATGTTTAATTAATTCAACTGTTCCTGAACAAGTGGCATTTTGATCGCCATTTATTTACCTGTTAAAGATTGATCCGTACTCGATTATAAACTGTATATCTATTTTGTGTATGTGACTTTCTCGCAATACCTGAAACATCTATTAATATTTGAGGTGGCATCTATTTAACAGGTGTAAGAAATGCGAAGCTTGTCAGAGGAACGATTGCGGCGAATGCAGCTTCTGTTTGGATATGGTGAAATTCGGTGGGCCCGGCAGGGCGAAACAGACGTGCAATATGCGCCAGTGCTTGCAACCTATGCTGCCGGTGACAGCTGCGTGCGTCCACTGCGGGTTAGATGGCTGGGGACAGACACCGGTGGTACCGCTACAGAAGGGACCACAACGCTGCGAGAGCGCCAGCACATTAATGGAGTGCTCTGTAAGTTATAATAATCAACCGGTGAAGTAGTTGAAACTTAAAAACCATCAAGCACGTTTCTCATTCTTGATAAAGTTATTAAATGTGTTGATTTATGATTTGATACTCGCCATTTTCGTAATCCTCTAATTTTTTGTAATATAGTCGCATATACTAAGAATGCTTTGGTGTTACGGAAGGTAGGAGTAAAGTGTTGGAGAAGGGAAGGAGAGAGAATGGTGGCAGCTGGACTGATTTATTTATTTATCGTATGGCTTCGATACATCAAAAATTACATAGTGCTGGGCTTAATATTTACAGTATGGCATCTTATAAACAAACGTCTAGATTATTTATGTAATCTATCGTCTCTGGGGTCGCTAGCAAGAAGTCGGCCATCGTATGATCTTTTGGGACATTCCTCTGTGACGTGGGGGATGATCTGTGGTTCTCCGCAATCACATAAGTGGGATGGTTGTTTACCCCACCGGGGAAGATGTGGCTCAGTACTCGCGGCCATTCTGTAGGTGTTGACTTGATGACTCCAGCAGTCATTCTCATGGCGTTATGCAGTTGGACTGAGTGGGGTACAAATGCGTGCATGCGAACTGGTAAACTGATCCCCATCCCCCACTCCTAGCTTTCAAACTTCTCATTCATTTATTCTCGAGATTCTGTCTGCGAGAACTAGAACTGTAACGAGTATAAAAACGGTAACTGCAAGGTTTGCCAGAAGCGCAATTAACGGTAATGCATAGGGATACTTGTAAACAGAATTCATCGCTTCACATTTTTACGAATTTATTATATTAATACAGCAACAAAACGTCATAGCCACCACGTTTTATTAATTTGCACTTGTGAACAAAAAGATCTTTAAGGGTGCCGAAGTGCATCTATGAATTGAGTAATAAAATACCGATATTCTTGAGCAAAGGGAGTCACAACCATGCGTAAGAAGTTTAAGAGTTTTACGAGTTGGCTTAAAATAAGGCTGTGCTGCTGTCCATATTCGAAAAACTTAATGCAATTATTTCTCACCTTCAGGGTTAATGTTTTCATCAAACAATTATCACAATAACCACGTGTCGTCTCTGCAAAACGCTCATGCAACCAGAGTACCATGTCAATGGATTCCCGAGTTTTAGTTGAATAATAATGGGGTTCACCAGGACAGCAGTTGTGTCTCCTTGAATAACATCTGATAGCCGGTTTCCAACTTCCGCTTATCTTCAAATCCTTCATTGGGCCAAAATCTTGCGGGAGCCTGGAAATGTACTTAACTTGCAAACTACTTGCTTTTGCCATAATTTTTTGCAATATTAAGAAAATGTCGAACTCATGATCTTCGTAATTTGATCCCAGGGCTCTAAAAGGAGGACAAAACACCATATTACGTACAACACGTGAAATCATATTGCACCAATAGCGTGAACCGTTTATTATCTTCGGCGTGAATAGAGCACCAATCATATGTACAGTTAAGGAAGTATGTATCGAGAAAGTTCTCTGCGCATAGGCAACACAAATTACAACGAACTTATGGGAATGCTCTCCTTCGCATAATAGCAATCATATTGTATAAGGCACATATATTGGGCATAAGTATGGAAATTGGAAGCAAACAAATGAAATAGAAGTATTCTGCTCTGTTCATCTTGCCGGCGCACCGTCGAACGCGAATGAATAGAGACGTTGTATAGACTGAATAATTCGGACCGTGTTTTCATAATAGGCCCGCTCTTTGTAAATATCGCCTTTTTTACTTGAAATGCCTTCCCATAAACGAAATTTATTTTTATTTAAAACTGTAAATGGATATATTGGCTGAGTTGCAGCTAGGTCAAATTTTATATTCCTAGTATGGCTACGTTCGGTTAGCGGACGGTACGAATTGCTAATAATCCTCTAACGTAGGTTAGGTATAGGATACGGTGGCTTAAAATAAATTTAAGTTAAAAAATACCCCTTACCACCTTGTTGAGT
>JARFOC010001317.1:430067-443637 GCA_031763485.1 Osmoderma eremita
GCACTCTGGGAGATTTGCACCACACAGAACACCACTTGAATAACACTACCTTCCGGCTTATAATCTAAGTCTATATAAGCGCCGAAATACGTATCCAGGAGTTCTTCACTCATCGAGGTGGTAAGGGTGTTTTTTATTTTTTACTATTTTAAGCCTCCATATCCTATTTTGTATTTTACGTTTGGATACATAACCTAAAAAGTATTTGAATGTTAAGCACATAGAGCAGATATTTTTCAATATGCGTTTCATGCGTTGGTTAGGTCAGTTGTCAAGTTGTTTATTTGTCCCAAAAAATATTGCTACTCCTTACTCTCATTACTTTAATAGGTTCAAACTGCAAATACTCCGAACTTTTAGGGCAAAACAAATATATTATATAAAGATATATATAGTACTACAGGCGGCGGCCTACAGATGTCGCCAGTAGTTGTGTTTTAGACGACCAAACAAATATATATACACTACTAAGTTATCAGTGTTAATTATTCGTCTGGTCATCTAAAAAGCTACTGCGACATGTGTGAGTCGCCTGTGGTACTACCCATTGACCATATATATCTTTTTAGTTTGGTACTACAATAAGGCTATTAACTTTGATATCCTATTATATCATAGTGTGCTATAATATATAATGTAAAGTCAAACTGCTAAGTGCAAAACCTAGTGGATTAAATATCAAATAATCTCGAATCGTAGCAACATCGGATGTAATTTCCCTAATTTCCGGTGGGCTGCATAATGAATTCTCATTAATTTGCATTAAATCTAATAAGTATAAAATACGTTCGTTTTATCCGCTCAAGGTTAAGTGACGTTACCTTGTGTATCCCACCCTATTCCCAACTTTACGAACGCAATCAAAATGTTACTATAAATAAGTATATTTTGCTTTGTGTCCAGCGGCGGCTGGTGCTGGCATTTTGAGTGGGCAGTAGCAAAGATAACACTGATTCGTACGGTGTCATCTCTAACAGCACGGAAGCTATACGAAGACGCACGAAGCACTATCTGAGCTACTGCCCATCCAAAACGTCATCACCAGTCGCCGATGTTTGTGACCATATTTCTTTCACATATCCACCCCCAAACGGATGTGACAACGCTGTGCGGTATCCTCATCAGAGTTATATAGCTTTTTAAAGGGCTAATGGACTATACATTTTATAACTATTACATAGTTGTAATATAAAAAGGAAAATAAACTTTTCGTATTGAGGAAAGTTGGCGGGTAAATTGAAAAGGCTATTTGATTTCTTTTGTAAGATATATTCATCAAACGAAAAACAGGTGCAATTGTATGTATATATAACGTAAAAATAGCAAAAGGAAATTATTCAGCTTAACTATTGTATTATACTATTCAGTAGACTTCCAAGATCATATAATGACGGAGAAACAACTGCAGTTTTACTTTGTTGACTTAAATAGATATACAACTGGCAAGACACTATCACTCACAAAACAAAATTCAAATTTGCCGCAATTATTTCCATTATTTTTAGTATCTTCAACGTAAGGATATTAAAATACCTATTAATTTAATACAAAATTGTAGGTAATTCTATGCTTTAATGTTGAAGTTACTAAAAATAATGGCGGCAAATTTGAATTTTGCCTTGTGGGTAATATCGATTGGTGTAACAGATACAAAAGAAATGGTCCCGAAGCTATATGAAAAAGAAAAAAGTATATTCCATTTTTTGGCTTGAAGATAAATGAAAGTTAAGATTTTTATGTCATTAATTAACTTAAAATTGGGGTTTCCAATATCTGTTTCCGCTTTGAGGAATTAATTTAGATACGGCCAAGTACATTTTTTTACGTGTTTCTATCGAAAATACGGGGATGACACTATTTTTTTTAATTTGATTTTTACGGTTAGAGTTAATAACTGGTAACACAAACTGAGTGCAGTGCTACAGAAAAGCAGTGTATCACCGTTTTGTTGAATGGTTAATTTGCTGATACCAAAAATATCGTAGTTTTTTTATAACTAAGTTGCGTAACGAATGTACAGGATTAAAAATAAGTTAATGATGGTCCTTCTAAGCCGAAACGTTATATTATATTCCAATTGCGTCAGCTTATAATTATATTAATCTATAACAAAAACAAATTCTATAAAACTTTGCCTATGTAGCGCAAAGGTATGAAGTATGATTTTCCATTTACACAATTAAAAGTAATTCTATTATTATCCATTATTTTATTGTTGTATATTAATAAATATATACTTTTTTATTTTAATACCAATACTTACGAATTTTAAATATAAATTGGTCCTTTGACAGAATTCATAACTTTGTCCTTAATCTTATGAATATAAATACTCTCATAATTATCCAATTGAGACTAAGGACTTGTTTTACTTTCCTAAGATTTTTTGTTGAAATGCCGTAACCTGTTTCCGTAATATGCTAGGTAACACTAGACTTTTCTAGGCTACCACCTCTAAAATGAGCAATGTGCTCTTTAAAACGCGCTAATATTGATCACCTTGTTTGCCCAATATATTTTACATTAGGTATATTCCTTACAATCTATTTCATAAATTTCTGATGTACCTCAAATTTATCTTTGGCATTTCCTAAAAGGTTAATTAAAGAATTACTTGTTTTGTACGCGAAACGTAAATTATCGACATAAACCCAAACTGTCGATTAAAAAACGGTACAACTCTTATTAGCGAGGTAGTCAATTTGTGAAACTGCCATTTCATAACTCAACTAAAAAACTATCAAAAATTTACGTAGTGCATACAAAACAAATAATTCTTTAATTAACCTTTTAAGTAATGCCAAAGATAAAATTGAGGTACAGAATTATCAGGAAATCAGGAATTTATGAAATAGATTGTAAAGAATGTAATGTAAAATATATTGGGCAAACAAGGGGAATAACTTTAACGCTTTTTAAAGAGTACGTTGTTCATTTTAGAGATGGTAGACCAGAAAAGTATTGTGTTGCGCAGCATATTACGGAAACAGGTCACGGTATTTCAACAGAAAATCTTAGGTTAGTGGACCAAGTCCTTAATCTCACAAAATAGGATAGTTATGAGAGTATTTATATTCATAAGATAAATTGAGCAGTCTATTTTGAAGGTACCATGTAAAAATATCAGCCCCCGTGATTGCACCAATCGGTACACTTACGATTAGTACGATATTTTGTGTACACACATAATTAAAACATAACCTTTGCTGTAAATAAATCTTTCTACACCTTTGACTGTCAAATAGCAGTTGACTAGCTTTTTTATGCTTGCATTGATAAACCGGCTCATCCAAATGGATATTAAGGATTTATTTTATGAATGAAACACAAAATACTTGGTAAATTTTATTAGTACCAATGGAATGTGCAGGATCAGCAATCCTGTATGGAACACTTACCACCTACATATGACGTCTAAGTATAATTGAGGCTCTATTACGAAAATAACGTGGGATATTTTCTTTTAGATGTGTGATTAGTGTTTGTGCGTTGGTATACATCCTTCCTTTAAAAATGAATCTTGAGAGGTTAGGAGCAGCACAATAAGTAACCATTTCACACCCGAAAGAAAACATTTCAAATACTGCTGTTGAAATAGAGCTCAGATTATAAGAAAGGGTCAGGAAAAGCATTCCACATAGAATGGAATTATGTCAACGGAGTCAGATATTAGCGTTCCATACGTAATGTGCTAAAGATCCTTTTCCAATACCGATAAAATTAGAACAAACTAAATATTTTACGTTTTATTTATGAAACAAATCCTTTACGTCAAATATAATAAGTAATGGATGATATTTAGAATTTCTAAACCACAAATATAAATTTTATTCGTGTAGTAAGTCAGGTAAGAACTGCTGTGTTAGTTAAAATTCATAAATGATAGTTTTAAAGAAAAAATCTACCAAAGAAAAGATTTCTTCATGTTATAATTAAATGTGATGTTTCGTTTCATATACAGGTTCTACTCACTTAACGACCAAGATCCGTTCCTACAACGTGGTCGATAAGCGAATCGGTTGGATATGCATGATTTTAAACACAGGTTTGACATACTCGCTTTTCGGACTGCTGGGTCATAATTGTCGATATCGAACGACTCGCTATTAATCGTTAACTGGGCAGCACCGGTACATATGTAGAAATATAAATTAATACAATATCTGTATAAATATAAATACGTAAAGAAATTAAAATAAATATTAAATAAATAGATTTGTACATAATTCTGTTTTATATTGCATATAATAAATAAGGAAAAGATCAACTTTGCGTGCTATAGTATTATTACTATTATTCGTAGTTGTAATACCATGAAAATATATATATGTATATCAAGATGCTAGTTTATATACTTTTTTTACAAACCTGTTATAAATATACATGGTAGAAGTAAATCATATTAGTTGTTAACTTGGCATACGTTCTTTCCAGGATCGCAGATTTAATTATTGTGCAATTACTTTTAAAATGTTGTCCTTTACTATTAATTTTAAAATCGAAAATAAATTATTCTGTGGTACAGAAACATTATGTCTATACTACATTAATGATAAATATAACGAATATTATTTTTTGTCAAACTAGTAATGAGTTTAATAAAAATATGACTTAATAACATTTGTGTGACTTTATTTATTTTACGATGCTTGTGATCACTGTGTATATTTCTCACGATTCTCCCTTAATTTTTTTATAAAAAGAAAAGGGTTAATATACTATTGTTTAAGGGGTTACACCACCTTGATATGCCACGTCAAATTTTTACATTTGTGAGCTCGTTTACAGTTGTTGAAAGCTTAGCTTGGAATGTATTTATGTAATCTGATCTTTTAGTGTGATTTTTATAGTTCTGGATGTGCAATCGATTTGAAAATTTGCATACTTGCGTATTCTGGAAGACCACGAAGTTTTCGCTAATTTTCGAACAGATAGGACCATAGATTATTATTAAAATTAATCATGTTTATAATAACAATTGAATATGTTCAGATTTAGATATGAGATGGTGACGCTGCCGCCACCCTCTCGTATATAGCTGAATTGTATCCTATATTACCGCCAGTTTATTCAACCATGGATATATTAGTGTTTTGTTAATGATGCGTCTATTAAATATAATCATTGGACCGAAAGCAAGTTTCAATAACTGACGCAGGAGCGCAGGAAGACAAAAGAAGCTAGAAAACTCAAAAGAAGGGTTCAAAATGAGTTGGAGAACACGATTGCGTCTATGGAGGGATCAATGTTACGACCAGCAGTAGCAGATTAAAAGTAGTATAGACAAATTCTTGATTATAAAACGCTAATGCAGTACTTTTACTTTACACTTTTCTCGAAAGGACTTTTAAAACTGGTGGACACTGTATCTTGAGATTCGACCGATTTTAATCAAATTTAGACTATATGTCTCTTATACTATTATCTACAAAGTGGCATAAGCTTTTTTGATAGGATGCTTCATTAATTTTTCAATTGTTCAACTAAAAACTCGACATTTTATTTCAAACAGCTGTCAATTGAAAATCCACAAAACCTCTTTTAATTTTTCCCCACGCTACTTTCTAGCTAATACTACTAATATGTTCATTTACAAGAACATTTTTGAGTTTTTTTTGTCGGCCAAATTCTGATGTTGGCAGATGTCCCACCGTCGGCAAGCATCACGGGGTATTCAGGGCAAGTTATATCCCTCTGCCATTTTCTAATCTTTTTTTAAAATTTTATATGACATTCATGTATGTATATGTTATAAATAGTGATAATAACAAAGTTTTTAGTTAATAGTTGCATCCGAAAACAAGTTCTCTTTTTGTGCTATTTTTTTTTTTCGGAGCTCCAAGGTATTGTAACCCTTTAAGGGTGCGTTAATAGCTCTGTTTCCATAATAAGAACTAATCATGTCGTATATTATAAGAGAACTAATTATGTCGTATATAGCTCTTGCAATTAAACAACCAATTTTCGACGTCTTTACATGACATGATTGCCACGTCTTACAAACCATATCATATGGTTTGACAGATATATAGTTAGGTTATGGTTAAAAAATACGAAACCTATCAATACCAAACAGAACGTCAAAATGACAAATGTCAACTAGGTGCGTTGACAATTTAACGTATCTATGCAACTGGCAACGCTCTAATTGAAGAAATCCCACGCGCACGAAATGTCACTAGATTTAACATAACTATGCATTTGCAAAATGTGTTTGGTTGTGTTGGCATGATTTTAACATTTTCGCTGTCATAAGTGGACTGTTACTGGAGAGCTATATATTAGATATGCAATGGCACCACGAGTACTATTGTTGAGATAATGTTTGAAAATAAAATTTAGAAAGAGAATGTGTTGTTCTAAAAAAGGATATAGCACTTGTTTTTCTGCAAAACTTTTCCACATTGTAGGCTAAACTCCTTCAAGGAGTGTAGAGCCTCACCATTGTTATACTAATATAGAAGATAATAATAATAGTCCCCTTTTAACAAGCCTCTCTAGGCTCTTAGGGGAAGGCAGGGTGTGGTCTGCAAAGGTTACTAGCCTTTTCGGTATACTAAGACTGTAACGTGGCAAGCGCTACCGCCTACTATTATTACCCCAGAATTTGACTTCCAGGTACTCATTTTTACAGCCTGAGTCGAGCCGTGGCCGTAAAAACGCCATCGATGTTATTGGCACCGGCCGGGAATCGAACCCGGGGCCCTTCTATTTAGTAGTCTAGCAACCAACCCACTAGACCACTACGGCTAAGAAGATAGATAGATAGAAGATACTTCCCTAAATATGTTCAAACCTATGCCTACTATAATTTTCTATTCATAAATATGAAGTAACATGCATGTCGTATGTTCCAATTAAAAAAACGGAGGCATATAATATAGAGTAATAAATAGACACCTGTATATGTCAAAGTATTTTTGAATTGTAAAAGCCAAAAAACAATCAAAAATTTTGATTTTTTGAACAGATAAACAAGCTGTATAGTGAGCTGTTTTATTTAAAAGTACATACATTAAATTAAACAACTGGGATAAAATGTAGAATTTTAGAAACAGCATTTTACTAAAAAATATTGCATTGCATGGAATTAATAAAAAAAATTCAATTTGATTTAAACTATAGCTTGTATAGTAAATTACAAGTTCGTACGTTGGTTATATTGGGGTGGTTCAACTTAAAAACATAACCTCAAAATATTAGTTTGTGCTTGTGTATTTATTTTTGAATAATGTTCCTAAAATCAATTACAAATTTAATTACAAACCAACATGTATCTCATATGAGATCATTATGTAAAAATCTTTCTGACAGCAAGGTAATACAACCCATACTTACTAACAGAAATCCAAGAAATTTAGAAAAACTTAGGATTGCATACAAACCCGATGGATACCATTTAGAAAAGAAAGGACGAAGTTTTTGGCATAAGTATACACTTTATTCTTAGGGCGCCCTGTAAAATTACTAAGTGGCACAAATTTTTGGTAGACTAGAATTAACAGTTAGTGGAAGGTATGTCGCAGCCTATATAAAACATTTCGAAAATGGAAAAGTTGTGAGAGCCAGTACTAACGAATGGGCTTTACAGAAGCAACTTTACAGTCTCACAGATTATTCAGCGTATATAAATTTGGCACGGGTAAATAAAGAAAGTTACAATTGTTTATTTTATTATAATTTTATGTTAAAGGTTTTAGCACAACGATGTTTGCAGATGGGAATAATTGAAGTTAGGTGTGACATAGAACCTCCAAAAGCAGATGGAAAAATAGCAATGTTCCTTAAGACCTTCGAAGAAAATGGTGTAACATTATCAGAACCATCACAATTTAAGGCACCAAGGCCTTGGGACATGAATAGGGAAGAAAAACCTTGGGAAGTCACAAATTAATCATAAATAGTTGTTACTTTTTTATTTAAACGATTACACTACTGTACATAAATTATTATCATTATAATGTGTCTTGATTAACTATCATACTTGTCTTTTATATCCTTGTATAGTTTCTGCAAAACAAAATATTTGGCTTACAAAGAGGTTTTAAGGTGGTGATTATGAAATTATGTAACATACCCCTTTATTGATGGTTTCAAAGTAATAGTCGGCACCCAGGTCGAGCGTTCTTTCGAAGAAAAATACCGAAAGAACTGATGCTAGTACTAGCGTTGACGTTCTCTTGAAGATAGAATTGTAAATAGTTGTAGTTAAACCGGCCATTTTCGCAGTTTACGACAGTTAGATTAGACAAAAACGCTGCACTCAATAGTTTGACACACAGAAGAG
This sequence comes from Osmoderma eremita, assembly GCA_031763485.1. NCBI lineage: Eukaryota > Metazoa > Arthropoda > Insecta > Coleoptera > Scarabaeidae > Osmoderma > Osmoderma eremita. Next base: position 438,355 of record JARFOC010001317.1, read on the forward strand.
CTAAGTAGAAAATACCCAGAAACCACTTTAGTAACTTTGATTTAGGTTGGCCACAATAGACATTACCAACATTGATATATCGTTAAATGTCATTTCGTTATCGTCGAAGTGTAGCAGTGTAGTGTATCGTCTTTCCGCAATCGATTAATATAGTGCGATATTCTAAATACGTTTAGATAAAAAACCAATTATCTCATAGTTCGCGATATCGGGGCCGTGGGATTCACGAATAGCGCGGCAACATGAGCGAACTTCACTCTTTTTTCGGCAGTTAAGTGCGAGTGATTCGAGTAAATAAAGGGAGCCTAAGTTCGCCTGTCATTGTGCGATATAATTTTGCGTGTTCTGTTAGTGTATATAGTTTGTGACGAGTAAAATGTGAATAACGATAATTGTACGTTCGAAAAATGGGTGCAAAGGATTCGAAACGCTCCTGTCTGAGCTGCGAGGATGCCGTCAAGCGAAGTAAGTGATACCCGTTGAGACGGAGGCCACCTAACCTTTTTTGATGAACAATTATTATTATAAGATGCTCCAATTAGCGTTTTTTTTTAAGTATACGGTACTGCGCCAGTTTAATCATGTGATGATCTCTTGTTCGCCCAAATTCGGCTCGTATTTTTGTTGTTATTAGCAGGTGATTGATCTCAAAACCGAGTAGCGAACTTTGCGCCTTTAAATTTATACATATACGCCTGTCGCGCTATAGATCGTTATTCATCGTACAATTCCATCGCAGGAAGTTTTTTTTGAAGATAAGACAAACTCGTGCAATTGGTATGAATTATTAAGTACACCTATTATTATATTATCTACGCATATATAAATACGGTAAATTATTTATTAATTGTCGTTGCTGTAATCTAGTCTTAACTTTAAGTTGCATAAATATTGCATGTATTATAATCGAAAAAACGCGTAACATTACTCAATCCATGTTTACTGTAATTTTCTGCTGTAACATATTTAAAAAACCACTACGATTGCTGAATGATGTATGCAGCAGGTTAACCTTGAACAATTTTAAATGGTATGAAGGTTACAGGAAAAATGTAAGACGGTTTGTGTTCAAAACTTCGGTACGTATCTGCTGCTGTAATTCCAACGGATGTATTTGTGGTTTTTATTGGCGTTCTATATAATCTAATCAAATAAACGCACCTTTAAATATATGTGTACATACTTCTATTGATTACGATTGTTAATTGATTATATATTTGTGTTTACATTTAGTATATAGGAAAAGTATTAGGCATTTGCGATAAAATGCAAAATAAAATAGTGCTACATTTCTTCTCAGAAATAGAAACTGTCTAGGTTTACCATTTTTTTTATACTAGCTGAAAATTAACGGAATTTAAATGACTACAATTTGTTTCAAGCATGAGCCAGCGAAATTACTCTTGTACACCATTCGTGGATTCTAATTGTACGATTATCATTGTGCAATTGTCATACATACGAGGGCTGTTCTTTTTCTGCTGTGTCTAAAGCAAAATATAATTTAGTGACAAAACACTTTTATTTATAATTTTTCCCTTCGACAGTTAATGCATTTTTTCATCCGTGAAAACCAATCTCCAAACCATTCCCGCGTTAGGTTATTTATTTCAATTGAGAGCATTAGTGCTGACGTCAAAAAATGACAACTCTATGAAGCTTTTTCCAAACAAAACACCACATAACCTCGCATTCTGCTCACGTTATTCGACTTCTGCGTTGTTTCTAAATTTGTGTGCAGCTCATATGGTATCGGGTTTCTTTTTTTGCCCTGTATTCTAGCTTATTAGGAAATCGGTAATGTGCTTTGCTTGCAATCACCACGGTGAGCAGAAGAAGTGCAAGTATCTTTCAAAGAACTGAGTTAAAGAAATAAATTGATTAATCCTGTATTGTACACACGTAGTGATGGATATAGACGGATGTAAAAATAATTAAAAAAATACTTATAATCGACAGCCATCTGCGCCAACCAGTGGTCACTAATTTGTAGCTGCCACTAATAAGATAAATACTAAAATGTTGAACTACCACACAAGAGAAAGAAGAGGCAATGTGCTGGTTAAATTTAAGTTTAGAATCAAGAATATGAAGTTGTTGTTGGAGAAATTCGCAATCGTTTGAAGTAATAATTTTGAAAAACAACAATACAATAAACAGTTGAGTTCCGAGCACAGATCATTAATATAGATTAGAAAAAGGAGAGGACCCTAGTTTCTGCCTTGGGGTACCCCTGATGTGGGGGAGAAAAATGTGGATTGGTGATCCATATATGAAACATATTGCTCTATTAAGAATGTAAGTTGAGAATAACGATATAAAATTGGGTGAAAAACCGAGAGATTTCAGTTTAAATAAGATAATGTTATGGTCAATGTGGTCGAAGGCTTTCGAGAAATCTGTGTAAATAACATAACTTGTTCGTTGTTATCCAAAGCTTCAGAAATAAATCGAGTGATAATGGCTAAGTTAGTGACAGTGGATCGTTTGGCAACGAAACCATGTTCTAGCTCAGAAAGTTGGGGCTTGAACTGACGATAAATGTCGATAAATAAGCATTTTTCAAATACCTTGGCAGAGTTGGAAATAATTGCTATAGGTCTTTAGTTAGTAATTACGGAAGTATCAAGTTTCTTGTGAACCGAGCATAACTTTGTAACTTTCCAGAGATCAGGAAAAATAGAAGTTTTTAACGCCAAATGAAAGAGAAAGTGTAAAGGAGTAACGAAAACCTGAGCACAGTCATGAAGAAAAAAACTGGGTACGTTGTCATGACCTATGGTGTTGTTGTTTTTTAGAGCCTCTAACGAACATAGGAACATCAGTTTCCGGTATGGAACTAACCGAGATAGTGGAGCAATGTGGTGCAAAACAAAGAAAAGTACCACAAGGTGTCTGATTTGGTAAATAAACAGAAGCGAAGAAGGTCTGAAAGCCATCAATAATTGAAGGAGCCGTAGAAATGGGTTCACCTTTAGAGTTCACCATAGGATCAGGGATGCGTGAGGAAGGAGATAGTACAATATGATGAAGAAGAAGGTATAAAAGTAGAAGAAGTGGAGGAGGCAATTCAAACACTGAAACTAGGTAAAGCATGTGGAGAAGATAAATTAAAGGCGGAGATGATCAAATTCATGGGATCGATAGGTAGAGAATGGTTGGTGGACATATTTAAAAAAGCATGGAATATATAAAAAAGGAGAATATACAATATGTGAGAACTATAGAGCTATTTGTCTTTCTTCGATTGCATTTAAAATGTACACAAAGATACTACAGGGGAAACTCCTAAAGTGTATTGGACACAAATTAGCACAAACAAGCCGCATAAAGACAAGGCAAGCAAACAACAGACAATATCCACATAATCAGAAGTATATCAGAAAGAGCAATAGAAAGCGAAGAGGAGGTGTTCGTAGTGTTCATAGATCTAAAGGCAGCGTTTGACACTATCAACAGAGCTCATATATAGAACTACCTGAGAGAACTACAGACACCTGAAAAATTAATTAGTACTATAAAAACCCTGCATGTAAAAGGAAAAGCACAAATGAACGGAGAGACGTCCAGTATATTTAAGATGACAGCAGGAATTAAACAAGGAGATAGTCTGAGCCCGCTTCTATTTATAACATTAATGAATAAAATATTGAATGCTACTAAAACGAGAACACAGTATTTACAGACACATATAGGATACTACCATCTAACACCAGTAAAAATAGAGAGCTTATTATATGTGGATGACATTGTAATAATAGCAGATATGTACATATGCGAAAGTTAAAGGACTAGTAGAAATATGGAAAGAGTAGATAGAAAATATGGGAATGATGATAAACTGGAAGAAAACAAAAATGATGATAATAAACAACAAACATAACGAAGGGATGAGAAAGATAGAAATAGATGGAGGCACCATTGAAATAGTGAGTGCATTTGAATACTTGGGTTCAGTGATAACAGAGGATGGAAGAATAGGAACAGACATAGCACATAGAATACAGAAGACAAAAAATATATATTATGCAATTAACAAAACAATATTAGGAAAAACAGAAATTGATAAAGAAGTTAGATTAAAAGTATACAACACAATAGCGAGACCTACATTAACGTATGCAAGTGAAACTTGGATTATACAATGAACATGATAAAAATCTGGTTTGTCACTGCACGTTTCTCTGATCTTTGTCTGTAATATTTTAATGAAGCCATTATTGACTCCAGTCATTGAAGGAGCTCCGTCTGTTGCAACGGAACACAGTTTTGACAAATCTAAATTGTACTTTTGCAGAAGTCCATAAACAGCATTGAAAGTATCCTCCCCACTTGTTGTATCATGCAATGGTACTAATTCCAGTAATTCTTGGCAGCCAACTCAGTAACTCTTTCAGCGACAGTATTCCGGGACAAGGGTATATTTTGAAAAGCCTTCACGCTCCCGAGACTTACAATTTCCGCGGCCTTTACAAGGCACTCTGTCATAAATGCCCCTTCAACAAATGGTTTTGAGTGTTTTGCGATCAACTCCGACAGTATCTAGCTCGCTTGAACGGCAGATTCAAAACACATTAAACTTCCTTTCATCTGTAAATATAACATCATTCCACTAACATGGATCCTTCTTTGAATACTCTTGTTACAAATGCTAGTCCATTATAGCCTTACCTTTTAAGGGTTCGACGAATTATTTGTGCGTGTACTTTCTTTCCACATTCCTCTAAAATCTCGGTTGCAAGTTTAGGAGCATCTTTTTGATTTTTACTACCAAACGCACTTCGGCTTCTGTTAACTTCTTTGGTTGTCCTTTCTGGTTCTTGGATTTAATTCTTCCCCCATTTTTATAACGTCGTATATCTCCTATTGCATTTTGCTTACATTTAATATTTCAGCAATTTCTTTATAATTTGATCCATCTTTATAATGATGTATCTATTGCTAATTTTCTCAGTTCTACTGTTGTTTTTCCTTTCCGTAGCATTATTCTTTAAAATTCAATAAACTGTATGACTTAACTCCCAATATCTTAAGATAAGTAAGTAATGCACTGCAAATACTGACTGAAATATACCACAAGACAATATAAAATAGTGTTCTCATTATCGGGGATTTACGCGTTTTTTAGTTAGTTTTTTTTTATTTTGAGCAAAACAATGTTACATTTATTTATGCGGTATTATGGTAATACTTTGAAAGAATGAAATAGTTTTTTTTTATTTTGAGCAAAACAATGTTACATTTATTTATGCGGTATTATGGTAATACTTTGAAAGAATGAAA
>JARFOC010001317.1:462084-482880 GCA_031763485.1 Osmoderma eremita
TTATAGTCACGATTACGTCTAAGCTACTTCAAATAGGTTCCCGTCTCGGTTTCAGTTACTTTGGTGCTAGTTGGGATATCTTTTGAATAAATTTCATATTTATTTTTTCTTCTTTTTCAGTAGCTCAAATTAAGTAAAATCTTTGAATATGATTGATGCTGATACAATTTTTTGGGTTCTCGCTTAACTAACAAAGATAAAATTGAAAAATAGGTTTTTAGCGATACAGTTTCTATTGCGATGGACGTATCCAGTATAGCAATACATAAATGGTACCAAGTCTTTTATACTAAACTACCTAACAAACATTATTTTTATTTATGATAATATTTTTTTCAATATTCGTAAAACCGTTTTCGGTATTGATATCCTAAAATTTAGTGTACTTTTTAAATGGAATAAATGTAAGATTAATTAAAAAGACTTCACTTTACGGCTTCGAGTCCAATCAGCTAAATAGCAAATACAACTTCAATTTTAAAAAGTCAAAATTTGGGTAACAGGAATTTAACATTTCTTACAGACTCTATAGTCAAAATTTGTGTATTTGTTTTAAATTTTTATTTGCTCAAATAAACGTCAGCTAAGAATTAATCGCATACTAATTGCCATAATAATGGTAATATATGTTAAGGCATGAATCTCAGTGCACGATCCTCTCGGAGTCTGTGAATTTTGGTGCTGAGGGTGAGTGGACAATTGGGCGGACAATCGGAGGACCTTCATCGGTGGACGGTCAATGCGAGCGCGCTCTTCCGCGGCGCGACCTCGCTGGCCGAGGCTGCACTTGCATATAAAACTCGGCGATCGCAGTTCTCCACCATCGAGAGTCGAAGAAATCTGCCGCAACAGTTACCTACCACCATGAAACTAGTAAGTGCCCGATGAAAAATCACTAGTGCATTTCATTCTCTTCTTTCATCATCGGCATTCTTAATTACTTATCATAATCAACGCAAGTAATTATTCTGGTGTGCGGCGAAAAAAAGTGATCCTGAATTCAGTGCTGCAGGTCATCTACTTTAAGTCGCGATTAAAGTGAACGCGTTAATTTGTCTTCCTTTTACTGTTAAGTAATAAAATTTACGTTGAAAGTGTTTGAGGTAGTGCATTAGAGCGATTTGGAACATCACGGTATTATAACACCTTTTTGTTTAGTAATTATTTAATTTTGCTTCTTGTTGCTGTTTGCTTTAGGTTTTGTTGTTAACGGCTATCTCTAAGTAAAGCCAGTAAATATCATGCGGGATTATATAATAGTCTTATTAGAAAAAAAACCTTGACATACAATATTTTTGTTACATAATTTTATTAATTACAATGCCGGTAGCTTCACGTATGCACTAACATTATAACATTATTACTTTATATCCCATAACAATAAAAAAAAAGTAAAAATGAAATCTTTTGCTTAACGAATTGATAACTTGTGTAAATTTAGTATTTTTAAATACTTGATATTAATTTCTTAAAGTACCGTAAAATAATGGAATTACATGAATATTTTTTGGGCATATAATTTTAAATAAACTATTTCAGTATGTTTCAGCAACAACTATTATATTTTATTTTATGCTGTAAAACCTCTATTACCCGAGTTTCGCTTTAAACGAGCACATAAAAACATACTTCGTATATTCGAATTTTGATTGAATTCCCTTTTCGCGTTTATATGGATGTACAGTGCGTATAATTTTAATATTCGGTCAGTGTTTAGTTTAGCAAGTTAGAACCATTTAAGGTGGGAGGAAATAAAATATAGTTGCTTTTATCATTACAATGTGTTTGAATCATAATAAATATTAAATTATCAATTTTAATTTAGAAAGATAAAGTTAAAAAAAGTTTTTTAGGTAAAATTTATTTCATTACTTAGTTTAAGATAAGGTAGGTGCACGTAAAGAGGTTCGAAATGCATTTCTTACACAGAAACCTAATATTAAGGTAACACAGATATTCGGGATTTACCGTCTTGCTCGAAGCTTTGCCCTGTTTTGAAAGTAAACTGATTGAATATTTGCTATGCAATGTAATTGTTGTTTGTTTTGCAAAAGAAAGTATTTTTTTTTTTATGGAATTGGATCAATTCGAAAACCAAGTATGAAGTTAGTGACTGTAGGTAGTTTATAGATACATGGGCAAAGTTTCTGTATAACACGTTAGTTACTGTTTGTGCTTATTCACTTATGAATACCACATATGAACGAAAGAGATTAGTTATTCCTCTGGACAGAAAAATTAAATCATTAGTACAAGTCGGAGCTTTAGTCTCACTTACCTGGGATAGTAGAGGTTATATTGTATTTGATAATAATTATTATAAATTAGATTTGGCAAATAATATATTAGAGCAGAGTACCTAAATTTGCATGGATGATATTTTTGACAAACCTTCCTAAATAATTACAAATAACAATTCCTTTGCTATTTTCCAAAAATATATGAATATATATGATGGGAAATCTTTTCTTTTTGAATTCCTCTATATGGATTTTAAACTACTTTTTCACGTAGTATTCTATCAGATTACCAAATAAGTTCGTGCTATTTTTTATGGTAAAATAAAGATATTTATTCGGAAACAATTATACGCCATTATTTATTGAAGTAATCACACTTAATGACCTTTTGACAACGTGACGCCAATTTTTGTCTGCCGGTATTGCAGGGCTCTATAGATTTTGAATTCAAAAAATTCACGGACTGCATTTATTATCTTGAGTTTTGTACTGTTTATGTTTCATACAGTTGTCAAGAGACAAAAAAAGTGATAATCTCTTGGCGAAATGCTAGGAGAATATGGAAGGTGCGGTAACGTTTCCCAGCCAAGAACAGATTTTTTTTCCTGCGGTATGCGACCTGGCTGTTTTTGGACGAATGTTGCTTGTACGCGATGGAGCCGTGCATAATACAAGTTAGTAGTGATGGTTTGACTCCTTTGCACAAACTTATAATGGACAATTCCTTTTGTTGTCCACCAAACTCACAATAAAATCTTATTTTGGTGCAAGAAAGATGTGGGAATGTGTGGTACCGAATCAGTAGGCGATAATCAATGATACGAACCTTTGGAGTTTGAGTAAAATATCCACTTTTCGTCGCAGGTTAACATCCCAGTCTTGGTATTTATGGAGAAAGTAATCCTGCAATATTATACTTTCTTTAATATTAACGTGTTAATTGTTTTAGTTCAAAATTATAACTTCTTCACATTTAATTAATTTTAGTTGCTGATAGTTTAAGAATCTTTCTCTATTTGTCTTTAAGTCTTGCTTAACAACCGTAGAAATAGACATTTAAAGTTCTAATAAGGAATATCATCACATTCATTCATAATGAGCGCATCTAACAATGCAAAGCATTGTAGTGAAATTATACGAACATAAACACAACTAATTTCACTTTCAACTTCACGAATTTGTTCGTCAGGAAAAAAAACTGCTGTTCTTTTTTTACTCATATTGACACTGAGAATGCATTAATGTAATTATGTCTAGGTACTTACGTATATATTTTCTCTGCTAAAGCACGCTGCTTCGTACCAGACAAAACATACATATAGTTATTGCCACGATATTTAAAAATGATTCCCAATAACACTAATCAGATAATGGGTTCATATGGGTGCAATAGACAGTGTATTTATATACGTTTTGCGAATATAATAGAATAATGTTTATATGAAAGTTTTACTTAATCTCCATTATTACTTTTATCATTAGGTGCATACATGATGGATAATTTCATCTTAAGGGGCTTCATTAAATTGAAATTATCAATCATGTATGTACCTAATGATAAAAAAAAATTGAGATTAAGTAAAAGTTTCATATAAACATTATTCTATTATATTCGCAAAACGTATATAAATACATTTTTGAATGCTTTTTTAAAGAGAATCGGTAAATTTGTAACCTCTTGACAATACCTTCAAATATTGTCCTGATGTATACGCTAATATTTGTAAATATTGTGTGCCTCACACTTGCACAGACAACAACCGATTAGCAGTAATTTTTTTTATATATCGTGGCAACAATTATATGAAGGTATGCAAGTTTGTCAATTGTCATGGCTTCTTTTACCATTAGCAGTAGTAAATGATTTGGAACATTGTTACAAAATAATTGTGCTATTCCCTTGACATCTCGTTAGCCTAGATTTGCGGATTTGTTCAACAGATGCCTTGTGTTTGGCGCCTGTTTGGCATTAATTCTCTATAAACGTACATTCTTCAAATACTTTAAATTTCTATAAGAGAATTATAATGAATGATCACCTATTTTAAGACCTATTTAATTGGCGTTTTCACTTAGCCTATTAAGTAAAATATTGTTTTTTTTTCCAACTAGTTAATTTTAACTTTTTTTATTGATATAAATACAGGTTGTCCTGACTTAACTCGGTTTGAATTAATTTATATGATGTATAATAATTTGCAGCATATATGACACGGTTTTGAAAGCCGCTTTAATATACAGTTGTAAACTTGGTTGCAAGCCTAAATAATCGTTAAGTCGGTTGGTCGTTAAATGAGGGGTACCTGTATACGAAACGCTTAATTTTACAGGAGTGCGAATTCAATATACATATTGAAAAATGCAGTATTTAAAGTAAAATTGTAAAGGTTTCTATCGAGTTTAGTGCTAAAAGTGTTGTTATTACACCGCAAACGTGCCGTTTTTTTCTATAAGATGTCGCGTTTTGTAAGAAATACGAAATTAAATAAGATTTAGAAATAGGCTACTCATGTATGCGTCGCAAAAAACAGAAATCATGAGTGATTAATTGATCAAATTAATCATATTCGTCTAGAATATATGTACACTTTTTTCTGGTTTTCACTTATATATGTGTGCATTAGAAGAATACAAACTTTATAGACTCTTGAACTTTACTACCGAAATACTTGCATAACCATGTTGCTCAAGAATTTTATTGCGCAGTATTAATTATTAAAATTTATTCATTTTGATGCGAATGAAATTGAATCTGTTTTATGGAACGATTATACAGATTAAAAACATGAAACATACAATAATTATCACCTTTTCATGTAGATACATACAATGTTTGCAGCACAAAAGGGTTTTTGTATATATCATCCAAAAATTCCAGGGCGAGACAATATCTTTTTATCCCAAGTATTATTAAAATGACGTGTATTAATGTTAGTTTTGATATGTTTTATTCTCTTGGGCAATAAAAAGCTACTAAAAGGCAATAAAACAATATTATTAGTAACAATGAATAATATGGCCATAGTGGTCTAGTGCGTTAGTTGCTAGACTACTAAACTGAAGGTCTTCGGGTTCGATTCCCGATAGTGCCAATAACATTCATGGCTTTTTTTTCGGGCAAGGCTCGATGCAGGCTGTAAAAAATAGTACCTGGAAGTAAAATCTCCTTGCCACGTTACAGCCTTAGAGTACCGAAACGCTAACAGTGGCAGACGACCACACCTTGCCTATGGGCCTTATGGCCTGTTAAGGGGGACTATTATTAACAATCAATAATTGTCGGTAACTACGAATAGTAATATTAAAAACTTTCTTGAAGTGCCCTATGGATTATTTCTTCATTTTCCTCTGTTCCTTGCCATCTCCTTCTGATCTCTTATTTCCCTTCTTTTTAGAGCTTCCACTTTATTCATCTATCTCCCCCTTGTCCTCCTCCTTTCTTATTGGTTTCCTTGTAAGGGCTAGTTTTAGTAGTCTTTCTGTGTTTAGCCTTTTTACGTGCCACCCTATTCTTTGAGCTTGGCAAACGCTACGATATTGGGGCTATCATATTCATTTTCTATTTGTAGGTTTGTTCATCTTCTCTATCCTTACTCGGCTCTTACTTCTCTATATATAGCACGTAGCATTTTTCCTTTTCCATCTTTTATATCGGTTCCTCTTCCACCTTATTCAACATCCACGTCTCATAGGCATATGGCGGAAGGTCTTATAACTGTTTTGAAGATTTTCTCTTTTTTTTCGGCAAGTATTTTGATTTTACGAGCCCCCTCAGGCCATTCCATATTTCCCGTTACCTTTTGCAATTCTTGCCTGAATTTCTTTCTCGTCGCGTCCTTTTTCTTCAGGTAGACAAATTTGCTTACTCTCTCGAAGACATATTCTTTTGTTGTTTTTGCACTCACTAGCGGGTGATTTTCTTCTCCCAAGGATATTTCTGTGTGTCCCATAACCATATATTTCGTTTTGTTTTGATTTAATCTCCAAATCAAATGTGTCCGAATCCATCTCATGATGAACATCAGCAGTGTTTTTTTTTTGCAGAGAAATGTATATTCAGCACCAGGAACAAATCCGTTATCATCACGAGCATGAACTAATGCAAAACCAGGTCCAAGCTCGGTTGGGGATTTCAAACCAGTACTTAATCTCTGGATAAAAGCTTGTCGACTATTATGAATTGTAGTGTTTGTCCAATTTTATTTACTGCATGCCCTGTATTCATCCATGATTCATTAGTGTATATTATATTTCGACTTGAAATAATTAAAGTTACAGAAATATCAAATAGCTAGAACTAAATTGTACCTTCTTCTCAAAATTTCTGGATCTCTTGTATTTGTGCCTCCACCGAATAACGTCATCTCGTTCGATGAGTATACTTTTACGTCCTACTTTTTTAAATTCGTAACCCATATCGTGTATGTAAAGTTGCTCGACTTAAGTTAGGGAAATCATGATCAGCCTTGCCAGCAGCAAGAATTGCATTTAATGTAGGTGGCATATTCTGTATAAAAAAAACTATGCACTTTACGTCGAATAGGTGCTTGCGTGTTCTCATCATATATTTCTAGTCGGTCATTTAGTTGTATGCCTTTCCTTGATAATGCACCAGTTTGTTGCTCCTGTCTTATATTATATATTGTACGCTCTGAGCAACCCAAAGCCATACTTGCTTCTTGAACGGTACCACTCACATTCATGGTTTTATTAAAATAATTTAAAACATTTGTAATCATACACAGGCTAAATTTTTCTCCCATACGCCGTTTTCTCCCTACAGGCTCCATTAATGTAGTAAAAATTGTAATTAAATGTATAGGTTATAAAAATTCTAAAAATCAAGAAAAATATCCATATTACCCTGTACACGCTCGAAAAAGATGGAAGCGTTCCGAACGATTTGTACAATTATATATAAAACAAATTAACCTGGAATTTAACTAAAAATATTTTAAAAGTACGACGATAACGATTGACAGCAGTTGACGCTAATAGACAGATAGAATAGCGCTAATGACAGCAACTAAGGATAGTAAGAGATAAAAGTTGCTATTATATTCCATACTGCATACGGAGACTGAGACAATCTATAGACAATCTATCTTGATATTCCCGTAGTTGCTACGTTTCTACAGTTTTACCATTGTAAAATTACACTCCATTTGTTACATTGAGATTCGTCTGATCAGTTTAAAATAAGTAATAAATTCATCATGATGTCTATACTGAGAAAAGTATATTGTACAGTTTAACACAACTGTGGTAAAGTTAACCAAATTCTAGTTAACTTTACTACAATTGTGTTAACCTTAAAAAATACATTTTTCTCAGTGTACGCTTATAGTATGTTTATTTTTTCAATTTCTTTATATTTATGTTTTCTGATATAGGTAGTTATTAAATTTATTATTATTTCATTTATTTTAATATAAAAACTTTTAGTTTTAATGTCACAATAAAAGCCGGTGTTTTTTATATACAATTAGGCGCTTAAATAAGTATAAATCAGGTGCCCAGGTTCAATAATTTTCTCTAGCTACCAGAGAAAACTAATAGTAGACGTGGTTTAATAATCAATATAACGATTACAATATGAATACAGATTGAATTATTTATTCTATAAATGGGTTTAATTTCACTTTTCGACACGTTTAAAACAACGTAAGCGTTAATTTCAAATATACAATTTAATTCGAAATATCGCATGTCCAGTCAAGTCGTGTCCTCACATTTTGCTTGCTTCTTTTTACTGCCGATAACTTTACCGCAAAATAATGTGCACTCGGTGTCATATAGGTGTAATTATAATTATATATAATTATTATTATTTATGTTATATAAGGCTGGAAGTTATTTCTGCAAGATAAAAGCGGCAATAAGAACGCTTAAACGAAAAGTATCCTGTATTTACTTGCAGACTACATGAGCTTATTTTTAAATAAATATAAATGACAAAATATTGTGTATTTTTACCATATGTGTTGGTATATTGATACATGATAGAGAAATGTTAACTTAACATTGCACTAAATTAATTAAGTTTTTTTCTATGGTTATTGGATATGGTGACTGAACACATATTTTCTGCATAGCTCACTTGTACCTATTGCAAATAAAGCTTTCGAATTACCCAATGCAAGCAGCAACTTGGCAATCAGTTTCCCCGATAGGCTTATATACGTATATGTAAATGAGTAATTTCACAGTGTGGGCGATTTTAAAAGATTTTAGAATTAAAAACGGAAACAATGATATTTTATCGGCGCTAATAATATTGAAAATATAAATTGCGGGAGTGAAAGTTTAATATAGTATCCGCTAGTTCAGTCATGCGTAATTTTATACTAAACGGTATGTTAAACAGCGGCGTCGGAATGAGTAAACTCGACTCGAATAGTTCATTGTTGTATGACGAATGGGTCTAATACTTGCTCAAATTACCTAGAATAGAAAAGAAACGTTGATAGGAAAATATCTATAAAATTATTACACGCGACATTCACCTCTTCTTCTCAAATCCTTTTATCAATTTTTTCGTCGGATACGCTGCTTTTTAAATACTTTCCGGTCCCTGGTTACCTAGTTCGTTCATTTCTAACACTGTTTTCTCAATCTTTCGTCCTATTTCCTCTTTTCCTTCTTTCTAATTCTTCCTGGGACTTTCTTTCTTTTTTTAATCTGTAGTTCTTGCTTTGTATACCTTTCTGACTATTGTATTATGATCCATACTATATTTTTTTGAAACAATTGTTTAAATTTTCAAGTAAAATGAAGACAGCTTCTGTAACAAACGTACTAATTGATAAGTTACTTAAAGCATTTGTTTCCACGTGTGTCGTAGTTACGATATATGGGTTGCACACCTGGGCGCTTGATGGTAATAGATAGTATTAAGGTCAGAAGCAAAGATGGGAGATTTATTAGAAAATAAAAATTTATTAGCCGAAGGATCGGCAGATTTGCTGCAAGATTTAGCTCGAACATTACAAATTTGCTAAATATATTAACTAGAATTAATTAGAACACTGTAACTTGATTTGATTTGATTGATTCCTAATGCAGAGACAGGTCTTACATATCACCTTACACTGCCGCCTTGAGGTCTATTGCATTACCCTGCGCATTTGGTTATTTCCTGATTATCCAAACAGATTTACTCCCCTGACAGGGTAGTGTGTGCATCAAATCCCTTTTCGATATGCCCCGTAGTGCGTCCGCTGCACCAAATAGGGCATTTCTCCGCTGGCTTAATGCATAGCATTGAAGAAAAATGTGAGAGGAGACATCCTGTAATAGCACCTATTAATAAATAATAATATACATTCAATATGGCAATATTAATTTAGTTGTTCGGTCTCAACTTTGCTGGTTATTATTTCTTAGTTTCCTCCACGTCTTGTTTCTTCATTCTACGCTCTGTCCAATTTTGTTTTCCGCTATTTTCCAAAGGAATTCCATTTCTGCTGCTAGGAACTTTCCCTAATGTTTCTTTTGAAGTGTCCATGATTCGCTAGCATATGTTGGTACTGCCAGAGTTACTGAATTGTATACCTTTACTTCGTGTTTTTATCTGTTTCTCTTTTCCCAAAGACTTTTTATTTAGTGAATAATATGTATTATTTCATTTTCTGAGACTATTATTCATATCTATGCTTTCCCTTCCGTCATTATACTTCCTAAACACTAATATATTGATACTAAATTTTGTGCTTTGGTATATACACTGAGATAAAGGAATTTACTATAGATCGTCTCAACCTTCGAATTCAGTACGGAGCTTATGAGAATTCGATACATGGTTTCCAAATCGTCGAATCAGCTGTACATTATTACTTTCGGTTCCATTGTTTGGGTTTCTGGCAGTTAAAATGCATATTTTGAGGAAAACAGTAAAATATTTAAAAAAACATAATCTTCTTATTTAAGAATCAGTGAAAAAGTCCATAATTTTATTTATTTACTCAACATTAACGTAATTTATATTTCGAACATTCATTTAAGAATTGGGGTATTATACATTTTATTGAATTTAAGTAAAATATATAATCCTTTAACAAATAATAGCTTCCACTTTTGTAACAAAAATAGCTGGAATCGTACAAATCTCCTTATAATACAATAATATTTAAGAAAGGAATAGCAATTATCCACACATATGTCTTGTTTCAACTTTTAGTCAGTGGATGAATATAAGTAATAAATTCTTCAATGTCATCTTGCAAATTATCCACTATCCACATTTCCTCTTCAATATTTTTACATGCTTAATGTAATTTTGCCAATTTTCAACTGTTAGAGTGCTATAATATCTTCGAATTAATTCCTCCATATCTTTTAGCTTAAATGTGGTATTATTCATTTAAGATTTAACTCGCAGTGGTAAGGTGGTAATCGAAGAACTTCATGACCTTTTTCTTTTGCACGTTCGTCAATCCTGCTTTTACCATACTGCGGTTTAATTTATGACACGCAAAACAGCAAGTCCTCTCTTTTTAGCATATCGTTAGTGGTTGGTATTTGTTTCTCACGGAGCCAATCAATTATGTTTTTTCTCCATGCTGCAGTTGGAATTTTTTCTAATTTTCTGCAGTGATAGGAAGCATTATTAAGAACAATCACTGACTTCTGCGGTATATATTGGAAGCAATTTCTTAATAAACAAATCCTCGTATGTGTCATCTCATAATGAACATCACCAGTGTTTTTCTTGCAGAGAAATGTATATTCAACACCAGGAATAAATCCGTTATCATCATCAGCATGAACTAATGCGAAACGAGGTCCAAGCCCGGTTGGGAATTTCAAACCAGTACTTAATCTTTGGATAAAAACTTGTCGACTATTTTGAATTGTAGTGTCTGTCCAAGTTTCATTTACTGCATGCCCTGTATTCATCCATGATTTATCAGTATATATTACAGTTCGACCGGAAATAATTAAAGTTACAGAAATGTCATATAGCAAGAACTAAATTGTACCTTCTTCTCTAAATTTCTTACTCTCTCGTATTTGTGCCCCCACCGAATAATGTCGTCACGTTCGATGAGTATACTTTTACGTCCTACTTTTTTAAATTCGAAACCCATATCGTGTAACAATCTATGTAAAGTTGCTCGACCGAAGTTAGGGAGATCATCACCAGCATTGACAGCAGCAAGAATTGCATTTAGTGTAGGTAGCATATTCTGTATAAGAAAACTATGCACTTAACGTCGAATAGGTGCTGGCGTGTTTTTATCATATGTTTGTAATCGGTCATTTAGTTGTACCTATGCCTTTCCTTTTCTTGAGGTTTTTTGAACTTGATTATGAACCACTTTGTTGCTCCTGTTTTATATTATGTATTTTACGCTCTGAACAACTCAAAGCTTTACTTGGTTCTTGAACGGCGGCACTCACAATCATAGTTTTATTAAAATAATTTAAAACATTTGCAATCATATACTTCTCGTTCAGGCTAAATTTTGGTCTCTTACGCCGTTTTCTCCCTATATGCTCCATTAATGCAGTGAAAACTGGAATTTATTGTATAGGTTATAAAATTTCCATATTACCCTGTGCATGCTCGAAAAAGACGGAAGCGTTCTGAAAAGCACGATTTGTACAACTATATATAAACAAATTAAGGTGGAATTTAACTAAAAATGCTTTTAAACTACCACGATAACGATTGACAGTAGTTGCCGCTAATTGACAGATAGATAGGTACTTTGCCGACGCCGACATATATAAATAAGTTGCAACATAGCAATCGGAAGTGAAGATAGCGCTAACTAACTAAGGATAGTAAGAGATAAAAGTTGCTATTATATCCCATACTGGACATGGAGGTTGATACGATCTATAGGTCAATCAACAATCTTAATGTTGATCTTCTTTGGATGAATTCAAACATTTTTTATTTATAGTAAACGCTTGAACTGATTACTTTAAACAAAAAATTGTTTAACACCTCGATTGTTGATTAACTTAGCAAATTCCTTCTTCCCAGAGTATAGTTTATTACTTTTGTTATCGTCTTTGTTTATAACTGTGATTTTATATTTTTCTGCATTTATTTCGAGATTTATTTTCTCTATTTCTTCTGGTTATATGCCCAATACAAGGTGAAGAAACCTGCATTTTGTTGCGAGTATCGGCTGTCTTTTTATCATATGTGTAGGGTAAGTTATCCCTTTTTGCTGGCTCCAATCTGTTTTATACAATTACTGTTTGTTGTTGTGTTGATTTTATTGTTGTATTCGTTATTAATCCATAATATTACGATCAGCAGTGGACTTAAGTTATCACCTTGCTTTATTCCCGTCTTAATATCAAATTTATATGGCATTTCTCCATTTATTTGTACGACAGTATATTAATACAGACTTTCTACCAACGGAGCAAAAATGATTGTCATATTTTAAGTTGCAGTAAACGAATAAGAAAAAGACAAACAAATATACCTATACATAACAGGTAAGACAATGGAAGACAATGTTGATGCAAACTTCAGATATGACAATCATTTTTGCTTTCTCCGTATTACTTTGATTAATTTTCTAGATATTTTAAGTTGTTTCAAGCAATCCCAAATTATGTTTTTGTTTGCTGTTTCAAATTCCCCTCTTAGCTGTAAGAATGTTAAGTTCTTTGCCCATCTATCTTGCCTTCAATAATAAGTCTACAATGAATTAAACGTGCCATTAAAATATCGTTTTAGTAGTCGTAAATGTAAAACTAATTATCTACGCTTGTTATAGGCAATTTTTTTCTAATTCTCTCTTTCTATTTATAACCATGCAAATACTGCACATTGAGTACACATTACCTTGCTAACGGCTAGGTTCTGTCAATCAGTTTTCGGCAAAGGTGAAGTGAGTGTATGCGGAACCAGTTTCAATTATTCTTTGTTAGTATGTAGTTCACTCAGAAGTAGGATTCCTATTATTATTATTATTTTATTATTGATAGCTTTATTATTTAATTAATTTAAGAAACGCGAGGTTAGTTAGGTTAAATATGGAACACATAGCTTTTCTGCATAGATTCCGTTTATGTATTTTCTATTTGCTACGTTATTGTAATTGTTTCTACAGCTATTAGAATACCTAATAATCCATTCGTAATCATCCATTTCAGTTAATTACACAACTGAAGCTATGCGTTTCAATTGGTTTAGCAGTGAAATTATTTGTACGGTTTGCGGCTAGTTTCACTATCTGTCAATTTAACAATAATATATAATATAAATTGACATAATTAACCGTTTCGCTTCTACGCTAACTGCATCCATCATACATCAAAACGCTAAATATATAAATTGCCTCAATTTAAAATCAGAAACCATGTCGTTGGCCTTCTCACAAATTCCTTACTCTTTTTATCCACAACGACGTCAACAATTTAAACTATTCTAATTAGCATTAAAAGATTTCCATCAGTGGTTGACCTATAATAGTATCTGTTGTTTCTTCTATCTGCTTTAAATTTTCCGTTTTGTGTTACGACTAGCAAGCATAGATCGAGTGTCAAGTTTTGTTACAATACAACAATTTGTATACAACATATATATTGTATATGTATATTGTGTCGCATTATCCTTTTCTTATCGTGTTATGCAAGTAAAAATGATTATTAAAAGCTTTATATTAACTTGGCTTGCGTGTATGTATGTATGTCTGTATGTAGCTCGATTTATTACTACAATTTGAACACACTTCTGAATGACTTAGCGACCTGAAAAATGCTGAAAAATTTGCGTATCCGAGATGACAGGAGCATATTCATGTACTTTCGAGCAGACTTGATTATGGATTAGTATTAAAAATAATTATTTTGTGACTTAAAAGCATAAAATAAGTTTTTTTTCTAAGCCCTATTGGTTCACCCTACACTAAGAGAAAAAACTTAAGCTTTATAAAGTTACGAAAAAAATGACATATCCTTAGTGTGAGGTGAACCAATAGGGCTTAGAAAAAATAACTTATTTTATCCTTTTATATAAAGCGTTTTATATAAAGCTCTTCTTTTTTTTTTTAAAGTATATATTTTTTTAGTAAGTGAATTTTGTCTATCTAGGTTTATTTGCTGAACGTTTATCGGTATGTACTTAATATATATGTTCTTAATATATGCATAAAGTAAGTAATAAATTTCCATATAAAATTATTATATTATTTCCTAATTATTTAAAAACTCTTCGACAACCAACCTTCTTTGAAATGTGACCAAAAATATGCTACTCGATTTTGTGCTGGCTATTTTTTATCCAATATGCACTAATTAATTCGTTACCCATGGTGTCATTATAATATTTACACTCATGAAATGTAAATCTCATTCATTTTCCGAAGATAATCCAGTGATGACACATCAATATAAGTTCTGTAGTGACTCGTACCATTACACTAATAAGATTTAGTTATGCTGAGTATCTAAGTGTACATTAAATACAAATGATATATTTTTTTTTGGGAAATATAACTTCACTTGCATTTATTAAAAAACCCAAAAGCTAAATCCGGTATTTAAAAATAAAATTAGGTTAAATCGTATGTCTTTCAACTTTTCGTCTTTATAGTGAAATATTGCAATATTTCTAGGCCTTAGAGCAGTGTTTCTTATCCTTTTAATTGAGCCGCACCCCTTTGAACCTGAAAATAGGTCTCCGCACCCCACTGAAAAATGTGTTTCGATTTTTTAGTTTAGAAAAATACATTTTTTGCGAAATTTATTGTTCATTTAAAAAAAATTGTACATTTTATTCATCAAAATATTACAAAATATTATTTTTATTAATTGCAAGGCTGTTGTTGCTTGTTCATTATATTACTTGTGAAGCGAGGCTCTTTTTTGAAAGAGACGCGCGTAAAGCTTAACTTGCATTTAAGCGATTTCTCGCTTTAATTTTTACATGCTAATGCGAGTAGGTGGTGTCAAATGGTAGAAGCGACTGCAATGCTTCTATCGCCAACTGTGGATAACGTTCTAACTGTGTACACCAGAATTGTTGTAATTCTAATTCGCTCAATCGTTTCAAATGTATTGCAAGGTCGGGTATAATTGGATTTTTTTCATTTCCCACAACAATTGAATCAAGGAAGGGAAAGATTGCAAAATTCCCATTTTCAACTCGACGTATCCAAATTTCTAGTTTTCCAATAAATGAACATAATTTTTCACTAGCTATTATTATATTTTTACCAAATCCTTGGATTGATATGTTCAATTCATTCAAGTGGCTAAATGTATCTGCTAAGTAGGCCAGTTTCAGAATTGCATCCTTGCTTTCAAAAGCTTTTACTAAATCACAGTTTTGACTAGTCAGTAACTGAATAATGTCTTCACGCAATTCAAAAACCCTGTTAAGCATACGGCCCTTAGAGAGCCATAGTAAGTATTTCGGTGTGATATAGAAGCACGGTATGAGCAGCACCGATTTCTTCACAAAGGGCACGAAAAAATGCGATGATTAAGCGCTCGTCCACGGATATATTTAACAACATTTATTGCAGTAATTAGGTGTTGTTTTAAGCTTTATGGCAAAGCTTTTGACGCAAGTGCATGACGATGCAACATGCAATGCGTTATTCTAACTTGTGGTAATTCTCTTTTCATGTGTGCAAAAAAAAAATCCGGAATTTTTGCCTAACATTGCTGGAGCCCCATCGGTGCATATTGAACCAATCGTATTTATTGGTAATTGATATTTTAGAAAAAAAAATGTTTGATATAATCGTAAACATTAATTCCTCTCGAAGTCAATTCCAGTGGCTCACAAAATAGAAATTCTTCTATCATCTTTTTTTCTTTTACATATCGCACAAATACCAATAGCTGGCTGCAATTATCAACATCAGTTCACTCATCCAGTTGTATGCTTACTTTTAGTGGACTGACTTTTATGTCTTCTATTATTTGCAGTAAAATATCTTTACTGAGATCTTGAATTCGCGGTCGAATTATATCGATATATTCGATAACGGAATCTGCTGGATTTTTTATGTGCTTCAGAATATAATACATTATGCATTATTAATGCATAATGTTTTTATTAATTCCTCAGCGATCATGTGAGGTTTTTATCTTTGCACACAGATATGCCACTTGATAGGACGCTTCTAACAAGGACTTTTGAATTGCTGGCTCGCATAATTTTAAGATAGTACCACTGGTATCAAATTGAGTATTTTTTTACTTCAAGCTGCTCATGCTATGCGCACCTTCACCAGCATGCAGATTGTTGAAATGCTCTAATAACTTTGATGGTTTGAGATTGCAGTTTGAAAATATCTTGGAATATAAGATGCATTGAGGTCTTTGCGTACTTTTTTTGTTGTTGTTCAAGTGAATCCATAAGCAGCATACTTGTCGTTCCGTGACACAGAAACAATAGTAGACTCAGGTCGAGAGTAAGGGAAAGGGAGTGAGCGCAGCCAAATCTACGTAACTCGCTCGCACTTATTATGTGATGTAACAATGAGCGACGACTGCGCTATTCTAATAACGCGGTCCCGACTTTCGCGTTATTGTGGGGTTACTGTAGTTTTCACATATTTTATTATCAAAAGTTTAATAAATGATATTTAATAATTTATATTGTTAGGGGCTTTTCCCGCACCCCCAGGGGTGCGGGCTCCCCCGGTTAAGAACAACCGCCTTGGAGTACTCCAACCATGTAAGCTAAACGTACCTATTAGGTACATATAAGATCATGTATTCTATAGTGCAGTTCAAGTTTTGAAGGAAGTATTGCTCTTATGGAGATCGTACCCCACGTTGCCGAATCTATTTAGGTAATTAATATTCCATTTGTTGTCGCTCTAAACACTATAGTAAATTTAACTTTAAGAAATCTTCAGTTTTTCTTAAAGTTAAGCTTCAATTATTTATTTGTATGCCACTATAAATTTGTTTCACCATACTATGGTTTCATCAGGTGGATGAAATATGAATATTACAGCGTACAAGCTAAGATATATACATATGTGTACCCAGGTAGTCGAGCGGGGGGAGTTGTGGTTTACAATTTTTAATTTAGTAGGGGGTAGTTGTTTAAATCCAGTTGATCATTTAGAACTAATCCTAACTTATGGTACTGTTAGTTTCTAAATTTTCTAATAAATCAAGTTTTTTACTTTTTTCTGAAATGTGTAACGCTTTAAAATTTTGGTTGAACTTATGGTTTGATTCTATACAATGATTTGCAAAAGTGGAATCCGTTTTTTTGTCTCTATAGCTTCTTTCGCGTTCCTTCAACCTGATCTCGTAGGTTCTCCCTGTTTGGCCTACGTATACTTTTCCACAATCTTTACAAGCTAACTTATACACTCCAGAGTATGACCTGTCTGTTCTATCTTTGTTGTTCCCAATAAGTTTTTGTATGGTATTATTTGTTTTAAAAGATATTGTTTAAGTTGATTGGTTGATTTGAAATTGTGTTCTGTGTTTTTTTCGGAGATAAGTTTATCTAATTTGCTTTTTGGATTTTTTTTTGTGTATTATCGGATTAATTCTGTTTTGAATAGCATTACACAAAAGGTCAATCTCTAGATTGTGAAGTTTATAGGTTTATAGGCTGAGAATGCAATACCTTGAGATGTATAGACAACAAGTCTCTCTTGCTGTATAATTTCTTCAATTCTTCTTTGATCCAAACCCTATTGTAAACCAAAGGTGGTAGTAGTTTTTATAAAAACTGATTTGTTCGAAGGTAAATACGTAACGGAAGACAAAAAAATGGAGAATACAAGTGACACAAGAGGACGAACCGAAATTGACAAATGACAGAAACAGTGAATAATAGGATAATACTAACAACCTCCAAATAAATACGTGGCAACAATCCCAGTGATAGAATAGGATAGACTTATACAAATACGTATAAAATAAAAGAGGATGAATATGGTCCATAAGAGCAATACTTCCTTTAAAACGTGAGCTGCACTATATCAGGCATTGACACTTATTACATTACGCATTACGTTACTTTATATTTCAGTTTGATGTATTGGTAATTAATTTATATCGTAAACTGTTGATTCCACTCAGAAACGGAAGTTATTCTTATAATGTGCAGTCATCCACAACTAAAAATATGGGAAATAGACGTACGCCTTAGTTATACAAGGAGTCCTCAAACTTGGGGGACAATTTTTTTTTTGTAATAGGCGTTACAACTCACTAAATAGAAGCCATTGGTAAAGGTGGATACATACGTATTATATTAACATGTAAATTGCCTGATACTTATTTCTTTAAAAACTTTTGGGGACTACTGTAGGGTTTACCTTACAGCACATATTCGAACTTCTGCAAGTTAATTTGTATATACTGGGGCATTTATATTCCTTTATTCTCACTGTGTTTGTGCTATCTGATAACAACATAAACAGATATTCCAGCAGTCCCCAAAATGTGGATCTCGCAAAATAATTCGCTTATTATAAAATGTATGTGATTTTTTCTTATTAATCAGATATGATCGATGAATAGTATCACTTATTAAAAAAAAAAAAACTGTTCCCAAAGTTGAGGACTTCTGTGTCAAGTTGTATAGGTCCATATCTATGTACATATATAACGTTTGTGTTCATATCATAATGGGAAAAGTATATTATTGGTAACACATATTTCAATTAAAAGCATTTCTTAACATAGTTCTATAATAATTCTTAATACAACCAGTAGAATTAATGCACTTAATTATAAAATCGTGACTTGGTTTCAATAAGTACATATATGCGATTAACCAACATACGTTTACAATACATATTTCTTAAATATGGACATATGTATTGTTTACTAGATTAAAATTCTGCACAGAAATTTATTATTTAGTTGATTCACATACGCAATAAATAAAAATAATCAAGAATTATATTGCTTGCTTTGACTTAAATTAACAGGAATTTATAACTTCGCAAGGCATATTAACGAAACTTAAGGAACATATAAAATCCGAATGGCTATTTTAAAACCTTGCATAAAGTTGGCGATTTCATAAGTTGACTATATTACCAATTTCTTAATTGATAAAGCGAGATGGCTAGATGTTATAATTTTCCGAGGATATTGCTAAACACTCGGAGGTCCGTGCAGATATAAAATAATTTGAAAACTTTCGCTTTTTATATTCTAATAATTGCGTCAATAAGAAACACACAGGTCGGGCTATCAGTAATTGAGTGTTTTGAGATGTCATACAATTAAGGATTGACTTAATTCGTTCCGAATTTTATCAGCTTCAAAATAACTATTTTATTATCCCTGCAATTTAATTAAAACAATTCCACCATAGCGGATGCTCGAATAGGGGGCATGGTTAATATCTTTAATATGTACTGTGCCATTTTTATCGTATTGTCACACCCTAAAACAAAGATGTAGTAACACCCGTATAACACTTTATTTACTTTACTGCTATTTTAAATAACGAAGCAAATGACCACGCAAAGTTATTGATTTCTCTGCAGCGCCAGACACTTTAATGCATAAATTTACCATTTGTAACAATTTTGCAAACAGTTGCGCTACTATAAACTTGTAGTTTTAAATCTTCGCGATACGCTCTAGTTACATACCCGTAAAAATATATCTATCTGATTTTGCATTCAGTATCCTTTGCTACTAGAAGCACGCCAGCTGAAGAAATACATTAAGGTACACGTCAGTTTGGTGGTTACTTTCCGTATACTTTACCTGAAATATGTATCCGCGTTTACTTTAATACATCATTGAAAAAATGATTTAATTTTTATTTAGTAGATTATATACAGAGTGCCCATTTTCATCTCCGTATATGGGTAACTTTCTTAATATTAAAGATACAAAATGGGTTAAATGGACTAAGTTGCTTAGAAAATAGATAATAATTGATGCTAGTGTCACATTTGTTATCCAGTACAAGGTTTGTGAGATATTCAAGAAAAATTGAAAACATCCAAAAACTTCAACGTCAAATATTATCACAACATCCTAAGATAAAATAAAGGTGAAAACTGTTGCTAGTACAGTTTTTTTATGTAGAATCTAATAATGTCATTTTAAAATCCATAGCACTCTTTATTTTAACGCCATAGTTGGCCATGGTGTCATTAAAATGCTTATTTTTTTCTGATTTCATTGATATAACATTTGGTATAGCTGTCTCTTTTAGATTTAGGCTTTGAAAATATTTTATTATGGAAAAATAATAAAAGTTTAAAGAAGGAATATGAAAAAAAAAAATCTAAATAAAATTCAGCAAAAACATAAGGGAGTAAAAAAGCAAACAACTTCATTGTAACTTAAATAAGTGTTCAAAATGTCCTCCATTAGTACGTATACACATTTCGCACCTCCTCAGAATTTTAGTTTGAACCCTATGTAAATTGTGAGGTCTGATACTTCTTATTGCCGCCATAATACTAATCTTTAAATCCTCGATGTTGTTAGGTTTATTCATGTATTTTTATACAGTTTTTAACTTGTTTTATACAGTTTTTAACTTGTGCCCATGCTGCCGTTGGAATTTTTCTAATTTTCTGCAGTGATAGGAAGCATTATCAAGAACAATCACTGACTTCTGCGG
>JARFOC010001317.1:485211-498042 GCA_031763485.1 Osmoderma eremita
TAAAAGACCGCCTAAACATAGCTGTTCTATGTTGTGGTAAGCTCATAGTATCCCTCCCCCTAACATTAACATTATGATTGTCACCACGATATGCAAGTTTAGTTCGCAAATAAATGGAATATCCTTTCTGTAATAATTTATATAGAAATACCAAGTAGCTCAGTTTAACAAAAGTCAGTTTAACAAAATTTAGAATCATCTTTTCGGCATGTAGGTAGCTTTCGGTTAGCAAGACCTCCAAGTAATATATTTGTGCTATTTTATAAACAAACCCATTTGTCTTCGGTACCAATGGCATTTTTATTTAATTTATAATATTCAACTATATGTTGCTACTTCTTACTTCTTGGATATCTAAAGTACAACTAACTGTTACAACGTATGTACATGGCTTAATTGCTTTTCAAACCTTTGTTGGGTTTGGCTTATCTTGAAAGACCCATACAGTCGACTGATGTTTACTTTCGGGCTCATAGGCATAGATCCATGATTCTTCAGCTGTTACGATGTCATAAACAAGTTTTGAAGTACCGGGATCGTATTTTTGAAGCGTTTCGTTCGACCAATTGTCCAACCGATTGTCAAATTATGTGGAATTTGGATTCCATTTCTTCACGGGCTTTGACGGCCAAATGTTGATGCAATGTTGAATGTATGGTGGTCTCACTAATACCGAAGGATACCTCAATCTCACGATACGTCACATGCCGACTTGCAATATCAGTTCACGCACAGTATCAATGTTTTTCGGAACAAAAACTGATTTTGAACAGCCTTCACGAAATTCGTCAGTGAGTGAAGCCCGGACACGATTGAATTCGGCGTACTACCGGTATACACTAGTTTTTGATGGCTCTTCATCGCCAAATGCCGAATTAAGTTTATCGATGCACTGTTGTTAAGATAATCCACGTTGAAAATTGTAAAAAAATAATGACACGAAAATGTTCACAAGTTAATTCCATTTTTGGCCCAAGATGATTCTTTAAGCCAGTGTAAGTAACACAAATATCGCTTCTACGTCAAAATGTTCTGAGTGAGTATACTGTCAAAATGGCCGAAATTACGATACAGGCGTCAGTTGTCAGGTGGCAGCACCTGGAACGCCTATTCCCGAAATATAAAAGACAGCCCTCATATAATTCCGTTACAGATTGCCTTCTTCTGTCAAAAACTTTATTACGCTTCTATGCCCCAGCTTCAAATCACTAATTTTCGCACGGTTACAGTTGTACAAGAACCACAAAAAATATTTTCTATACAGGCAATTTGATAGACACTCGCTAAAAATTTCAATTTGACAGTAAAGAATTGTCATGAAAGAGCATTCTTTTCACGGCTGGGTAAAATCCATTTTCACCTCCCCTCGTACGTACGTAAGCTTTTGCAAATAACACTTAAACATATTCACTTCCTTCACGACATCACTTATATACATGTTATGTACACAACCTATAATTATAAATATACATATCCGTATGTTGTATGCATACAGATCTCGAAGGTCGCAGCTTTTTATCACGTCTCACACGTAGCAAGTTGCGGGCAGAGCCTCCAGCACGTTTTTTCTTTCCTTCGTTCCGTTTCTCCGCTTTCATTTGTTTGCTCTTTCGTATAGGAACGCCGGGCGGTCACGGAAAATAATGAGGCAGCCGTAGATCGTTAACTGGTTCGGGAGAGGAGAAAAAGCTGTCATTAAACGAGGTAGGATGCGTATGTGTGTACGTGTACTATTTTCGTGTGTGAGACTTGAGGATCTCGGTCACGTTATCGTACCCATTTGCTACAGGAAACGCTAGGTGTTATTAGTTTCTTTTTCTATTTTTTTGTAAAAATGACATGTTCTTTTGAATTTCGTTTTCTGTAACGTCTGATATTTACTGAGGATATGCACAACGTGAGTTTGGAAACGACCTGACTATAAAAATTACTGTGGAATAACATGAAATTAACATAAGAACAGTTAAGAAGAATTAAGAATTAACCGAACTGTTGTACATACCCATGTGCTGTGGAGACGACAGACTGCCATAGAAGGAATTTGATCCGTTGGATGTAGTTATTAGTCAATTGTAGTTTCTCCGAGAGTACGCATGCTTCTACTTAACCCATTCACTGCGCCAAACTGTTTTCAATGCTGCCAGTGAAGCGCACGGCAAAATTAAAAATTATATACTGAAGTCGCTTGTGATTATACCCGTCCGGGGTAGTGAAAGGGTTAACCATGGACTAATATACTGTCGAAGAGAAAGCCTCAAGTAATAAAAATACAATTTATTTGCAGTTAAATTTCCAGATAGCAATATACCGAGCATTGGAACATTACAAAGTACGGTTCGAGTATTAGAGACCAGGGCAATTCTTGTTAATTCAAAAATAAAATTGTTACACTTTTATGTTTTATTAAGGATTATTGTTTATTTGTTTTTTTATTTAGTTTATTGTTAATTGTGAGTTGACTGTATTATTTTTGCATAGGTTCGTTTAGAAGTTAGGGTTTCGTTATAATGCAAGAAAGTACTTTTTAGTTAAAATTTTTATTTTCATAAAATCAACTTGATGTAATTCCATTATTATGGGCAATATAATGTATAAATTTTCCACTGACAAAGGACAGACATAAAACAGAATTACATTAGAGCATACAAATCGCTGAATAGAATAGCTTTCTGAAGAATATGATAAGCAATCCAGTGGAGAAACGTAAACAAAGATTGTTAGTTAAAAACTGTACAGTTAAAAATTATCAGAGCAGTCAATTTGTTAAACTACCATTCCTTAAATCGATAAGAAATCTAGGTAAAATTTTCAAAAATCATAATTTATCTTACGCGTATAAATCAAATAATTCTTTGAATAACATTTTAGGAAGGTAGACTTGAAATGTCTAGTGTTGTCCAGCAACCTCACAAATAGGTCAACAATGGCATGTCAACGGATAATTTTAGGTTAATGAAATCCCCAATGTTGGGGAATTGAATAGTTATCAGAGTATCTATATTCATAATATTAAAGACAAAGTTAAGAATTCTGACAAAGTACCCATGCCGCATTCCGGCTTATACGAACTCTTAGGATATATTAAATAATTGCTGCGGATTATTGAGCGTGACGAAGTACACTCAGTGAACCGGCATGATTGAGTAGCATATATAGATATAGATTTTAAGTCGGAAATGTGGGCCGTGTTATTTGTTGCTGTGATCTGGTACAGAGCATATCTTGCAGGGTGCTACATCAAATATTTTTTCCCTTTGTAGATTCTGCTGAGGATGCCAACTTAGTTGCCAAAATATCTTTCTAGAGATTTTTATTCATTAAGCCGGTAATGGTATTTTTTAGTTTCCCTTTCAATGTAAAAGAAGAACAAAGTTATGTGTTTTATAAGATAGGAATTTATATCTTAAAAGTTAAATGCTTTGCGGATTATAAAAAAATTATTTTTTTGAGGCGTCTAATGTATCGTATCGCAAGCGTAGTTGTTAGGTGCAACCATTACTATTACACCACACACATATGAATATGGATTATTTTTATGCCTATATCAGTTGTATGTCTTTCAATACGAAAATTGATTCCTTTGATCCGTAAAAAAACGTAAGGAAAGAAGACAAACTTATGGCAATATCAATAGGGTTATCTATGAAAACTGATATGAAAATATTAACAAACCGAATAATGATAACAAAAGAGACTTGGTGGTAATCGGTCTATGAGAAGCAAGAAGGTTCTGGTAAAGAATATACTGTATTTCCCTGTATAGTAATGTTTGCCATTAAGAGTTTTGAAGAAGATATCCTCCAAATCGCAATCGTTAAATCATTTCTACTCGTATCCGCAAAGCCATCGTGTGACTTTGCGAATAACACTCTTCAACTCCTCAATGGTTTGCAGCCTAAGCTGAATGATTTTAGTGTTCAGATGTCTTCCAAAAAGACACAAGGAAACCAAGAAATGACCATGCATTGAGAGAGCATATCAAACAGGTACATGTGACTGTGTTAGTTTTCGAGGATTTTCGGCGGCCCAACAACGAAAATTCTATTTGTTTGCCAAATCCAATAAATTTAAAGTGCCTTGTCACTAATGAGAACTACAGCATCATCTGTTGCATTTGCTAACATGATTTCGAGAACAGTCACCTTGCTTCAATTTCTGCAACATCAGGTTGTATGAATAATACTTGTATGCATGTCATGCTGGCAACTGAAATTACGTTCCTTGTGCTGCTCAAGGACATACGACTTGAACACAATCCACCCATATCGTCCGCATACCATTAACTGAACATTATCGCGATACTGGCCGCAAAATCCATCTTTATAGAACCTGTGACTAAATACAGTACCACTTCTCTAGAGAAATAAGATAAGCAATAGAGATGTGTAGTGCATACATTGGTTATGATAATAAATCGCTGTCACTAACAATAGTAGTTTTAGACATTTGGATGATAAATCGTTAGAGTTACTATTACACATATTACTTTTTCGATTAAGTTTCCAGACTTGGCCTGTATTAATTGTTTCTTAAAAAAAATACGTCAAATATATGATGTGCGTCTAGATGTGAGATATATGCAAATGCAAATTGCCTTCCTTACAACCTAGCACCAACATATCTTTTTGTGGGTACGTCAGGTCAACATATTTCCGCTGAAATTAAATATTAATAAATGTGTGAGTGCATGGACGTGACAACATTCAAGCAAATATAATTATAATTCCACACGGCCTTTATGAGAATTTGGTAAATATTAAATAATCTCCTCTCAGTTGCCCTCCCTCTCTTACACTCTCTGATACTCTCTGATAACACCACTTAACTGCGAGCGTGTATTACTTCGGCTTCCTTGCATGCTCATCTGCGTGTCTGCGTACTTACCGTGTGTCAAAGACGCACAGAGCTCGTGTGTGTAGGTGTGCGATAGCATAGAAGTAAAGAGAGACTGGATATGTGTGTGGAACCCTAGATAAGTGATTCGTCAAAGAACCGAAAGAGAAGCTTTGTCATGCACACGAATCAGAACACATGAACGGAGCATATAGGAGACGTGCGAGTCCACATTCACAAAGCACACCCATCAGATTTCCCCTAGTAGTTTCACACATAAAGGCACCGTTGAATCTCGGCCGTGCAGGATCTCTTATAGTGAAGAGGACGAAGACGTAAAGGATATTATGTTCCCCTCTTTGTCTCTCACGATTCTCGCGTTTCTAAACTCGCGACCTCGGAGAAGAAAGGAGCGTTGGTCCTCTCGGAATGGACCTGGGAAGCTTATTTTTTCGTTTAATCAAGACGGACGAGCATCGTTCGGTTTGCGTGCTCATTTGAGTCCGTAATTTATTTTCGTGCGACCCGTTCGTTGTATTTACTTGGTTTGGCGAGAAAGATCTTAGACGCTTTCATAATCGGTGTATTGTGAAAGATGAAGTGCCCCAAAGAATCCAGCGTTCAGACGATGATAAGTTTAGTAGCAGGACAAAAGCTGGTCGTTTCTCTTAATGGTGAATGAGAAAGCAGCAAAATATAAATGGCTAAAAAGGATCAAGGGGGTAATGCAAAATAGTGTGGTTAGGTTGGAAAGAAGAATGTAATTTCGGTGGGTGGTTAATAAAAGAACTGAGGATTACTTTGTTTAACATATGTACGTATATTCAAGGTTAAGTAGAATTGAAAACTAAATCGGCTTCAGATATAATATGGGAGACCAGTTTTTGGTAATTTAGTAAATTTGAGTTCCATAAGGTACCAGCTTGATTTGAACTGTCAATTGCTATCAACTATTAGCATTAGGTGCTGTGTGCGTTGTCACATAAATTATTCTGATTATATTTTACTTTGTTTTTCGAAATAATATCACTTTTCAAAGCTTCAATAAAGAGTGTTTTTCGTGAAATTTAAACAATACCATTAATTTTACAAAAGAAAAACTATATCTAATTTTGAAAGTTACGCCCATGGTTATCCCACTTAACTTATAATTGAATCGGCTCATGCAAGAATGGCTTAAGTCATTGCTTCTTTTTGAATTGATTTTGATTTAATATATGCTCCAAAGTTATCTGCATGTTCCATAAGAGAACGTAAACAATATCTCGCAGATGATTGGATCTATCGAAACGAACCTAGCGGTAATAGAATTCCTGTCAATAGATGCATCTTTTGATATATAGTATACTGGGTTTTCGATAACTGTTCGGAATTTTAACACCCGATCTTTGGTAAAATATAAGTAAGTTGAACGATTTTTTCACATTTTGTCCGACATCAGACGAACAACTAGAGCTAGAGACTTGAGGATGCCTTCAATGTACTTAGTGTGACGAGGCGAACGTTTTCAGGCCCTGCCGATCAAAGTCAAACCATTTTGAAATTTTTGGTATTTTGCTGAGACCTTTATTTAATTCAACTTTACATCATAACTCAGCAAAGGATTTAGCTATGTAGTTGTGAGTGGTCTCAAAATGTGCAGCGTGGTCATGGGAACATCTTGAGTTCATGCTTATCAATATTGAATAGTATTTCAGCCTTCTTGTCTAGTATTTGATTTTGGTGTTTCCTAAGTTTCTTGTATATTCCTTTTGATTGGTGTATTTGGCATATATCTATTATTTGCAGGATGTCTTTTTGTGTTTTTTTTTATATAGACTATTTCGTTTTTGATTTAAACAATAATTATCAACCTTGAAGAAGTCCGAATGTGCATTTATCATTTCATCTGCATTCCCCTTCTCTAAATTGCAAACCTAATTCAACATATTTAGATATTGTTATGAACTTCCCCAGCATCTTTTGTTTTCTTATTAATTCCTTTATTATTGGGGTTGACTGCAAAATACGCGGATTTGCATATACTTTCATTTTGATTTATTATTTAATGCGTCTTGATGGTTGCATATTAAATTATTAAATGTCTATATCTCTCTCTCATTCGGTAAAGAAGGACTCTCTCTACAAGCGGAAATACATTGGGGAGAAAATAATATTCTAAGTGCAGTCGCGAACAGATAATAAAGCTACTAGATGGAAGAATCGTTTATTTTTAAATACATTGTAGAATCGTAATACACTCTCACACATAATACTGCAAAATACAAAAAGGGGTTTGGAAGGTTTTTACAAATTAACATCGCGGATTCCTACAAGATACTAAGCGAACGAAGAAACACACAGGCAGTTTCTCAAGGCGTTCTGAGCACAGAAGAAGTGGAGGCGCAATCTGTAGTTGTTATTGTGGTGAAGACGTGGGCGTGGATTTGTATCTCCATTGTACACGGAAACAAGTTTCATCCACGGAAGTAGGAGTATGTTTCTACCATAAAAAATGTTGTAGTAACGAAATTATTGCTCCGTTGCTAAACATTGGGAAAAAGTAAAGAAGTGGGGAAAATAGAAGAAAAGGTGAACTGAGAGATTCATTTACACAATACAGGGGTAGTTAAGATATTTATGTATTCATATTCAAATTTTGTCAAAATTCATTGTAGTTCTTTTATACAGTAACTTATTCAAAAATCACAAATTTCACCTATCATATTATTTTTCAAAAGTTGACCAATTAATTTAATTTGATGTAACACATCCAACCGTACAGATATTAATAAACAGATTTAAATCACAGGTAGTGCCACCTTTTGACGTTATCATTAACTGAAACTCACATTCCAATATGTATATCCAGATTTCCGTTCCCCGTCTCCAACCCTCTTGGTCATTTCAGTCTCCTTCTTCAAAAAATTCTTTCTGAGATGCTTCCCTTACTCCTCCCATCCATGTTGTCTTTGGACGTTCTCGTTTCCGTCTCTCAAGCGGCTTCACTTCAAATGTTTCTGGTAGCCGTTCATTGCCCATCCGTTCTACATGGCCATGGCCATATCAACATAGTTGTCTTTCCAGGATCTCTTATGCTGTGTTATTTTCCACCTTCATTATTTCTCTTATTCTGTTGTTTGTTAGTCTTTGAAGCCTAGAGATTCCAACTGATCTTCTCTAGTAACCCATACCTACTGTCAGCGGTTTATTTTCGATTCGTTTTGCCATGTGTCAGCATTCGAAGCCATATAATGTTGAAGGTACTTTCTAGGAGGGAATTGTAGAGTTGGTGCTTAGTTTCAATGGAGATGCTTTTAGACCATTTTTTATAATTTTTAAAATTTTTTAATGGAAGCTGTCTGACATGAGTCTCCGAAAACACTTCAGCTGCTTGGCTTTTTGCATTTTTCTCCCATTTTTGCACCCATTTCCTATTCCACCCATTCCCAAGTCATTGTGCCCAGTATCAATCTGTACAGGTCCTTGGGCGGTTGGTCTATATAGTCCTCTGGGCTCATGTTTGGTTTCCCAAAGATTGTCTGTTTTCTAGGATCGAAGGCCTTGCATTCACATAAGATGTATGCGGTCTCTATTTCTATTTCCACTTCACACAGTCTACAGCTTGAGTCCTCAATGTCAACCCCAAGTTTCTGTAGGTGTCCCTTCAGTGCACAGTGTTCTGTTATTAGGAGACCTATTACTGTACGAAGATTACTGCAACTAGCAATTAGATTACTAATGGCTGGTTGATAAAGGTTTTGCCATGACTTTGCCTGGTTGTAAAGTTGCGGTGTTCTTAGTGTTGTTCTTGGACCCATTTTCGTATCTGCCCTCGTACTGTGTTTTTAGACACTCCCGAGGCAGGTTCTGGGCTCACGTATGAAGACGATGATCCATTCTTTGATTGTCTACGATTCCCGAACATCCAGACACCCACAGCAAAGTAACTTTATTGCGTTCCGCGACCACATTAAGTTCCCGTATGTATTACCAAGCCAGTCTTGTTGTCACTTTGGGGTTCCATATTGCCCTGAATGTCGCCTGACTATCTGTTGCAATACAGATCCGCTTATTATTACAAGCCCTCTCATTGTTTTTAATTGTGCAATGCAATATAACCTACACCTCTGGTTGTGCAACAGTGGTATATTTTCCTAGTGGGATGGTGATTTTCGTATCCTTCACCTCTGACCATAGAATAGAGTTTTATGCCCCAGTAACCTTCTTCGTTTTAACTATTCTATTTTCGATTTCTTTTTCTGTGCGTTCCGAGCAACACATACATGTTTCTGTTTTTCACCAGTGTTCATTTCCATTACTGTCATTGTCCAACTACACATAAGGCCTTAGTACTTTTTCCATATTTACAGAGAAGGCTTGATGAGGGAGCTTCATATTCTTTACAGAATCGTGTGCTCATAAACTACAGAACTTCTCTCTATTGTGCTGCCGCTACATGGTTATCTGCACAGTGAAGTGTACACACTATTTCAGAATTGGATGAGGCATTAAAAAAAAATGGAGATCGTGTGAAGGTAAAATCTCTAATTAAGCAAAAACATTTCTTGATTAATTATTATCCAAGCTTTAAATGACCTCTATATATTTTCATTAAATAAGTTATCCGCAGTTATAATCAATGTTTAATAATACCAAAGATTTAATGTCGATCCAATACCTTCTCTCTCCCTCGCGTACATAAATGCCGTTTCGAAATTAATTCCGATCCGTCCGAATACTGCGGAAATATGAAACCGTCGTCGCTCCGTTGACTAGGCTAAGCGGACGTTTCCAGCGTCGATAAATCAAACCGACGCAACCTATACATCAAAATCCAAGACGTCGAACTTTTCAATAAGTGCGCCGCACCGTTGCGAAGAAGATTGGGCCAACGAACCTTCACGATCCGCGGGCGTCGATTTAAATTTTTAATCAGGACCGTGCTTCCGCTGCTTATATTCCTTTTCTTGCTTTCTTCATTCCTTCTGTTCGATTGGTTTCGCTTCGGTTCGGTGTCTATTTGAACCCAGGGTTTAGCGTGTTCGAGAGATTAAGGCGGGAGAACTTCATATGTATGTAAAAAGTTATGGAATAACTTCCCGTATATGTACGCTAAATATACAAGCTGATTGGATTGTATGATTAAAATGGTCGTACATGATAGTGATGGGCGGATCGAATAAAAATATTATTCAAGAATAAACGAATATTTAATAGTTAACAAACGAGATTTCGAAATCTCCAGTTATTTAGTCAATTATACCCATCACCTACTTTTAGACATCTATAAATATAAAAAATACGCATTGAAACAAAACTAACTCAGTTTAGCTTCACTACGAAAGATTACAACTTCGTTGTTGAAATATATATCCAGTGCTTCCGGTTTTCCGATATTCTTTATATGAGTTTTATAACATTAGAAGTGTTTCAAGTGAATAGCTTCCGTTACACGTATTCTGAATGTATTTTTATCGTTCGATGGGATATCACTGTACAATGTTTGCTTGAGTTTGCTTAAGGAAATATCCGTAATGTTAAAGTCAACGCAAACAAGGCGATCACAAGTTATTAAACAAGTAGTTCTTGTAATGATATGGCAAATCCATTCAAACAAAAGAAACAGTAAGTAAAAAAATTACTCTGATACTTATGCTACAACACCTACTCTACTCTGCTTCGGAGTTCTTTGTAAAAGTTTTGTAAAATTTGAGATATTCCAAGAAGGAAGTTCTTCAGAGGATCGGAACCCGTTTATCCGCGTTATTTTGTTGGCCGGGTAAACACTAAAGAGGAATGAAACACTGATATTTATTAAATCTGGTGTGGTGGCTATAATAGTTCGCTTAGCACGATGTGAAAAGCGTTACTATCAATGCAACTGCATGGATATTAGTTCTACTTTACAAGAACTTCGTTTAATTATTTAAAAAAAAAGTTATTTTACCCACTATCAATACATTTATTTCAAAAATCTGGTATTATTCTGAGTTATAGACGAAACAAAAACTTTATAAATAACTGTTTTTACATAAAACTAATAAAAAGGTTTTCCTCTTGTGACTCTCTCCGGTAATACTTGCATGTTGGTGAATTAAATTACTTAAATGTATTAGATTCTTATTGCTTGCCTTTGATAGTTAGCGATTCCTTTATTCTTACCGACTGATATTTTCATTCGATTCTCCCATTACTAGTAAACGCTACTAGATTCTTGTTTCTTTCTTATTCGTCTACAATGCTGCTTTTTGTAGTTCGTCTGTAGTAAATTGGGAACGGTTATTCAGGCTGATAAATAAATTAAGTACAATCTAGTCTTAAAATAATTCATCTCCACATTTCGGCCACGCTCAATCTCTGCAAGGTTGTTGTAGCATTCTTTGATCTCTGCAAATCTCAACTTCACGTGTTGTATTCATTAAACCCAGTGATTTTGAGTCTTTCATTTATCTCTCAGGATTTGTAACTTTTGTTTTCTACTACTAATTAATGTTTTTTGCAAATATCAATATGTACGAACTATGTTATAGTCTCAATGTTGCTGTTGGGATTCTATTTTCTGCTTTTGAATAGCAAAGCCAAATTCTCATCCGTAAAGGCTCAACCTGACAACCTATTACGAATGGTTTCGCTTTCTTACAATACATCAATTCCTTTGACTTTTGCTCTCGTATTATTGATAGTTTCCTCTTAATTCTTAAGTCAAATTCTTAACACTAAGTATTCCGATGACACAACTGTTTCAAAATGATGCAATTAAGTAATTCTTAAGAAAACATAACTTTCTCATTTCTAGTTGTCGACCATGCTGTCGTAGAAATGGAGCTATGATGAAGATTGAAGTTAATGATGACAAGTTGTTTCCTTTAGTAATCTTTAGAAACTATAGTCGCTAGGAAAATAGCTTCGGCGATGTAAGCAGTAAAAAAATACAATAAGATGAAGTATAAAATGCACCTATTGAACAGATAATTTGGTTTAACTATTCCGGTGTATAAACAACTAAAAGATTAAGCCAATAAACAAATACATGAGAAAAGACATAAAAGGTCGGAATATATAATTCCTGCGTAAGGTCCGTTGAGACTTATGACATTGAACCAACACCAGTTTGAAAAAGTATGTTGGGAACAGCAGAAATGAGAACCTTGCGAGTCATTACTGGTAATATTATTAGAGATAGGATAAGAAAAGGAACGGTTCAGACGATACTGTTTCCAACACACTAAATGACTGGAGACCAGGTGGAAGGCCTCCTAAGAAATGGAGAGACAATTGGCAGTCTACCTCATAAGAACTACGGCGGAAGAAGGGATAAGGAAAACTAAACTTAACCAGAGCTGCTACTGACATGATGAGATTGGATCTTGGCTATGAATCCTGTAAAATCGTTGTAGTAGTTTCATTTCTTGTCACAACAACAAATGGACAGTGGAAAGTTGTTAAAGTATTATCAATTGACCATTTCCAAACATTCCACGCTACACTGTAAGAAAGTTTCGGGGAATTTTACACTAAAAATATAAGGCAAATTTGTTACCTCCTATTTTTGGAGTAAATTTACTTTGTGTGTGAAAATTACCACATATCAGTTTAAAATTACCTGTCACTTTAAAATTCCATTTTATTGGGTATTTTTCTTGGCGGGTTTTACACCTCATGTGGATTTCAACGATGAAATTTCTTTCCTAATGGAATATTACCGACATAATCTTAACTTCTAAGTTATTTTACTTATTCATTTTACACTGTATCCTACCTATATTCCAATGACTAATACACAGTATCGGGAAAACCTTATCACAGTCGGTGCATGAAATCCCATAAATTTCTGACCTTTGTTCTTGAGAAGATATGCCCTTCGGATTCCCCTTATATTGGACAGACAAGAAGAGCTATAGAAACACGTTTTAAAGAACATATTGCCAAATTACCGTTGTAATAGATCAGAACAATCGAGTGTAGCGCAACACATGATTGAAACGAATCATCGAATTACTTCTGATAATTTGAAAT
>JARFOC010001317.1:498142-511890 GCA_031763485.1 Osmoderma eremita
AAATAAAAGTGTTGGTCTACCTTTACACCCTTAGGGTAATTAAGGTTGTTGATTATTATTATTATTATTATTATTATGACGTATTTATATAGCTATATCCTTATTTCTATATTATATACAACAAATTAGCGATACAGTTTTACATAATCGGTATGAGGCCATTTGACTATAAGTTCTAATACGATTTTTGTGACTATGTAAGAATTAGGAGAGCATAAATTAAATCCAGGGCTTAGACAACTATCCAAATGTTTTAGCCTTAGATAGAAACTTACGGCACCAAAACTAAATATATTGAATAAACTTATTTAATTACGTACATGCGTTTCTGTAATTAATACTTAGGTAGACGGCATTGGATGAAATAAGGCGAACGGTGTACTGCTATGCTTGCCGACTACTGCTGGACCTTTGATGTCATCCGCTGGGTCGTAGATCACTCCTTCCACCTCGGCCGCTTGGTTCTATTGTGGAGTACTTGGGGAAATGATGTCATCCGCTGGGTAAAACTGCTGGACCTTACAAAGAGACGTTCCTGAGGCAACGTTTTGCAGGAAATCCGGGTGGAAATATTTTTATTTATGCTGCCATTCTTGCCGTATGAGCAACCAAATGTGCTGTGTAGTCTACTTACGTTAACAGACGACGTGGGTAACTAGCAGATGTCATAATCACTTTGCCAATATTTAGTTACATCTACTCAAAACATTGGTTTGTTATGTAAATCGATAGTATAGATTAATAGGACAGTTAACATTTTTGGATATTTAGCATCATAAGCCGGTAACTATGACTTTACTACCTCATCGGATATCGTAAACAGACTATGTCTAGATCGCTTAACCTTTGTTACAAATTTCACGGTAGCAATTTACATACCATTGCTAATCATTTAAATTGAGCACATCTTAAAGCTCGCCTTCCTTTCGAAATTGAGCTAACAATGTACCTCAAAATTTATACATAATAAACACGGCATTATATATATACTTTAAAGTGTATGTAGAGTCATATAAAAACCGCACGATCCTCAGTTCGTTTTCGTGTGAATTATTGCTCAAATATCGTAGCGACTACGGTCTCCTAGGTAATGCGAGGTGAATTGGGTATTCCTCTGCCCAGTTCTGTACCGGCCAGGCATACAAACGTGCATACGAACATATTTGTACTGTCATTTACCCTCGCACGCATCTGAATACTTTACACATAAACCTACGCGGCGACATTCTCGCATAGTATGTTTGCTAATGTCATTTTCAGTCGCTCGCGTTCCGCGTAATTGCCGGTCGTTATTTCTGTAGCACTCGCTGACGTAAAACTCGCCAGGGGGAGACTTTAAACCGACCGAGGGAGAGGGAACATTAATCGCTTCCGAGATTTACCCGATATGACGTAATTAAGACGTTTTATAAAAGAGATTCGTTACATTCGGAAATAGACGTCTGTGTTTTTATAAAAAAAAACTAAACCTGTTCGACAAGCAAAACAAGCCAGAGAAGTAAACACTGAATGATAAACATTACAGAGATAGTAATTTTTTTAATATCGCGTAGGTTGGAGATGTGAAATTGTGGTAGGATACTTGATGGCTAATATTAATTGAATTTCTGTTGTCTTTTTATTCAATTTGGGCCACTTTTTTGACGATTCTAGGAAAGATACGATCTGAAATTTATTACATGCGAAGTACAGATGTAGCTACATTTTTTTACCTAGATTTATATTTACGTATTTATTCTTATTATTTTATCAAGGGTTTATTATTATGTGATTAATTTATTTTTATTTTTTCGGTTAATTTGTCAAGAATGTATATTAAGATATAGGGTATTAGGCAAATAGTCCGATCACTTACAATATAGCAAACAAATAAAATAAAACATATTTTCCACTGCATAATTCACTTAACTATGCCCAGTACAATTACCACCGAAAGAGCAAGACCGCAGTGCTGATGTGCGACGTCACCATAGTGAGGTGTTCATAAATACATCGGTTGCTTTTTTTAACTCGCGGTTTTGTCCCAAACATTATTTTTATTTCTTATTGCTGTTATTAAAGAGAGTGCCGGTCATCAACTGACCTTGGTAGCACCCCATTCGATTTTATCACGGAAAAATGAATTTTTAAAGCAAAAACCATCTATAATTTTGGGTGTTTGAGAACTGCATTTCGTTTGTACACGTTTGTAATAGTAAAGATAGCAAGGACTGTGGGGCAGCACAATAAACACACTGTTCGGATTACTCCTCCCGCACAAGTATTAATTAATTCATTCGGTGTTCGACTTGATAATGGGAATCCACGTATTCCCGAAACACGTGTCGTCCCGAATTAATTAATACTTGTGCGGGAGGGGTAATCCGAACAGTGTGTTTACGTTTGTAATAGGTACTTTCAGTTTTCTAATTTTATTTGCTTTATTTTAATATTCATTTGTTCAGTTAATGTAGCGAGTTTGGGTAACTAGTTACTTTAGATACAAAATTCATATATATGTACGTAGATTTAGTATATTTACAGATTTAAGAATAGATTCATCGACGAATTAGGAATGTTCCTAATTTTTGTATTGTTATGTTTTACTTTCATCCAACCGATCATTAGTTTTTCCACGGTAATTCTTAAGTAAAGTGTTTGTTTGAAAAGCGGTATTTTTCATTACAAGTTGTATGCAATTTTAATTGTTCAGAGACAAAGGATAATGTTGAATCGTTACTAGATTCCTCGTCTGATTTATCGGATATCAAAGACTCCAATATATTTGAAATGCGGTTTAAATTACTTTTCCAGTGATCGTCATGGCATTTTTCTAGTCCACTTTAAATACTAAATGATTTCTATTATATTATTAAGGACATAAGGAGTTTTAAGTTGATCGTTATATTTTAACTCTACCTCCTGGCCATACAAAAAAGATTCTACTCTAAAAACCGAATTAATTATAGCAGAATAGGTAATAACGGGCCCTGGAGGACACTTTAATTTTGATTTAATGTAACCTTGGCAAATCGTAAATTTTGAATCAGTGCTCAGTAACTCGAAAGAATTGAAAATAATGAGAGAGAAACTCTTTAAATACTGTATCTGAAATTGATTTTCGATAAACTGCAAACTCTCTTTTACTCTGCGTAGTTTCTCTGTCAATTACGCAATTTTCTTTTGCAATTATATCTCGCTTCTGATCTCGACTTGGACGAAACTTGATTTTTTTTTGATAAATAAGTTAGACAGTTATGAAATTGACTTGGTACAGTATCTTGCTTAAGCTTTGGAATTCTTAAACTTACAGTTTCACCGGTACTTGTATCGGCTGCTGTCGAAAAATGCCGAAAAATAGCAAACGTCGATTTTGCAACTTCCGGATTCTTTTTATATTTAATAGGACAATCACACGTATAAACTAATGTCAGAGAAAAAGTAACACTTAAAAGTAGCAATAATTGAAATTACTTTGAATGTACTTTGCGGCCTTGATTACTACTAATTCACATCTGTATGCTGACGTAACAGACGCGTGGCGTCAGAGCACTGAGGTCTTTTATTATCGGTGGTAATGCTAGTAAAGACGTTATGGAGAAACAGTTTAAAAAAACACTTGACCATAGCATCATAGCATCTAAGATATCGGAATAAGATCCATTAATGCCCAATTTTTTTTTGAAATTTTTTTCTGGAAAAGGTATATATATATACACAAAAAAGTTTGTGATAATATAATTATATTCAAATTATGTTTTATTTTGGAGATGTTTTATATTTTTCAAAAAGTTCCAAATGGGGATCTTGGGCGGTTGCGTGTAAATAAAAACTAATAACAAAAAATACTTTTATTGTGTGAATTATCTATAAGTAATTATAAGGTTTCATTGCTATACATATTATGAATGCCATTGTTCCATGCATTCCACATGTAACCCCACGTTACATTTGCCACACTCTCTTCGAACATTTGTCTTGCAAATCGCGCAATTTCTTTGTTTGCCTTCCAATGTTCTTTGTAGATAATGCCCTATTGGGTATTTTATAACGTGTTAGGGAACACGTTTTAGAGCTTGTTTTTTGAGGTAAGGCCTCCCAAGATGTTTAGGATTGGAAATTGGTGACGATTGCTGCAAATATGTACCGGCAATTATGCATCTGAATTATAACAGTGACACGATTTTCTCAATACGACCATACAATAGGTACGCGTTTACAACAGCTGTATCAATGATATTGGTGAAAATGGGAAAATATCACTTTTTTCTGCGAATTTTTATCCTATACTTATTGATGTTCCAATCTAGTTTATCAATCCCTCCCATAAACTGTTTGTAATTGCTTATGCAGCAGGGTTGATTCACTTTTATCTGCTTCTTCCCGGATTTGGACCATCTAGTAACATTGTTTAGTGGTTCTATTCCTTCATGGTTTTGTAATACCTTCACACATTTATTATCCTTCCATACTACACAAAATATTTCATTACTAACATAAAATCGATAATCTAAACTCCCACGAACCTCCTTCTTGAACTCAGTCTCCGATTTTATGGGACATTTATTTAGACGATTTGACCGAGCTGTCCCAGTGGCTGCAATGTTTTTCGCTTTTAACATTTTCATTAGTTTGAAACTAGTAAAGAAATTATCAAAATAAATAGGTGATTTGAAGGATTCTCAAAAAGCGCTATATTGTTCATTATAACAGATACCCCTAAGCCTTGTGATTCACAATGATCAGTTCTTTTCCCTATAATTAATTCAGCGTGGTAACGGTATACCGGTTACGCACAACACATTGTCCATTGTTTGAACCCAAATAGAAACGGCTTTCGTCTAATAAACTATTTGAAATAATGATATGATATATATATAGAAAAAACTCCAAATTTAAGATATCGTTGGTTCATCATCTCTAATAGGAGACTTATTTTGAAATCTGGATCTGCTGTCTTATTAGTGAGAAGTTCACAATTATCATTGCAGTGAATGTTTCTTTTAATTTCTAAATATCTACTTCTCGAAAAACATTTTCTAATAGCCTCAACGCACAAGTCTTCATCCTCACACCAATACATTCGCTCTTGTGGTAATGAATGATATCCAGTCAGTAATAAAAATCCTATGAATTCTCTCAAGCAGTCTGCTGAAAAACTAAAACTGTGCCTGTTTTTCTGAGCAGCATATTCCATACTTTGGTCGACTACATAAGACATTATTTCCTCATCAAATAGTGCTTCAAAAACCTCAGCAGGTGATTTTCCTTTTAGTGAGTCCTTTACTTGAGATCGAGCATTTTCAATATCATCATTATTGCCAATTATTTTTACAAAGTCGAGTCTTATTTCCCGCCATTTTGAAAAAATTTCTCCTCTCTTGATATTATTTTTTTTTCATACGTTTTTTTGTGGTTCATTTGTACTTACATAGTCGTTATCGGGTTCCATACAGCTCGTAGATGCTATATTGAAGGCATTCGAATTAATTTCTAGTCTGCCAGGAACATCTTTTATTTATTGTCATCAATATCTTCGATATCTGATGCCATGTCCACTTTTTCAGGAGGAAGTTCAACAATATCAATAGTTGCCTCATCGTCGTCACTTTCCAAAAAATTTGGGGTTATTTATAAGATCTTCTAATTCGGCAAGTGTTAAACATTTCTTGGTACCCATTCTCCTAAAATGCAAAAACAATCTGTAAAACTAAAAGAGGAGACAAATACTTGTTTTAATAAAATTATGTCTCAAATAAGATAATTTTGTTGTGTA
The DNA here is from genome assembly GCA_031763485.1 of Osmoderma eremita. NCBI lineage: Eukaryota > Metazoa > Arthropoda > Insecta > Coleoptera > Scarabaeidae > Osmoderma > Osmoderma eremita. The sequence continues at coordinate 503,898 of JARFOC010001317.1, forward strand.
CAACTTACCGATAAATTGCAAATTTGTTTGCTTTTTGTAAAAAGGACCAGGGGCAGAGCACAAACTATCTACTCCAAAAAATATTGACTAATAAGTCTAAAATGCCATTGAGGTGTCAGACGGTGGTTACATATTTTTCGCGCCAAGTGGTTTAGGAGTAAAACCAAAATCCCCAAATGGGGGTTATAGTCGTTAATGGGTTAACAATAAGAAGATCGCGCTATTAGTTACATTGTATACAGTCCTCTTAATGGATTGCACTATATGTAGGACCGAGTGCATTATTATATAGTTAAATTAAGTAATGTAATTTAAAAAATGAGGTCGCTACAATTTTACTGCCATAAGTTGTCCTGTCTGCGATTTATCAATGTATTTTTAGCCATACAACCATTTGGTATTACTGAAGTCGGCATGCATATTACAATACTTCAGCGATCACTATCAATTAAACAGTTATCCTCTTCCATACCGTTGCGCCGTATAAACACCGAAGCGAATCATTTATACCAAGCCCTCGAAGTGAATTAATGATAGGCGATCGAACGTTATCTACACGTCATTGTTTCGAATCGAGCGGAATCGGAATTTAATGACTGCAGATCGAAGCATGCTATGAAGCATGTACGTATACGTGAACGAACAAAAATAGTTTGGAAAGAATGAAAAGTGTACACACACACACTGACAAATACAGGCGCATATTTTTTTTTTCGAGCGGTATAGGTACTCATCATTGTATGTTGATGAGGGCACGTTTCGCCATGTCGTTGCACGAGGAAATCAAGCGACGAGCGGTAATGCGATACCCATGTCCGATTTGTTATATTCGGAGACGCATCGGTTGGTCCCCGTGTCGTTTCACGACAAGGACATGTCTCTTCGCCTTAACGACGGGGCGCTGCTCTCTGCTGCCTCCTTAATATATTCCGGTTATCGTTTAAACGACACGATGTTTGATGTTTTTAACATGTTAATACGACAATGCTCTCTTCCCAGTACAAGACGTGCGTGCCGTAATCGTATGTACACGATGAGAGAGACGATGGCACGGCTAAGTAGTGACAGAGAGGAGAAAAAATTGGTTACGAGATTGATCTTGTATGTATGTTGTTGTACGTTGTTGGTAATTTAAAATTTAAAAATAAAGTTCGGTGGATAACCAAATGACATGGGAGTGACGGACACGTATGTTTTAATTACGTACCAGAAAGCACTGAAATACAGGAAAAAAGCCTGGTTGAATTATAATTTATATAAAACAACACAGGTGATGATAAAATTATTTCTATGCTATTTTTTATATTGGTTATGAATTGGGATTATCTAGAAATTCCACGTATTCGTCCTCATAATACTAAATAAATATGACAGAATTTTAACTGATATTGTTCTTGCACCGACTTTGAGCATTTTAATTGATAACTGAAACAAGAAAAGATTTTGTGTTTGGCTATAATAAATGCACAACACTTTGATTCTAATTTTTAAACTTTTATATATGTAAATAAAAATTCTTAGCAACCTAATAATTATTATTATTATTTCACCAAATTGGTTCTTTCAAAACACCCTCATTTGGAGAGCCATTCATTTGTTTTTCAACAGCTCACAAACACCATTTCGAGACTTAGGCCGGAGCCAGACTTGAAAGAATTCCGGTGGGTAAATTTAGTCGCGTAATTTTGCGTCAAAAACAATTTTACGTATCAATTTACATCTCTATGCGAAAACGCAATGGCCGTCACACTAAACGGAAATTCCGTTTGAACGCCCGACGTATGAGCGTTTTCAATCGGCATACGTTCGACGGAAGTTCGGCTGGACTTGGTTCCAAAACAAATTGTATGAGACGCACCAGACTACAGCGGAACTTCGGTGCATATGCATGCGTTTTTGCTATACAGGATGTTCGATACTGAGAGATTCATCATTGAAGTGCATAATCGTATATGTTTATGGAACATCACTGAGAAATTGTATGGCGATAGGGACGCTAAAAGTGCTGCGTGGAATGAAATTACTAAATGAAAATTTAGGATGATGCAAATGAAACAGAAAAACACAGTTAGTAAGTAGCATTATTTATTCAAAATACTTTTGTGATCAGGAATTTAGATTTTCTTGCCAGTCTATTTTGCACCTAATATAGTTTCATGTTTGAAGTTAAAAGATGCATATAGAAAACCACAAATAATAACTATTTCTATAATGAGTTTAAAAGATTAAGATCCCCGTGCAAATCGCATATATCTCTTGCTTACAAGGGCTACATACTTCAACTTGTAAATACAATTAAGTCAAATCCAAATGATATTTTGAAATTTATTCATAGTAGGAAAAGTACAACTCGTATTCCCGGTAAGTTTTTCTATAAAGACACTGAATTGGACTGCCTCCAACTAATCGTTAATGCCTTTGCACATAAATTTTCCTCAATTCATCATGTCAGCGTATCCTTCTTTACTGATCATTCTCTACATCATGGTATGCCATTTGTTTTAAATAGCGTGAGAGAAGACGAATTAGTTAATATTATGTCGTCCTTTCCACAAAATTTTTATTCTGGCAATGATTTAATGGCTAACATAATTCTGCATGGTTTAGCTAAGCCTTTAGCTTACATAATTAATTTGTCTATTAAAACTTGCGTTTTCCCTTCTGAGTGGCGATGGGCACGGCTCAGTTTTGAAAAAGGTGAGAGACATAATGTGGAAAATTACAGACCAATTTCAATTCGTTCGAATCTTGCAAAGGTTTTAAAAGTTTGATATTTTCATGTATATATCAAAACACAAAGTCCTTGGTGTCACCGTACCAATATGGTTTTGTTCGTGATAGATCGACGGTTACAAACCTCGTATCTGTAACGCAAGATATTTGTAGTGAACTGGATCGTCAAAGTCAAGTCGATGTCATTTACACTGAATTAAGTTCAGCATTTGATACAATCGATCATAGGATATTGTTAACAAAGTTACCTACTTACAGTTTTAGTCCGGCACTTCTTCGATTATTGCAATCCTGCTTGAGTTTTCGGTGCAACTATGTACAGTATAATGGTTACAAATCGTACATCTTCTCATCTTTATGCGGGGTTCCGCAAGGTTCAAATTTGGGTCCTTTGTTGTTCATATTATATATAAATGATTTACTTTCTTCTTTAGCATGCCCTGTACTTGCTTATGCGGATGACATAAAAATATATAACCCCATAAAATCCTGGAATGATGGTGTGCATTTACAAGTGAATCTAAATTTTATTAATGAGTGGTGTTCAAGCAATAAAATGAAAATGAATATCAATTTCATGTATCATACACTAGAAAAACTTATTACATTAATTCTTCTTATCAACTTTTCGTACCACATAAACCAGCTTTGCACTAGTGCTTCCAAAACATTAGGTTCTGTTATGCTATCTTGCAAATATTTTCAAAATTTCTCTCTTTTGAAATTGCTTTATGGAACCTTTGTGGTTAGTAAGCTTGAATATGCATCGCAAGTTTGGTCTCTGCAACTGTCGGTAGAAAAACTACAACGTAAATTTTTAAAGTTTCTAACACATAATACAAGAGGGGTATATCCACAACGTGAAGTTGACTACGGTACGGTAGTTCCATAATTTCTCTTCATTTAGTAATCGGCGTGTAGTTCATGGCGCTAGATTTATATCGAATCTAATTAATGGCAGGATTAATACCCGTTACCTCATGTCATGCTCAAATTTTGTTGCTCCCAGACTTTCGTCGTGTTCCTGTGCAACTGCCTTCCTACTATTCTGCAGAACAAACTTAGTACGCGGATCTCCACTGTCAACGATGTTAATATGCGCTAAATAAATTAATTTAATATTTTCCTTATTGTACTGTGCTTTGTACTCTATACATGTATGTATATTATTTATTGTATTTTGTCATACTGTTGGATGATTCCGTTGGACAATAAATAAATAAACTACAACTATTTATAATCTATGAAAGTTCTGATGGAAATTCTTTCGTTAATTCGTAAGTTTGTTTGCTTTTAACCGAATTACTTCTACATTTCGGTCTTGATTGGGACTTTCCGTAGTTCTCTATCAACCCGTTAAGTAATTGGGCATCCGTTGATATAATTTTTCTAGACCACCTTCCGAGAGTTTTTCATATTTGCGTGCGTAGATAACACACATTATATCACATTGTCCTACATTATATCTAACCATAGTATCAAAAATATACCAGGAAAATTGCTAAAATAACAACGTTAAACAATGACAAAACCGTATCGACTCACTTTACAACTATATTCAAAGCTATTTATTTTTTATAGAATCTAAATCGCTTGAATATTATTTAACCTTGACATTGTTGCAGCTTGACAACAGCATAAATAGCAGCCACATAACGTTGGTGATTGTTGAAATAGATATTACAATGCGTGCGTTTTCCTTTAACAAATTTACACAAAAAACTGGTTTTCGTTAAAACAATACCTCGCGCATTTCCCGGAAATACATACATATACGGATAGATATATTCTGATGCTTTCCAATGTACGTGTTTGTCACGCGATAGTTCACTACTATCTCCCTGGCAACATCTGCCTACTGCTGTTCGCGATTTTCATCTATGCTGGCGAAATTTCTTCGAAGCACGACAGTATCGGCGAAATAAAATCGCCCGGTGGTGCGCTACGGCGAGCGGAATGAATAGACTCGAAACTACAGTAAAGCAGCTATTATTTTCAGACGCTTCAGATCTAAACAGCAGACACAAGATTCCCCCTCGCTTTCACAGAAGCGTCGAACGCCGAACTCATGACGACGCCTGTTTGTATCGGGTCCCACATACATATACGCGAAATACGTTTTGACGTGGTGATGGATATTATTCGTGCCTTTTGAAAAGAAGTGTACGAACCGTTTGAATTGGTTCTTTGTCGCTTTACTGTGCCGAGAGATGCTGTACAATTACAATAACTGTCCATGACTAATACATAATCTCTACCTAAACGGTATTATTGTACCAGGGAATTTGGGTGTAAAACGATTCAATATGATTTACGCTTTTAAGGCTCTACGGAATTTCATAAAGTCCTACAATAAAACAATTTTCCCTGAATCACACAGGGAAAGTATACAAATGGAAAAAGAAACCATTCTTCTCTTTGAAACTATCTCATTTAGAATAACGATGATCAATTTTACAACAGATTATTTTGATGTGAGATTTTTACTTCTATAGCGTGTGGTTTTACATCGGTTCCACACCTAAGCTGTTAAAGAATTTCATGAGAAGGTGTTACAGTAGACTCTTTGTTAAAGCTCGCAAAACCTAAGCAATTCCTCTAAACTGTAAAAAGTATTATTTTGTAGAAGCATTTTGGTTACTGTTTAAATAATTATGGGCTTTAATTTAATAGCCCTTAGATATAGAGGACCTTAATCATTGTTCAATTTAATACACGTTTCCGAATGTCTGGAAAGAAGTTGGGTACTCCTTTGGTTAAGGTTCCACCCATGACGCAGTATAATAAGCTCCGACTTATTACACTGTAAAAAATTGTTGAAAGGGTGATAGATGAGCAGATGCATAGATATATTAATAAATATAATACAGATATTATCACAATTCCAATCGAGTTCCCTAAAGAACCAACTCGTTTAAAACTAACTGATGGCATACTAGCCACTTCTGATATTGATCAAGTAACTCTCCACTTAATAATAGATTTTCTAAACAGTTTCATAGCAAAAGTCACAAAAGGTTGCTAGCTGTTTTACATGGCATTGGAATTGAAGAAGAGATTGTAATGATTTTTGTCCCACACGTACATGTAAGATATCAAAGGGTCACCTTAAATGGCGTAACATCTGGAGCACTTGCAATAAAATCAGACGTCGTCTCTCAGGAATCAATTTTTACACCCCTTCTTTTGGGTTTGTTTGTATCCTAATACAGAGACTTAACACTGCGGCCTTGACTCCTATTGTATCACTCTACATTAGGTTTGTGTAAATGTGTATTGTGTGAACTGTATGCCTCTCCTCGCCGTAAGAGGGCAGAAGTGTTAATTTTTCCTCTAATATAAAACGTCCTACAAATCACATCATGGGTGCTGAGCAGATACCCACTGACGATTTTAATGTGTACTTTGCACATACTCTAAAAACCGCCTCGATGAGTGAAGAACTCCTAGATACGTATGAGTGAAGTACGTATGAGTGAAGAACTCCTGGATACGTATTTCGGCAACTAAGTTGCCATCCTCAGCAGAATCTACGAAGGAAGATAATGTTAGACGTCGCACTCTGGGAGATTTGCACCACACAGAACACCACTTGAATAACCACTTGAATAACACTCAGTTTTTTCCTTATAAGTGATTGTTTTTAATAACGCTTTAACTTCGTAACTGCTGCTGTTTTGTTTCTTCCCCTCCACCTTATTGTACATATAGCGTTGAGTTAAACACAAACGAGCACGGTTTTGTCAATATTTAAATGCAGCCCTTTGTTTTTAAAATATCCTAATAATTTGTTCGGCATAATTGGGGTTTCCTTAGCCATATTATATTTAGATGTATTGTACCTATGTCAAAAAACGTGTGTTATCTGCCTAGCAAATTATGAAGTTTTACAAAGAAATTAGCAGAGAAAATTTCAGGAAATTTTCGGGAGGTTGCTTAAATAGTTATAAAAACAACAGAGGTCCAATTACTATACCGTAGGCAAGAAATAATCAGAAAATAGATGGCTGTGACTGCAATAACTTATAGGAAGCGATAATAACAACAAAAATGGAATCTTGAAGCTTAGAAATACGCCAACATTTGTTGCATTTTGAGTTAAGATTCAAAGCACGTGACTGATATACTTCTGTGCGGTACTATACCTACATGAGTGGCTTCCGTACCGCACTATTACAGACACAAAAGCGGTACCAGGCGTCCCTCAGCGCGTCGCAATATTCTCGCGAAGCCGTCGACAATGCCGTTCGGATCGTTCGCGTCGTAACTTTCAGCGCTGGACGTGTCGACAACGCTATATCAGCATTAACGATCCCGGCACAACAGACAGGAAGCGACGTATTTATGTGTTCATCACACCTGGTCGAGATACGACTGGGCGAAGCACAATTACGTACGAATATAACATGAATATACAACGGCAAACACGTATAGTAGATACACAACTCGGTGTGTTGTGGATGTTCGAGTTTGTTAGCTTGTTTGTTATTGCTGGAGGTGGCGCGTAGTTGGTGCAGTGCTCGTTACGGCAGAGTAAACAAATACAAGTACCCGTTCTCGTAAAACTTAATTCAGATGGTATGAACGTGGACAGTTGGAAATCATTCAAGGCGGAATCTGTAGATTCATAAACAGATATGTTACGTAATATGTAAATACTGAAGAGGTTGCCTATATGCTATTCATAAAATAAAAGTAATACTTTTCGGCAGATCTGCATCGATAAGAAGAAACTCTCAGAAAATAATTTAATATTACACTGTATATAATATTCAAAATCTCTTCCATTTATTCCTGTAGCATCTAACATTGTAAGAAATTTGAAGAATTTTACCAATGAGATCTGTAATTATACTGCAATATTACCCTGGAATATTACCCGAAATTTTAGGTAAACGAACTGTTGGTATAAAAAATTAGTTAAAACACATTGCCGTCCTAGAAATTTATCGTTAAGTTTTAAGTTAAAAATATTAATTAAAAAATATAGGATTTTTGGCTTATTTTACATTTTAGTCGGTTTATTTACTTGTTCTGGTATACTTTTTCTAGTTAGGAAATATTAATATTCTCTGAGAGGGCGCATTTCTCTCACAAATGTAATTTTTACTTTATTAATTTTTTATTCCTTGAGTTTCAAAAATTGAAAAATTAAGTGCTCGTTGTCATTGGAATATGTGAAGGAATTGCAAGGACTGTGGGCTGGTATCACTAATACACAGTATCGGGAAATCCACACCGCACAAATTAATTTAATAAA
>JARFOC010001317.1:511990-523498 GCA_031763485.1 Osmoderma eremita
TTGAAAACATGCATATTCCATGCCTAGAGATTTATAAGTTTTTTTCTGTAAAATCAGTGCAGAGGTTACTTTATGCCATAAAGCAATTTTCCTTTGATTTCAATGGAAATATGTAGTTGTTACAAAGTAACACTTACTCGGCTATTGTTTGGCCGCGGATGGGTGTATTTTCGAACCCTCCATAAAGTAACATTGTTAGAATTTCAATTTATTTTGTATTATTGTAAAGTTTATTTTTCCCTTGTTTAATTTAATAGGAGCCGTTGCTTACAGTAATTTTTTTGTTCTGGTGCATCGCATAGCAGCTACAAAATAAATATAAGAAACTGTACTTTTTACCGTAATCTGAGAGTACAGAAAAATTACGTAGTAGGTATTACGTGATTGAGCGGACATGCGTGTGTACCCTTGCTCGGTTTATGACACACTGCGACTGGATATTTCTCGTTATCAGTGCGGTCGCCATTCACAAAGCAATCCCCGTTCCGGTGTGCGCACACGTGTATATTTTATCTTGGCATGGTTAAGGTCCAGTAGTTCTAATACTAACAAAAGTACATAAAAGTTACATATGAGAAATGCAAAATATAACTGTTAGATAAAATTCTATTGTTTAGTAGTGTATTCTATTCAGACAAAACATTTGAGTTTATTGTATTTGAAACAAATGTTTGTATAGGGGTTAGAATCTCGGAGTACAATAATATTGCATAAATACCTTTGCTTGGTGAGTGATAGTATTTATAGGAGATAAGAGTCTGTAAAAATAGCTAGATGTAATGGTAAATAACACAACTCAGATATTATTAGTGTGTTGATATTGTCTACACATAAAAATGCTTTCAACAGATTCAATTATAACTACACATCTATAAAGTGGACAAGTGAGGGAGTGCCAATTGTAATTGGGAACCTATATGAAATTTAATCGATGCCAGTTATATAAAGTACTCCACTAACAATAAGTTAAAATTTATATATACTTATTTCCTTATTGTTTGATATTTGCCGGGTAGAATAACTATATATTTCAACAAAAACCATCACGATCCTTTCGCAAAATCCGCACCGTAACAATGCATTTCGTTCTCCTACACTAAAAAGCACGGCATTTACGAAACTCATTTCCATCGAACCGAATTCGTTTTTACAACAAAATCTAGGGGATTTAGATAAACAACGCAATCTTTCCCATTAGGTGGTAACAACGCCTTGATTAATAATAAGGTTGCGTCATTGGTTAGATTTGTACGAGTCTGAGTTCGATTAATAAACTTTCCGAGAAGAAGATGTGAAATATTGTTTATGATGACATTGCATTAAGTAAAGTTCGCTTTTTATTATTTACTTTTCGATCGCGATAAATGTAAGATGGGATAGTGTTATCAGTTAACTAGTACAGGCTTTGTAACACGTTCTGGGAAAATATAAAATCCCAAAGTGTACAAACATACATTTTTTAAGTATGTAGGTGAATTAGAATTAATTACACGTAAAAAATAGACGCAACATAAACTTTTACTCTAGGACTAATGGGTTTGCGTAAAAATAGGCTTAAATAGCGTTAATAAAAAGATCCAGGATTTATATTCAAATTACATTTATAAATTACTGGGATATACTGAATAACACGCAGGTATTTTGTTGTAAACGTGAACACGCATATCGAAGAAAAAAATATTTTTCTCAAATGGATATGTATTTAAGCTGAGGCTATTTTATTCAAAATAGTTATGTAAATATAAGTTTTAGATTTTGTATCCGTTGTGTTACATGTTTTATGTGAAAAATCAATCTTGGCAAAACGGTAAGCTGTAAGCGGCTTTAAGCAATACTCTGTGCCAACAATGCGGACAAATTTCACAGGGATAATTTTATTTATAAGCAAACACGAGAGAAACAAGAGAAAAATTACGCGCGTGACGTGAAAACAAGCAGGTAAATTTCCAATGCAACAAGAGTAGTTCACAAAATAAAGCTATTTAATCTGTGTATTATGTATATTAGAATTTCCCAGTAATCCTTTTAATTCCGAAATCCTTCGATAATCTCCAACTTTTTGATATGATACACAAACTCTATTCTGATATTCCCAAAAATTCCATTCTTGGAAACAGAAATCTGCAATTCTAATAAACCGCATAACTACAGTGTTTATTTTATGTTACCTAGAGCCTCAATGGAGAATTCCACTACACGCACAATGTTCTGCCGACTTCAATAATCAAATCCGACAAAAAAAATATAATATTTAAGATAATTCCCGACAATTTTATAGTAGTAAGTGCAATTTGTAAAAGTTAATGGTAAGAAATACGGACTTAAAGAAGTCTTCGAATACATCAAAGATCGGTAAAAGAAATATGGACGAACTCTCAAAAGGAATGACCACGATACTGAAGTACAGAAAAAACATGGATGACATGCTATACCCGATTATATTAAAGAACTTATCAAAGAGGCTATATTAGGGCTTTGGTGACATTGCTTATCAGCACTAAACTGTGATAAGAGCAACATGCAAAGTAGAGGATATACTAATTTGGAGTACGAAAAGAAGGAAGCACTAGCAAGACTATGTAGAGAAGATGAATGAATAGACTACCCCACATCGCTAAAGACAGAAAACCAGCAAAAGGTAGAGCGACAAGAAGGGCCCTCAAAAATGGATAGTCTACATCTCATTAAAGCCATCAAAACAAAACATCCGTCGAAAGGTTAACAGACCATTAGGTATCATTAGGGAATAAGGATAAAAGATCTTCACTGAGGAAACTGATTACAACTATAGAACTTATCCACTGCTTCTTCTGGCAACTGGAACCGTCGACCACCAGTACATTCCTGAAACACTTTAAAAAAACGTTTTTGGGGAAAATTTTCCGACCATGTTCTTCCACACTTTTGAAACGGATAACTTCTGTTTGATTATCCTCATTGTAAACCTCCTGAACAGCAGATCACTACTTCCGATACTGTAAACATTTTTTGAACTTCCTTCATTGAGCCGGCTCGAAATTTTTGGGCACCAATTTACGCTAGCCGCCTTATGTCCTGCAGTTTAAAAAGGCGGGATTCTAAGTAAAACTTGCTCACGCCCAATTCATCATGCAATTTGTTTTAAGCTGAGGTCTTTGAAATACCCGGCTAAAACCGTCACAATCCCGCGATATGTCACATGTCGATTTTCCTCGATCAACTGGCGTGTACCATCAATGTTTTTCCCAAATTAATGCTGTCTTTGATTCGTGGCTGAGACTGGTGCGTCCACGTTGAAATTCGCGATACTTGTTGAAGATTGTCAATTGATATGGTGCTTCTTCACCAAAAACAGAAACCAACACGGCGAATCAACATTGTTGTTTAGATAATATTCGCTGGATAAAATCTGAACGAAATCTTTACAATTAGGTTAGCATAATGTTGAGATTAATTTTGACTGCTAACTCGCCCCCTGTGCGGCTATATGCGAAACTAAACAGATAGCCCTCCGAAGTGCATTCGCACTAATGCACTTAAATTGTAAGGTGAATACCAAAGCTTTTGGGAGTTAAACCATTCCAGACAAATAAACAGAAAATATGACCTAATATCCTCTGAGAAAATAATGATTCTTAAAGAAGTCGCACTTGAGATCATTGACCCACACAAAACACGCGTTTAATACGACAGCATTTTGTCGTATTATTTAATTTAAAATAGTAAACCAAAAGAGGAACACTGGTTATACTGTAATTCCTAAACAATAAAATAAATATGCATTCGTACATTGTTTAAGTATACACATGTTGCATTGTTGACGTTATTCTTCCTACATATATATACGTAATGACCTGCACTAAATGTGCAGATAAGCAATAGTGTAAGCTCGACAACGTGCAACGTCCTCGGCCCTCGATAAGACGTCAAGCGAGAGATAGTGGAAACGTCAAACATCCCACAGGGAATTTCCGCTTTACTGCTATCTACGAGAAGACAGGAAGTTACGCGTAGTGCATTTGGAATTCCGTTCGCGTAACGGAGACATTAATAATAGGCACTTTTAACAGCGAGCGTTTGTATGATTCTACGAGTAAATACAGTCACTGATTGTTTAACATGTAGCATTAACGGTCGCGCAATTTTAAAGAATCAAAATGACCTGGCAATTTCCCAGCGGTTATATCTCTTTCATACACTGTGATTTATTGTATAAAAAGTTGGTGTTCCTTTAACAGTATAAGCTAAAATTCTAAAATTGGTGTCATTCGCGGCTGTTCATTTAGTATGTAAAATATAAATTATCAACAATTAAAAACTTAAAATGCATTGTGATGAAAACGACCTTGTGATACAGGAAATCAAAAAAACATACATATTGTACCTCTATATCCAAATACAATAAATAATAGATTTTGCATTTTTTAAAGAAGAAACAAAGATACAAAAATGTTTTGATAGAGAGCGTGTACAAATTGTCCCAAAAGCTACAGGCAGCGACATTCTTCGTTGGATTCTGAATCGTAAATCTGAACGTTAAAATGTTGTATCATATTTCGTATATTTTCAGGAATCACTTAAAAGAAACATACGTTTGGCAACACTGTACTCGCATACTACCGTAATAGTAATATTGACTAAATTTCAATCTTCGAAAACATTTTACACGTCATTAGTAATATCAGATGGGTAAATTCTACACAATACGGGAGAGATAATGAATGAAACCTCAAAACAAGAAAGCATTGAGATCGGGAGATCTCGCAGGCGAGAAGATAGGACCGCCCCATCCAATCCTTTACATTACAAGCAAAGTGAACTGGAGCTGCTCCATCACGCATGTAAATCATGTAATGACGTATGTTCAACTGCATCTTGTCCATAACTTGTTGCAATACATTAAGGTACCCATTGGTGACCATATTCCAAAAATTCACGCAGATTTTCTTCTGCCCAATGATGAACATTATGAGTGCTAAATACATCATGTTTGACAAACTTACTCATCGCTCCAAAAAATAGGTTTTCAAAAGTAGCTATCTTCTTGCATCCTATTTAAGATTGTGTCGTGAAAATTTAATTAAAATATGTTATCGTTTTCGTAGAGCGATGAACTTTGGAAACATTATATGGACGAAGAATGTTTTCTCGTTGAACAAACTGAACGTTTCTATTACTGGGATATTTAATGTTGAGTAATAACGAAAACATCTTCTCAAAGTGCGTCTAGAATTTGCTCCTCTAATTGTATTGTACGCCTTTGCATTAGCATTCCTTGTATTCAACTAATCAGTTTCACAAAACCGTTGATCCAGCTTTCAAATACATTTCCACTAATAGAATGTCTCCGGTTTGATAAACGTATGCGATATTCTCCTATTGCGATGTTGGTATATCGGCATGTATATTATATATTAAATGTAAAATCCATTATGAGTGAAAAAATAATAGCCAAAGAACGAAAAAACAGAGTCATAAACTAAGCAAGACTATATACAAGTAATCATGAAAAAAGCTTGGAGTCGAATTAAATACAGAGGTCAAAATTTGACAGTAATGACGTATTGATTTTGATTGAAATCACATTAGAATACAAACTTATTGTTCTACAACGTTGCCAACTATGGCAACAAAATAATTATGCATTAAAATAGCAACCATTCCAAAACAACAACCAAATCTCATTTTTTCTTAGTTAATTGGATTGAAAGACTTAATATTTTGTTGGTTGACCTTTATTGTTTATCACATCTTGACACCTGCGAGGTTGCCTACAAACCTCTACTAAAATTGATTGCCATACAGTTTGGCATATTCTCCACAGATCGTCAATATTTTTCCGCTTAGCAGCAGATAAAGCCTCTTTCAACTGCACCCATAAATTTTCAATAGAGTTTAAGTCCGGTGAGTGCGTCGCGTTTTGTGATATGACGTAATAATAATCCATCCAACAAGTTCCTAAATTCATCTTGAACGTCATCAAAATTTTCTGATGTTCCATCCATTCTATCTGCTTCAATAGTGGATGGATCTGATTAATAGTTGTAGAGGTTATGTACACATTGATTTAAATAATGGAGCAACAACACTAGAAGATGAACTAAAATTAAAAATTAACAGTTTCTTTACACAGTTGCAGTAATAACTGCAGACAACAAACAATTTTCCATGTTCAGGCGATATTTCAATGCTCGCCTTTAGCATATAGGTTAGGTTAAACATAACCACAGTGTGCAACCATCCAACAAAGGGTTTCTAAATTCACATTCAATCTGTAGCCATCAGAGTTGTATTAACAACCACCATAAATTAACATGCATCCGTTGATGACGAAACAGATGCCATCAATTGTTGAACAAAGGAACTTGCCCAAGTAGGTAAGTTACATTCACACACGATAAGAAAACGAGAAATTACATAAAAATGATTAGGTATCACGTTTCGAGTAATTGTCATTTACACAATCATTACTATAAAATACTATTTTCATTTTTCTCGCAACATATGCAGTACCTCAATTTCTTTGATTTTCATTTTACAATTCGGTCTTAATTATCTGAGTTTCTCTTCTTGGCAAATGTATGTATGTATGTGTGCGAACGATGACTGTATATTCTCACGTAAAAGGAAGAAATGTTTACACATATCCTGCCTTGCCTAGGTAAAAAAAGATAATTTGGACGCTCAACGATTCGAGCCAAAAGAAATATTTATTAAAAATACCTTAATTAATGCACTATTTACAAGAAAGTTAAACAAAACACGAAAATTCATCAATTTCCACGCGTTCTACCTGCACTTTTTTTTAAATCCGAGTAAGTACATATTACAAATGTTATTTACACGTAGTTTTACGTAATGCCAACTTGTATAATCTCAATTATGTAATAGTGGCGTTTTATAACCAATTGTTTATACATATATATATAACTCTTTCAATTATGTTTGAAATTACAACTATATACGGCTTTAGCGTTTTAATTGATGTTGTTAATGAACTTAAAAAAGTTGGTATTTCAATCTTGTTTCCCTTTCTTTTCTTTATAATGTTATTAACGAAACAGATGGATGTCCGAAAGTTTCGTGCGTATCCACCGCGACAATTGCTTTCCTTGACCTCGACAAAGATATTTAACCATGCAAATATATGACGTACATATAGCAGGAATCGTAATTTTTTGATACAACTTAAGAATGATGCAATTTCTTTTTATAGTAACTGGGGTTTTATATCATCGGTATAAAATTGAGCGGGGAAGTATATTTTTCTTGTAAAAGCAACGGTAATTGTTGTCAAACCATTCAACAATTTTGAGGTGATAGCATAATTAGGTCGAATACAAAATATACATGAAAACAATCAGTACTTTTCCTTAAATAATTACCAAAATGAAAATAACTTACCGGTCCTCCACGTAGTATAAGTTTCATATTTATACGACATAAAAAGAGTAATGGATAAATCTGTTACTATCTGTCACACAAGCACAGTTTGTCAGTTTTACCAACTTTCAACATATGTAAATGTTAAAGATATTGTCATATCGAAAACAACTAAATCCGTCAGATCATATCATGGGGATCAATCCTAAGGGCCAATAAGAGACCTTTCCGTAATTTGAATCGCCACCAAGTCTAGATGGCGCTGCTTCCTAGGATATAGGGTTCTGTAAAGTTGTCGCCTTTACAGTGTATTGACAGAAGATTGACAGGACTGACAGCACTGTCATCGCATGTTGGTTGTGTCGAAAGATATTTTAGACTATATAAAATATTAAAGATTCCATAAAATATTAAATGCTATTATGATAGCATTTAATATATATTTTTATAACTCCGCCATTGCCTGGTCCTAAGTCCAGGATGAGAAAGAAGGCAGGTTGTACGCAGGGTTAGCAACCCTGCCACGTAAAAATTTAAGCCGTAAAGAAACCTCAACTTTTTAGAGTTCCTAACGAAACCGCGATGACTAAGGTAAAGTAAAGTAAGTGTAAAAACCTACAAAGATATTTATTCCCATTTAATTTTAAGTGATTAGTACGATGTCCCGTTCACATTGAAAATGTGGCATTTTACGTTGCCAACATCCAAATATGATTAATTGTTTCGGTTTCCACATCCTAAGAAAGGACATGAATAGGTTCTTGCAATGGATTATGGCAACAGGAATTTAATTAATTTTAATGGAATTGAATAAAAATATTTAAACTAAACAAATTTCATTAAAAAAAAGTGTTTTTAAACAAAATCTCTTATAACTGCTGTTTGTTTTGTTATGTTTCTTTTTTAAGATTCTGAAAGGAAATTAAATGTAATTGTATAAATGTGCAAATGTAACAGCATTGTATAAGTGAACTTTTTCCACCAACATTAGATGGCGCTGATACAATCTTAGTGAATGGTTAGTAACATTTCGTTCTAAATGTAGTTCTTTTGTGGATCACATTAACAACACGACGTAGCAACTGCCCACGAGTAAATATAAACGACTCTCTTATACCCGTCAAATCAGAGGTAAAATATCTTGGACTCCGTTTACACGAAAAAACTGAAGAGGTATACACATAAAAGGTGAAAGACACCAACTGGAACTGAAAGTATGGAACTTGTCTTGAGTAATAAACAAAAAATCACAACTATTCCTGGATATCAAGCGGATCACATACGTGGCTAACACCGATACCTATCTGCACGTATAGCATAGAGCTTTGGAGAATGCAGTAAATCGTCCAACATTTCAATCGAAAACGCTCAGAACGACGACTAGTACCCCGTGGCCCATGGTGTGTGGTCGTTGTACTGTATACAGAATGACTTAGATATCCCTCCAAAAGGGAAGCACTGCGCTAATTCCTCACCTGGTTAGACTTTTCAGAGCTAGCCTTGCTTGGAACTATATACCAACGAGCTGGACGGAGGTCAGGGTGGTGTACATTCCCAAAGTGGGAAAATCCACACCATCCCCCAAGACTTTTCGTCCAATTAGCCTGATGTATTCTCTACTGAAAACGCTAGAAAAAGTAATAGAAAATCATATGCGAGGAGATATTATCCCAGATATATGCATATCAAGCAGGTAAATCCACTGATCTTGCATTAAACAACCTGGTCTCCAAGATAACAGAATCGTTGGATTCCAAGGAAATAGCATTGGCAGTATTTGTGGATACAGAGGGAGCATTTAATAATGCAATCCCCTCATCCCTATGCAGAGCGGTTACAGCACGTGGTGTAGAACCGATCATAGCAGGCTGGATTGCCTCTATGCTTGCAAATAGGCTTGTAATAACGACTCTGAGTGGGGAGATGGTCAAGTTTAGGCCGGGCGGTGGGCTTTTTCGCAGGGAAGGATTTTATCCCCATTGCTATCACTCCTAATTGACGACCTTTTGGCCATCATTGAAGCACTTGGGGCCGAGGTACAGGCCTATGCGGATGACATTGTCATCTTATTAAGGGGGTCAGGTGAGAGTTATCTCTACTGCCCCCAACAGCTAATTGATGCCATTTGTAGCTGGTGCAGCAGGGAAAACCTATGCATCAATCCGCACAAAACTACGATAATACCGTTCACCAGGAAGAGGAGAGTGGAAAAATTACAACCACTCACCATTCGAGGCGTAAAATCAGGACTTGCAGAAAATGTAAAATATCTAGGCGTCATATTTGACAAGACATTAACCTGGAATCCGCATCTGGAAAAGATGTCTCAAAAGGCAAGGCTGTGCTTATGGTCTTGTCGTAGGATATGTGGAAGGTCTTGGGGGTTATCTCCAAAACTTATTCACTGGTTGTATGTGGCGGTAATACGCCCGACCATCACTTATGGGGAAATAGCTTGATAGCGGAAAACGCAACAAGCTATTGCCACAGCAAAACTCACATCTATACAAAGGATGGCAAGCAATTTCTTCCGCCCCGTCTTTGGCATTAGAAATTCCTCTTCAATAGCAGCCTGTTTAAGGAATCACCGAAAGAAAACTCGAATCAAAGCATTCGATAACCGCGAATCAACCTTTAAAAAACTTCCAATCTTCCGCAAACCATCGCCGAGTCCACACAAAGCGAGGGCTTTTGATTAGTTCCTAGTACCTAGTTTCGCGCTTAGATAAACACAACAATGAGAAAATAAATGTATGTATACATACAACATATGCCGCACAAAAAAGTACAATATTGACATAGCACTGTAATCTTAAATGTTTACCGCATACTTTATAATGGTGTGCATACAAACGTGCCGAAGTAACGTTAGACCAATAAAAAGATGGTGCAAGTTCTAAATGATAATAATTGCCCCAATTATACGCCTGTCATTTTTTTTGTATACTATTTTCGTAATAGCTGCTACTTCTTCATATTTGATTGACCTCGATAGTGCTGGAATGAATTACATGTAAGACCATGATGTTTATTTATTTAATGCTTTAGTTGAAGTTAGGAGAATTGTTTAAAGTCTAGCGGTTAAACACAATGTCAAAACAAATCAACAACAGTGTGGTTCATTTAGATTAAGTAACACGTAAGAAATATGTTCGTGTTCATTGATTGCGCTATAAAAACGAAAAGTATTAAAGTTTCTTTTTCCTATTATGTGTTGTGGTATACGTTAGGCAAGAAATTTGTTTTGTTGAGAAAATTTATTAAACGCAAGAATACCGAGTGTACGCCCTCGTGTTGCGGATAGGGAGCCTAATGTGTCGGACAAAAAATATATTTCTCCGATGTATATATGTATGTATTAGATAAAGATGGAGTACACCATACATTCGCCGGCATCCACACTGTAGAGTGATGCGTATTTTGTTCTAACAAACTGAAACATCTAGTCGTTTATTTTACTCTTTACCGAGTTTATCCATAGCTGGCAAGAATTCACTCTGTATATTTTATTAGATTTTGCATTAGAGCATTTAATGTAAGAAAGTGAGTTTGCTGTATGGGGGAAGCAAACATTCCTGTCAAAATTTTATATGTGAGAAAAGCATAAGCATATCTTACGCAAAGGATTACATCGTACATTAAATTATACAATACATTTACGTCAAGTCACTCTCATTTGGTTGGTGGATAAAGTTAGTATCCTTTATTTAGCCTTCTGTTTAGACAAAAACAATCGAATTTTTAAACGAAAGTTTAAACAACTTTAAGTTAGTTATTTGATATGAAGAATACAATTGGGTTAAGTATAATATTATAATTGTATACAAAAAATAATTATTTCTTCAAATAATAGTGTCATATCTCCAATGTAGCAACTAGTTTGAAATTAAGCATAAGGCTTACAGAACACAACTGCAAATTTACTTTATATAAATAAGATTAGGTACAGTTAGTCAAAGTGAAACTCGTACACCTAATATAGTTTATTTTATAACATAAATAAAATATATTTAAAAAAATTTATGTACAGTGAGTCACGAAAGTTTTCATACACCTACCAAATGTTAACAACTTCAAATCTAAACATTGTATAATGATGCAATATTTTTATTTCTTTTTAAAACAGTTAGACAGCACTAGTTACAT
>JARFOC010001317.1:523598-575241 GCA_031763485.1 Osmoderma eremita
ACAAGTATTAATTAATTCGGGACGACACGTGTTTCGGGAATACGTGGATTCCCATCATCAAGTCCGGCACCGAATTACTTTTGTTATTACTTTTGTTTTGGATTTATTAGTCTAATTACACAAATCCTATATAGATTGCCTATAAGAATGTGTAATTCGCCGTTGGGTGGTACTCATTGTTAGAATAATTGCAGAAAAACGTTTCCAGAATTTCAGAATAGTATGTATCAGGTAACTAAATAAGTTCGTGCGGTTTTTGTATAAATAGAGTGCCATGAATATAGAATAGAATCGATAGCACTTGTTTGTTATCTGTCATATACTTTATTATGAATCCCTCTTTTATCGGATACATACACATTTTGTGCTTTTGTTTAACACCTAGTTTTAAATAATTGAAAATTTAATTTAAATTAATTAATTAATTAATTCGAGGCTGTTTATACTATGCGTACAAACTTGCTACCAAAGCTGCAGTAGAGGCGCGAACAAAATGCACGGCATTCGGAAATGCGTGTGATCTAATCGCACAAAACTTGTTCAAACAATTTTCTTTGGGAGATCTTAGCTTGACCGATGAAGTACGCTCTGCGAGACCGAACATCGTTAACAACGAGGATATTCAATAGGTTGTGGGGAAGAATTCCAAAACAGCTTGCAGAAGGCTTCAATGTGAGTGCTGAAGCTACTCGTTTGCACCGTCATTAGCTAGGAAAGAGTTGGAAGTTAAGCAAATGGATCCGACATGAATTGTCAAATGATTACAAGTTAACTCCTCTTACCATTTGTTTGGCAAAGATTTTACGCAACGGTAATGAACCAATTCTTGATCGGATGTTTACTTGCGACGAAAAGTGGATATGATCCTCAAATTCTAAACATTCGTATCATTGGTTATCGCCTACTGACCCGGTACCGTACACTTCCAAAGATTTCTTGCACCCAAATAAGATTTTATTGTGCGCTTGGTGGACAACAGAAGCAATTGTCCATTATGGGTTTTTGGAAATGGGTAAAATCTTCATTCTTAACTTGTATTGTGAACAAATTCAGTGAGTACAAACAGCACTCATCCAAAAATAGTCAATCGAAAGATCTAATACGCAGTATCGGGAAATCCACACACACAAAATGATTTAATAAAATTCGGGACATATGTTTCAAGAGCACGTCGGCCCTCCTTGTCAACCAATTCCCGAATTCGCCAATTCCCGATTTGAGAATTGGTTGACAATGAGAGCCGACATGCTCTTGAAACATATGTCCCGAATATTAAATCAATTTGTGGTGTGTGGATTTCCCGATACTGGGTATTACTGATACCAGCCCACAGTCCTTGCAATCCTTCACAATCGAAAGAAAGTGGTGTTCTTACAGGATAACGACAGGCCGCATACCGCAAGAGTGACCCAGGAAAAACTTGTCTGGCAAACGTTACCACACTCTCCATATTCTCCCGACATTTTGCCAAGTGATTACCACCTGTTTTTGTCTCTTGACAACTGTGTCATAGACAGTTCAAAACTCGAGTTGATATAATAAATGTAGTCCGTCAATTTGATTGAAAATACATAGGGTTCTACAACACCATACATATGTGTCTACGTACATACAACACCATACATATGTGTCTACGTACATACAACAATTTGTGTCATGTTGGCAAAAGCTCATTGAGTGTGGTGCTGATTACTTCGATGAATAATAAGTAGTCTGTTTTTTTTTAAGGAGGAGCTTCCAATATAAATCCGACTCGTCTGCATTTTAGATTTGTTCTAAACAAAGTTGAAGTTCTTGTATTTTTCTGATTCTTTAAATTTAATTTGAGCTATTGGTTCTGGTTGTGTGAGACTTTCTCCCCAGAAATCTTTAAAAACCTTGTGCCAAGGCGTTTTCTAAAACTTTTGTAGCCAGCCATTGCTCGCTTGAAAATAACCGGTGTAAATTTTACACACAGAGTACTTGCCTTCCCTTTAAGCATGTCTTCATTAATCGCTTCGTTTTTTTTCTCTTCACAAACCACTAACAAAGAAAGCGGATACTTTTAAGGTTTTGCTTTTACCCGGTCCAGTAAACGTACTATCAATGCTTTTTAAATCGTATGTCTTTTGTTTTTATTTAAAGTTATTATCGAGTGTGCCTTCACGGATGACTTGGTGCATGTGCGTCAACAAAAAGAGGATTACAAGAAAATGCAACCATATGGGAAAATGAAATTAAAAAAAAGACTAAAAATCAACATAGGCACAACAAAAGTTGTGACGCTGGGTAGTGAAAGCAAGAGAATAAATATAGAACTGAATCAAGAAAAAAAAGAGCAAGTAGATTAGTTCAAATACCTGAGAATATTGTTGGAGAGAGAAGGTAATATAGAGAGTGATTTAAAAGAGAGGATAAGAGCCCGGCAACTGTGTATCACGGCTTGAACAGGCATTTACTAAGGAATAGAGAAATAAGCATAAAAACTAAACTAGCAGTGTACAAAACATTCTTCAAGCCTACATTAATTTATGCGAGCGAGAGCTGGGTCCTTAATCAATCGCAAAGAAGCAAAATACAAGCTATTGATATGAAGAATCTAGGAGCGGTCAAAGGAATTAGTAACTGTTACTTTATTGCAAATGTAAATTCTCTTTATCATTACACGATTGACTTAATTACTTTACAAAAAAAAACACATGCGATTCGGATGCGAAATTATGAAAATTCATTAAAGGTTACGTAAGCAGTAATAGAAATTCCCAAAATTGCCGTGAGAAAAATTATAAGTAATTTAATTAAGGACAAAGAAAAGGATTGTAAATAATATTTTTATTATTATCTAGTAAATATTATCCATATAAAACGAGCTAACTTTAACTAAACATTGCAGGAATGGGCTTACATAAATAGTATTGGTTTTAGTTTGGAAATTCTAGGTAATATTGAAGCAGGTAGATCATTAAAGAAAATACAAATCGTGTAGTGTCCTCGCAAAATTGTCGATGATGGTCGTGAGAAAATTCGACTTCAAAATTTTGTGAAAAAATCAAACATGGGTCCCGGTCTTTTGAACAATCGTTAAATTTAAAGAGATATTTACAATTTATAGAAACACACTGAGATAATTAAATAGAGGAGTAAATTACAATTAAATGCCAGAAGGCTACTATGCAGAGGTTATAGAGGTAAAGATAGTAGACGCTTGTAAGCAACCCATGTAAAAATGTGATCAGTTTTTCCTAGTTAGTCGGCGAGTCGTTGTGCTATGCGGCGCCCTAGTCGATTACATTAGTTTCAGTAATATAACCCGACAAATTTGATAACGTGGTATTTTAATGTAGTATTCGGTACTCCTGTGGAAGTTGAACTTATTAAAATATTTTATTATTTACTAGCTGTCTCCGGCTACACGTTGCTATGGCCTAGTCTGGTTAAATTAAAAAAGAAAAAAAACATGTTTTTACCTGTCACCCCCCGCCCTCACCCTTGCCCGCTACCATGTGGTCCCCCCCACGGGCGTATTCGAATTCAGCCTTTTGTCAAGATTTCAAAGCAATCGCTGAAGAAATTGCATATTTTTATCTGTCACGCTCCTACCCCCCTTTGTAGCCCTCCTTTGGTTATATAGAAACGCGCTAGTATTCGAATGCAACGTTGTGTCAAACTTTCAAGGCAATCAAAATTTAAAAATTAGGTATCAATTCGGTATATTTATACGGTTGTACGAAATTTGACTTACAACATAGAATCTCTTGGTGAGTTACAAAATACGACATGTAGATTATTAAACTTATTGTTGTAACAAAACTTATTAATGCAGTATCCAACTCGACTCTTTTTCAAATAGCAACAAGAAGATTATATAATCTACCAAAATACTTTGACTTTCTATATGGCTGTCAATTAAAAGCAACTGAGGTGACAGATTTAATTAACAAGGTCGAAATGAAGCTTCTTTATCTAACTGGCGAAACCATAGATAGCGCCAGAATCGACACGGTCGCTACGTTTCCTATCATTACTAGGGCGCAACGCAAGCTAGCTTACGAGGCCTGGATACATTGGAATGATGTCATACTGTCTGGATAGAGGCCTCGGGAAGATAATGCATCCAAGCCCTGTATCGACATCGAATGCACGGCGGTTGAAGTCCTTAGGTTTTGTTATTTTTCTAGACTTTAAAATTAATATTGATCTTTAAATACCCGTCTTGGTATTTTAGTTACGAAATAAAATTAGTTAAGTAAATAAATAAGTTTCATTGAAAAAATAATGAGAAACTATAGGAATTTGTGATTTGAATGGCAAAAGTATAAAATATGCTATATTAGTAATTAAAAAATGTACTAACAATAATTTGTCAAGGTACCTAATGTTCTTATTTGTGCAGATACAGCTATGAGATGACAAAAGTATAAAATAGCAAACCTAATTATGCCTTCACATATCACAATAAAGATTTAAAAGGATTTATGTTAGTTAAATTAATTACAATTCAGGGTTTTAATGAAAGAAATCACAGTAATCAACCTTCTCAAAATGATTTTACTGATAATTTATTGAACATAATCTTCATTTTCCACAGAAGAAGCACAAAAGTTTGGCCTTACATGTTTTTTCTTTAACTAATAATAAAAATTTTGTCCATTCGTTTCATACTCTCTTGAACACGTTGTGTCCAAAATGAATTTCTTTAATAAACGGATATTTTGCACTATTTAAACCAAAATTACAATCGTATGTAATTCTCCATAATACGATTTCATTATTATGTATTATTGCTTTAAGGAATGATTTTTTTTCTTTTTGTAGATCCATGACGGCAGAGTATGGGAATAAACAAAGTACACACAAGAAAAGATTGCTTTGGTATAATTTTGTTGGCTGGTCAATTCCTCTTGGAATAATTACTTTCACCCTGCTTGATTATCTGTATTATTTTCTACCTAATTCGATACACATCACCATTGGATATCGTCAGTGCGTCTTGGAAAATCATTGGTTAAGTACGTATAATTTTCTATTTACACTACCGTGCATATATTGTCGACTATGAGAGCCTTTCAATTTGAGTCGGGTTATTACCGGTTTCTCTTTGAAACTCTTTCACTGGAATACACTGGAATAGCCCTTAAGTTATACTTTACTAACAATTTTGCTTTTTCTCTCTTTTGATAGTAGCCGGTAATATACGCGTAGATTTGTACTTCTTTTTGCAATTCTATGAATTTTGGCTCTGGTATATTTCATCCTTCTTTTGTTATATATTTTTTTGTAGGATAATTGTAGCTAACAGATGAATTTGTTTAATATGACCAAGATGAAAGACTTTAAAAGAGAAATGAGATGGTTATTATTTATTTAGTGTATGGCATCAGTATCAATTATACACAAACATCTAATCTGAAAACATATTCTATTGCGCGGTATGTTGCATTTGGGATATTGGGAAAGCTGCCTTCATAAGATTTCAAGAGGCACTCTTGGACGGTGTGTCAGATGGTCTGCCTGAAAGCTCTACGATCGCACACTGAAAATGAAATCTTTCCCCATTTAAAATGCAGGTCGGCGCATTTACCGAGACTTGAATATAGCAACCGAAAGCTCGCGAGGTAGTTCAAATCCACATCGCTTCTCATCGATACAAATGAAATCACTGTAGATCAGATTAGATTAGCGCTGGGATGGCTATTATCACCGCGACCTTCTCAGGTCTATTGTGATTTCCCTTTATTTTAGAAGACGCTCTCCAATTTTGCCTTTTTAATTATACTTACCTATAATATTTGAGAGCGGCTCCTTCACGTAGCTTCCGGATCTTGGATTCTTCGACCCGAGTATTAGAAACCTTGTCCTTGCCAGGCCATCACAGTTGCAATAACATGGTTTGGGATTCCCTCTTTATTTTGGCAGATTCTCAATGTTTATATAGTTTTCAATAACCGATCAGTAGTCCTATCATCTTAACAGTTTTCCTGTTTTGTTGAGTAGGTCTTTTGTGAATTCAAGTCTTTGTTCCTTTATGAACTGTTTCGCTTGTCTTGCCCTGGTGTCTTTTCCCACCATTCTTTGGATTTATTTGTATTCATTCGTTAATGGAGTTTATTGTAAAGTTACTGTAATCGTTAGGCGTTTCTATCTCACGTTTCTCTTTTAATTGTTAAGTCAAAGTCTGAGGCAATTTTCATTAGGATTTACTAGGTCCAGATGAATGGGTAGTTGTGGAAACTGTATGATTTTGCGATATTTCCGAAATAAAGCATTTTGTCTCTGTAGCTGTGGTGGCGGGATGTAACTTAATATCGAAAGTCAGTAGGTTTGGGTAGACTTTTATTACGCCACTTATCATCCTCATCACCCTATTTAGTTGTGCGTCCACTTTACGTCTATGGCGGCCGTTTATCCAGGCGGGCGCACAATATTCAGCCACGGAACAGACCCGAGAGTGGAACATCTTAATGTTGAGGTCGAGGTTACTCTAGTCGTACCTCACAGCCTTTGGATGATGTTGTTCACCGTAGTTAGTTTAGTTGCAGTCGGGTGTTGGTCAAACGACTAGGCTCTTTGAAGAGTAACGCCTAAGAACGTTGGGTGTTTATTATGAGTTAACACGAAGCTCTCAAATAGCATTTCATGTTTCCTATTTGCCATTTTGTTATTAAGATGAAAGCAAGATATTTCAGTTTTTATTTGGGGTAGGTCGTAGGCTCCACTTCTGAAAGCACTTGCTTATGTTAGCTAGGTCGCTATTAAAATAGTTCCATTGGCCTCCCACTTTTGACGTTGGTTTGTTGGTGCTCAGTTATCTGCATCCCCAAACTTTATCGATGGTGTTGTGGGCATTTCAGCAATGTATACGCTGAACAGCAATGGGGCAAGGGCAGAGTCTTGCGGTAGTCCTTTAAGTCTACTCTGTTTACTTATGCTGTTACCCATGTTTTACAACCATGCGTAAGCACTGCTACATGCACACTGTTAATGATGCGAATGTTAGTTTTCCTGCTGACTTCCTTTTTCCTTTTGTTTAGTGCCTGGTACAACATCTTAATGGCGCTTGTTATCCTATACATAACCTCTGGATCCAGTCCTCTTCTTGAATTAATTACAGAGCCCAAATACTTAAACTTATCTTTTTTTCTGAGAGTCTTGTTATTAAGACTAATACTATTCTGTTGTTCATTTTTTTTCCATAGCTAGAACTTCATCTTTTTCCCATTAATCCTCATGCAGATTTATTGAAAGCTCTTGTTCCATTCAGTTAGACGCCAGCTTTATTTAATAAAATTTGTTTACAACTTGGTCCGTTCAAGGATTGACTCGCCGAATCTACTCCTACAACTTCAGCTTTATGTACCCCGTTCTTCCTTCCGTCAAACATTAACTTTCTATGTTCCATATATTCGCCTAAATTCTACCTTGAATTCTCCCATAGTGTCTATGTCACGCACACTTAATTTAATATCGCCCTACTGCGACATTAATTTTACCCTCTTTCTAACATACTTACTATAGCTAAGGAACAACTAACTTAAACAAATATAACATTGCTGGAGATATTCCACACGGATTCCTATATTTTTTTAAATTTTATGTGGCACTCCCTCGGAATTTCATCCATTAGCATTACAGACAACAGGGAACTTAGGACGCTACCTTCCATAGCCCTCGGTTTTGTTATACATTTTTCCGATTGTTCATTGTGGGTTCTGATATTACTCCATGTGCACGCATAGAAGTTCTTCATTGCAGAAATTTATTGTCAGTTGGCTTTGTAGTATCTCCCATATTTTATTTATTGGGGTAATGTAGGAAGCCTTTTCTAGAGCAACACATAAACAAATATTGGTATAAAGCAATGAATTTTCTATTAACTGTCTTATAGAAAACATTAAATCTGCTCATCTGGCAGGTCTAAAACTACATTAGTTTCAACTATGATTTTCTCTATAATTATTCTTAGCTCTTTTCCCCAAAATTCTGATGAATCTTAACAGGAACACTTAGTAAGGAGATTTCTCTGTAATTATTTATAATTTATAATTTTATGGAGTGCGTGAAGTACGTCATCCTAAGAAATTTCTCTCAGTGCATTCATATGATAGTACCGCATGCTCTTCCTGTTCCTCGGGCACTCTCGCGTCCAATTCAACTTTTAAAGTTCCTGAAAAGTGTTGCCGCCGCTTTTCCATAATTTGAATGTCCTTTAGTAATCAATTTCCATTCAAATCCTCAATATATTTCAGATTACTTTTTTTACCCTCCATAAACTTATTATATAGCAATTTGGCATTACCTGTACTATTCCTTTCCATGGTGCGTCCAGCATGTCTCCTGGACGAAATAAAATATTTAAAATTGCTTAAAACCGTTTCTAGGATAGGAACTCATTTCCACTAACCCACTGCGTCGCATCTACTCCAACAAAATAACTTTAAATAGCAACCACTATTTGTGATACATCATTGAAAAGCCTGCACAAAATGCTCTTCGGTGATATAA
This sequence comes from Osmoderma eremita, assembly GCA_031763485.1. Taxonomy (NCBI): domain Eukaryota; kingdom Metazoa; phylum Arthropoda; class Insecta; order Coleoptera; family Scarabaeidae; genus Osmoderma; species Osmoderma eremita. The sequence continues at coordinate 532,080 of JARFOC010001317.1, forward strand.
GTAGTAATTATACAGGATGGACCAATAAATAACAAATCTAAATTTAAAACAATACGCTACTTGCGACACCTTACACCTTTGGAGTTTTTTAATGTGGCAAAGTAAGTTATTCTCCTAGGGAGGGCTCTTCACACTCACCAGTATGCATATTAAGCAGGTAAATCCACTTATCTTGCACTAAACAACCGGGTCTCCAAAATAACGGAATTGTTGGATTCCAAGGAAATAGCAATGGCAGCATTTGTGGATATAGAGGGAGCATTTAATAATGCAATCCCCTCATCCCTGTGCAGAGCGGTTATAGCATGTGATGTAGAACCGATCATAGTAGACTGGATTGCCTCTATGCTTGAAAACAGGCTTGTAATAACGACTCTGAGCGGGGAGATGGTAAAGTTTAGGCCGGGCGGGGCACGTCCGTAGGGAGAGATTTTATCCCCACACATCGTTGACTACCTTTTCGCTATAATGGAAGCGCTTGTAGCCGAGGTGCAGGCCTATGCCGATGACGTCCTATTAAGGGGGTCAGGTGAGAATGAAATTCTCCATAGTCCTCTAACAAGTAATTGATGGCCATTTGTAACTGGTGCAGCAGGGAGAAGCTATGTATTCATCCGCACAAAACCACGATAGTACCGTTCACCAGGAAGAGGAAAGTGGAAAAATTAATACCGCCCACCATTCAGGTCGTGAAACTGGAATTTGCAGAAGATGTAAAATACGCCTGCAATACGCATTTGGAAAAGATATCCCAAAGGGCAAGGCTGTATTTATGGTCTTGCCGCAGGGTATGTAGAAAGTCTTGGGGGCTATACCCAAAACTAATTCACTGGTTGTATGTGGCGGTAATACGCCCAACTATCACTTATGAGGCAATAGCTTGGTACCGGAAAGCACAACAAGTTATGGTAACCGCAAAACTCACATCCATACAAAGAATGGGGAGTATCACAATTACGTGAGCAATTTCTTCTACCCCGTCTTTGGCATTAGAAATTCTTCTGGATCTCCCTCCTCTGCATATTGCTTTGGAAGAGCAGGCCAGATTAAGCACATTTCGCCTCTAGCACGGTAAATAAGCTGCTAGATACGGTTATCTCCGGCGGCACGATGGAAATGCCAACTGATTTGATGTGCGCACGACACATGATCAACACATTTTTCACTACCTCCTATCCAAACGAAGAGGAATGGAGGTGTAACGAAACCAAACTGACGCAAGCAGACACCTGCTGGTTTGCCGATGGATCGAAAACACAGCACCGCGTTGGTGCAGGAATATTCTGCAGTAACCCGAGGGTTGAAAAACATTACAGCCTCAGGCAACATGCAACAATTTTTCAGGCTGAGATCTATGCCATTGAGATGTGCGCAAAAAGAACTTCAAACACAAATCAATAAAAATTTTCAGTGATAGCCGAGCTGTGTTGAAAGCATTGGGGGCGCACAGATGCCCTTCTAAACTGATCTGGAGCTGCAAAATCATTCTAAATACAATAGGGGCGTCTAACAAACTAACCCTAATCTGGGTCCCGAGTCACTCCCTCATTCAAGTAAATGAGACAGCCGACACCCTTGTAAAAAAGGTGCGGCGGGATGTTATTTATTGGCCCACCCTGTATAATTACTATTTGTATCACAGAAGAACATTTGTTCAAGCTTTCCAATGATGGATCACTAGTGGGCGTTGCCATTTAAGTTTCTTTTGTTGGGGTAGGTGCGGCATATGGTGTCAATGGGGGTGAGTTCTCTCTTACAGTATTAAGCAGTTAAGCAGTTTTAAATTTTCTTTTTGACCAGGAGGTAGTGCCCAAGTTTTAAAGTTTATATAATATTAAGGAGATACTATTTTTAAACTTTTAAACTCTTTTTTAGGGGGTACGTATGGATATACTTTCCACTTTGCTTTACCATGTGGATTGTACTTGCTTATAAATTCCGTAATCTTCGTCAAGACAATTAAATATATATACCAGGTAAAAAATGAAATTAATCATATAAAAGTTACGGATATTAGTGAAAAACGTAAGAAATGGATGATACTAAATACGGATAAGGAAAGGTAATCCTATTTGGTTTGAACAACTAACGAAAATTTTAAAAAATAAACATTTTAGATTGAAGATGGTGGTTAACATATTTTTGGTAATGGGTGTTAATTTTCTATTCGAAACTTTTTCGTCTATGTTTGTGGACTTTACAAGCAACGAAACTTTACAAATCGTAGAAATCATTTTCGATGCATTTAACGCTCTGCAGGGTAAGATATGAGTTGTAGCTTCTGTCTCAATTTACGAAAAACTAAATTTCTGTTTTAGGAGTATTCATACTTTTAATTTTCTTGGTGAAAAAGAAGACTTGGAATTCAATCAAGGAATATGTTCGTCTTAGTTCAAGTAGTCGCAAGAGTTCTATCGCGACCGGAAGCACCGAGGTTATGTCAACAATCAAAAGCCAGCATTTTAACAATTTAAAACCAAATGCTTAATACGATTTCTTTATTTCATTTAGTCGTACTCAGTATTATTTTATTAGTCGATCGGTCACCAAAGAAAGATTTATAAATGACATTAAGATTTTCATATCATTTTGAAAGTTTGATTAATTTTGTTTTTTAATACCACAGTTTTAAATTAGAATCTTCATAGTTATTTGTTATATTCCATTATTTGAGTACAAACAGCATTAAGTCAACTACTGTCTATAAAATTCAGGTTATTAAACATTAATCGTAGGACTCTGCAGGTGTATAGACATTCCTTTGAAAGATTCTGTAATGTTTTTATTGAAATCAACTATGTTACCAAAGATATATATATAAAGAAGCAGTCACATATAATAGAATAAATATATATATGTATACAGTGTATATCACGTAAATGGTCCATCATCAATATCGGTAGAAGCAAACTATATATAGATTTGAATGCTTCTGCTTTGTTTCTTTCGAATTTAGCTAAAGTAGTTTCACATACTATAATCGTTTAGCTCTCTCTCACATATCGGTCGTCGATAGCAATGTTCTTATTTTAAACATCGTTTTATCTTAGTTAAATGAAATCTACACGTTGTTTTTAGACAAATTACACGTTAGCATTTCCCATTTTTCGAAATTCAACTGTTCTTGTGATATTTACGATTTTTCAATATTTTGAAATTTTGCATCTCCTTGGATAATTTTTAGTATTTTGCAAGTCAATGAAGATAATGACGTAATTCTACCATAGCCCGAAATATTTGTCAAATACCCTCGGAAGAACCACAATTTTTTTTGTAAAGTGTTCATTATCAATTCGCATAATTCCTTCCGAATTAAACATAGTAATTTTGATTATTCTAAGCGATTTTTTTCATATAATTTTTGAGGTGCTCATCGGTTACCATCGGAATGCTTCATTCATATTTCTTGCAGGGATAGAAGCATTAACACCTATATTACAACAATGTGGTTACAAGTCGCATAAATTTATAATTAAATTGTACATTTTTTTCTATTAGAAAATTGCAACTAAATAGTTATTCTAATTATAAATTTTAAAAATAATTTGTTAATATCTGGCTTATTTGCTACATGCTTATTAGTGGAACTTAAATTAATTAAATATTTGCAACATTTATCTTCACTTTATTTGTACTAGAAATTGATAAAAACTTAAAACGTGACACTTTAAATCCAATAGAGTGTCTTGATTATAGATAAATTTTATATCAAATTTTTCAGAAACATCACCCATGCAAAACTTGTCAGCGCCAAGATTTCAAACTTTCTGAAGAAATAAAAATAATAGTTGTGCAAAGTTTTAAATAGCTTTGTGTTGTTACGTTCGAAGTTTTAAATAGCTTTGTGTTGTTACGTTCGAAGAAAATTATTCTGTTCATGATACCATTTGTGAACTTGCTCATAATTATTATGTCCATGAACTGGAGTAAACTACATACTACAAGAAGATACGTTCAAAATTGCACAAAAACTACTTGTTATTTTTGAGACATTTCAGAAAGCGTAGGTATACAAATTTTCATTAATTGACCAAATCATTTATTTACTTAATGCTATACATTTATAGTATTTTACATGTAACATATTGAAAAAATTTCATTAATATTTATTAAAATTAAATTTTAGTAGTAACTTTTATACTAATTATTGAGGTATTCCGTTACACTATAACAATTTAATTGTAGCAAATAATGTTTGACTGCTTTTTTGAAGCAGTTAATATTAGGACCGTTCGACATTTGTTGAGAATTTATTGTAGGTAGGTAGGTGTTTGCAGGTAGTAATTAGTGTTAATATTATGCAAGATGTTAGATTCAGAGAAATGAGTTACACATTTGAAAACAAAAAAGAACATTGCTAGATAGATATGTCAGAAGTTTGTGTGCTTTAAAGATTGGCTTGCAAGATTGCGATTTCTGTAATTTGATATCTTACTGTCCATTTTTGGATAACAAATATCAGTTGGCATTCAGACTATTCCACATACTATTCCCTAACGCGTGTTATAGATAAAATTGGAAGAGTAGAAAGTTCTCAAAACAGTGAGACTGCATGAATTTTTTAAGGACCTTGAAGCAAACTTTTGTAAGCTTGTGGCATAAAGCAATGGATCTGGGACAACCAGTTAACCAGTTTAAATGCACACCAAGCACCAGGACGGATTATCAATAATTAGGAGCAATGAATCAGAAATACTATGTTCTCGTAAAGGAATAAATTTATGAAGTCATAATCAAATTTAATTGGTTATTTTGGGGACATTTTGCATGTATGATACTTAGTATCTTGATCTATAGTAGAATGATAACCTCATCTTCAATAACATATAACCTCAACTGAAAACTTATAAAACTATTAAGTAAAAGAAGTTGAAAACGTTTTAGCTGAATTGGTCATAAGGTAAAACGTAAGCAGACAACCTTTGGTTGTTTCTCAATATATCTACTTTTAATTGACCATATGACATAATTTGGCCCTTATTATATGCCTGAATTATCTCCCAGCAACTGTATGTATAATCTATTGATGTTTCCGTGATAATAGGAAATTTAGAAAATATATGTCATGCAAAAAATGGAAATATTGTTTAAGGTGTACTTTAGTATTAGTTGTTATGAAATGGTATAAAAGGAATGGCGATTTATGTAAATATAGTTACACACAAAGTCGCTCAAATATAATTTTACTTGAAGCTGTTGCAAAATTTTTTTGATTGTGTCGTATAGGTGTGTTTGGTTGTCAGTAAATTCATACTGGTTATACATATCCTTTTATCATCACTATTTTATTCCGGTACTAAACTGTCGCGATTGTTCGTTTGTTGTATCAACACTTTAATCTTTCCCCGAATTTTTGTAAAATTTATTAACTGATTAGATTTAAAAAAGTGTACGAAAGAAAGATAAATGGCAAGTTTATCACGCTATTTTAAACTTCGATGGCTTAATTATATAATTGTATAAGCACGCATACAAATATCTATGTACCATACAATCTTTCATGTAATACTAAAATAAACGTTTTTCACGTTAATACAACTTTGTTTATGTGAGTTGTTTCTTGAAATCAACTTAACCGTTATCTCGTGGATGAGTTAACAATTTAAAATCAAAAACTGGTGATAAATTAGGATTATCGTGCAAAATATTATTTCTAAATATTTAATACTTTGACAACTTACCTGGAATTTTCTACCATCAATAAACTTATAATTAATATCTTCAAACTCATTTTCCTTGGTTAATCTTCACGTAAAAATAAACGACATTGATAAATCAATTCCTTTTCCTTCACCATAACTAAAAACAATAGAAAAATCTATTCTTGTGTTAAAGACCTTAAGCGGCCTACTCTTGGATTGAACAACCCGTGAAGGCAGCATGGGGATCTCGGAAACCAGCCGAGATAGGGAGACGATCAAATGGGGAAAGAATTGCAGAACTTTTTATTAAAGCTGTGATTTTTGAGATTTGACAAAAAATTAGGCTTTTTTAATGAAAACCATAGTCGGCTATGACTTCAGAAAAAAAGGCATTTTTTCAGTCATTCCAACGGTATAACATTTGACATAATTCTTTTACAAATAAATAAATTACAGCTATTTTAACCTATTAATTTCTGAATTGTTCACGTAGTAAGGCTATGGAAACAATTGATAGATGCACTATTGGTATGGTAACAAAATACAAGATAGTTACAAAAAATTTTCTTTTAATTTCGAAATTATAATCATAATTATTTTGGTGTGGAATGTTTATTCCGTTAGAATTACGATTTTAGATGAAAGTAATTTTAATAATAAACATGGAATGAGAAACGATAAATTAAGAAAGAATAAAGAAAATTAAAATACAACTAAAATAGTTCTCAAACAACATAATTAAAGTAAGTAATGTATTTAAAACTAAACATATTCAAAAAGTCTACCATCATAATTAATGCACAAGTTACATCTTTTTGAAACAGAATTTGTTGCTTTCTTAGTGGAACGTCCATCAATATTATTAAAATCTTTTAGTACAGCGTGTCTAAGGTCATGTAATGTATCGTATGATTTTCGATACACCCTATCTTTTACCATTCCCCATAAATAAAAATCTAAAAGAGAGAAATTGGAGGATCGAGGTGGCCATGCTACCGGCGTGTTCCTTCCTATCCACGAGTTCGGAAATGCTTCATTTAAATGATTTCGTACCGTTATCTGATTATGCGGTGGTTCCCCATCGTGTTGAAACTATTCGAGCATACGACGTGTGTCTAAGGGCAATTCATCTAACATATTATCAAACTCATTCTGCAGAAAGTGAAGATAACGATTACCAGTTAATGTACCACTAGAAATGTACGGACCAAGAACTTCGTTAATAAAGTTATTTTGTAAAAATTTCCAATACCTTGATTAATTTAAATTATTTCTAAAAAAAGTATGATACAAATATTTGGTTATTAAAGATTTCACACCACACATTCGTTTTAAAATAGTATTGTTTACGTGGTTCTACTTGAAAATGTTAATTTTTATCGGCATACACACGCCAATTTTGCGAGCTTAAATGCGAGCGCAAATCATCGTTGTTCTTCTAACGTTTGTTGAAACTAAAAATAGAACTCAAGACGCTGGTCGCAATCCCGTTCTTGCAACCTGAGAATAAACTTTGGTTTGTTGCCCTTGAACTTGTCCATCTTCAAAATACTTCTTACAGAAGTGCTAGAAATACCACTATTTAGTTCAATTTGTGATACAGAGGTTTTAGGATTCTGTACAACTTTTTGCAAAATTTGGAGCTGGTATTCTTCGTCAGTGATCCAATGACCATATGGATATTTAAATTTAATTGCTAATACTTTGCCGGGAAGGCACGAAAAAATATTCCTTATTACTTTTTTGAGATAAAATCGTTGGTAAAATCAAGTGTCCCTACTGTATGGGTATGCGATATGCATTTGTTATTATTTGAAATTCCAAAAATAATTTATAGTAGTACATTTTTGTCGAGATAGTGGAAGACACCATGTGGTTCAAAAGTATGGACGTTAAGCAAAGAAATGGAAGAAAAATTACAAGCAACCGAGATGGTGCATTGGAGTCGTGGTTTAACGCTATTAGACCGAGGTAAAAATGAGAAGATCAAAGAAGGGATGAAAGTGGTAACATCCACATTGAAAAAAATTAACAAAAAAGACTGCCACAGAAAACTTGGAAATGCAAAGCGAGGACGGCCGCGAAAGACATGGGATTCGGAGATTAAAAGAACAATGAATGAATAAATGGAAGATAAATAGAACAATGACGCCCTATATTGCCGTGAAAAAACTGAATCTTAAAATTAACTAGAAACTATGTTAGAGTCGATGTTCATTGATTGATTGATTAAGTGAGTGAGTCCCGAATGCAGAGAAAGTTCTTTCACAGCCCTTACCACTGCGGCCTTGAGACTTATTGTATTATTCTGCATCCTGATTATCCGAACAAATCTACCCCTCTGACAAGGTTTAGTAGTGTGTGGGTCAAATTCTAATCCGGTATGCCCCGCAGTGTATCTATTGCACCTGACAGGGTGTAGCATTAAAAAAAGTGAGAGGCTGTCTCCTTCTCTTCATTGCATAATCTACACAGAGGATCCTCCCTGTAGACACCCATTCTGTGTAGATGTTTCCTTAGGTTGCCGTGTTTAGTAAGTAGACACGTCATCACCCTAATCTGCGTTCTGCCAGGGACAGTATGTCAGTATGTGTCGATGTAATTAAGTGGAAGATGTTTATCGAAAATGTATAACACTGTATATTTATCTTGAATATGACCAGAGATACTCCATTTTCTAAATTTATAGTATGCCATACATGCAACAGCCATAGGAAAATGTGACTAAAGTGCCATGGCAAGAATCGAAAACAAAAGAAAATGAAGAAAAAAATAGGATTTCTTTTAAAAGCAAGATCCGCGGTAGAAAAATATGCACGATTGGGGTGGTATGGATACACAGGAGAAGCAGAAAGAATGCCGACAGCTGTTCGGGACTAAAACAACTGGGAGAAAAGCAGGAGGTCGACCGAGAAGAACGTGGTTGGGTTGGGTAAGGGAGCAGCGGTTAAGAGTGGAGTTAAGTGGGAAGAAACACAGCAAACCACGCAAAATAGAAAGATATGGGAAGAAATTTGCAAAAGACCGGTATTACACGACTCATAAATGCCCTCACCCTTCGGGGTAGAATTAGCTTAACTTCTTAAGTGGGGAAAGCAGTTGTTAAGGAGGTCTTACTTAATGTGTAAAAATTTTTACCGCTTGCGGATATGTCCGTCATACCCATTATGTTAAAAAACTGGAGATATTTATTGGACTAAAAATTTACACCACACAAAGTGAAATAACAATATATTCTAAACAATTTTTGCAATTTATACATTAAAATATGATAATTATAAAAGAATAAACAAAGCAAGAATTTAATTAATAAATTTAATTATTGTTTTGTGTGAAATATTTTAAAGCAAGGCGCAGGACAAAAGTCCCGTATAGCATTCCTCGCACTAGTAATGGGATTCCTTCCGAATATTATTTTCGGCACATACCGCACATCGTTTTGTGGGTTTTGCCTTTTTCGTGGGTGGAATTATAAAGGCAAAATGGCGTTCCTGTAAGCGAGATAGTAGTGGTGCACGGGATCGGCGTTTGGAAGTATTCGGTGTTTCAGCATAATTTGCAATTAACTGCTCACTTAGTTCTAACATGAATTGTAGTCTTCGTTTTCGTCCTCCAAGCTTGCGATGTATGTGATAACAGTTGAGTATTGTTAAGTCTAGAAAATGGCGAAATATTTTCATATAGTATTTTTTTACACGACTCCTATTGGACGAGTAGGAATGTATGTAATTATCGCACAAGTCCACACCACCCATATTCTTATTGTAATCCAATACCGCTGAAGGCTTTTGTGCCATATCACCACCTTTGGTTTTAACTGGCATCGTCTTATTGTCATGTATAGTGCTAACCATGGTAACATGCTTATTGTCTTTCCATTTCAAAATCATCTGCTTTCTTCTATACATGGCTATAGTTTCCCCTTTTTGTAACTTTTTGGTTTTAATTTCTGTGGGTATTTCTTTCCGATTTATTTTCATTATTCCAACACAATCCGTCCTCTGGCTCAAGAGTTTGTCGATTAAAACAGGCCTGGTATAGTAGTTATCTAGGTAAAGACAGTATCCTTTGTTCAGGAGAGTATCTGACAACTCTAAAACGACTCTAGCGGAAGCTGGTTCGTTAGAATAAATAGAATTGCCGTAGATAGTGTTAGCACCTGTGTATATGATAAAATGATAAACGTAGCCACTCTCAGTCTCGCATAAAGAAAAGATTTTCATTCCAAATCGTTTTCTTTTCGAAGCAATATATTGTTTCTATCCCCACCTTCCCTTCCAAGCAATGAGAGATTCATCCACGCTTATATTTTGTTCTGGCACGTAGACATCCATAAACTTCTGTCTCAAATGGTCTAAAATTGGTTTTACATTGTACAATTTTCTGCTGGGGGAATTTTGGTCAAAATCGCCGTTGTTCACCAATTGAAGAAATTTCAACAAGAGGTGAAACCGAGCTTCTGACATTATTTTTGGGAAAAACGGTGTCTCAATGCTTTCTCGAAAAGTACAGTTTGTACTCAGGTTTGGAACAAATTCCCTGTAGAACGATAAGCGCTAAAAACGTTTTTATCTCCTTTATATTTGTCTCAACCCACGCTTTCACTCTTGATCTTCTTTTTATATTTTCTTTATGTTTCTCAATAAAATTTTTAGCGTAATGATTGGTCTCGTGAACAATTTTGATCAGAAGATCATCGCTAAAGAAAGTTTCAAAGATCCCAATGATGTTTTCTTTATCAATGCCGTTTATTTTGATCCCAGAATTACCTTGAAACGGAAACGGCGTACGTGGAGCACCGTTGAAAATCCAGGGAACTTCGGGTGGAGGCACGGTTCGCGAAGGTAAATTCGGTTCTTCGTCGCTGGAAATTGTCCAACTTTCATCACTACTACTTTCGTCCGTTTCTTCGTCTGAGCTGCCGAACTTATCGCTGTCAGGGTCGCTATCGTCACTATTTTTTATTTCAGTTTCTGTGCGCCTTTTTGCCATATTTTCTATAAAATAATATATTCACGAAATTGTAACACTAAGTTATAATACTACTTACCGCAATATTCTGATGTACGTAAACAGTATTAATCGTCAAAATACTCCTCATACACAAATGTACGCGTTCTATAAAGCGACTTATCCCTACCTAACAGTACCTATTATAGAGGGTCAAACAATTGCAAGTCTCATCCTGATTGATATGACTAACCCGCATAACCAACCACCTGCGATTATTTTGGTCTAACCCAATATATTTCCGTTAAAAATCTTAACGCGGATATATCCGTCTTACCCGGTGTGCAATTGCATTATGCATGCGTATATATACGTCATACCCACTTAAGAGGTTAAAGATAATTATAAGATATATGATGATGAAAGATCAATTTTGGGACAATAGTGTTTTCTGTTGTTGTTATTATTTTATTTTTGCACATTATAGCTTATTTTATTAGATAGTTGTTGTTACAGTTGACGTTTTGTTTGATAAATTTGGGAAAATGTAATATACTGAAAGCAAAAATAACTTTTATGTTCTTTATATAAGATAATAGGATACGATGGCTTAAAACAAAAATTAAAATAAAAAATACCCTTACCACCTTGTTGAGTAAAGAACTCTGAATTCGGATTTCGGCAACTAAGTTGCCATCCTCAGCAGAAAACCACAGAGGAAAATAACGTCAGACGTAGCACTCTGGGAGAAATGCACCTGGCTTAGTTGCCGAAATACGTATTCAGAGATCTTTACTCAACACGGTGGTAAGGGTATTTTTTATTTTAAATTTCTTTACCAATGTATATTTTTATGAGGTGGAAGAGTAATTTAAGCAAAATATGTATGGGTAAAAAAATTAAAACGTAATTTAAATGTAACAATGATTAAATATAATTGTGCTCAATTTAGATCTCTTATCCAATTGAAGGCACATATGTACATATAATACAATTATCTTGTCTGCTCATCTTTTAATCAAAATATGTTTATATACAACTTATATATATATTTCATTCACTGCCGCGCTAATAATCCATGCGATGCGAGATACCACCTCTTATGCCCGGTAATATAGGCCTACATAATTTGAGCGCCAGTTCTCGCAGCTATCAGTGTTGTATAGGCTGCTGTGGAGTTATGTTGAGTCACGTACTCATAGTTATAATCCTCGTAATCGCACGTGCTAATTGTTTTCTAGAGAACGTCACAAATTTTTTTGTGTATAACAATGTGAAACAAATTCAAACTGAAACTTGCCAACCGTTAACAGCGAGGCAACAATATTATTGGCAATCTACTGTTGATCCAAATTCCACTGAGGTAGTTAAATTAGATTGTTTATACGAAGATCTTTCGGAAGATAAATATTTTCCAAAATGCTGTCCACCAAATTATATATACCACACTGAACATCATAAATGTATCTCAAGAAATGCTAATAATATTCATTCGGACTTGGGGAGATCCAATCTGCTTATTAGAACCGATTTAATAAATTGTACTGTAATAGTGGATCAGGTATATTTTAAAAACGACAATAAATTGGCGATAAATTCGGATAGATCTTTGAATCATGATGGTAAAGTTTATAGTTTGGGTAAATATTGTTTGGATAACCTAGACGAAGATCAATTCGTCTTGAGGACGTGCGAAGAAGTTGATGTTTGCCGAAGTGAAGGTATAAAATGTTTGAAGAAGTGTTGTCCGGACGGTCAATATTATAAAGGAATTGAATGTCATCCGGGATCAGAGTTTGGTATTTCTGTGGATAATACAACGAGATTTCTGGCTCAAGATGGTAAGTTAAAAGATATTCAGTAAAATGAATTGCTACTTTTTTTAAATAGAAAATTCTTTGGAAAAATGTTAATTTTTTGCTCCCTGAAAAGTCATCGATTATGTTTTTTTAAATTATTAGCTACTAACCATATTTGGAAACACCCTAAATAAGAAGTATTATTGACAAGTAAGCGAGTTAAACCTAATTTATATTAAAAGAAATATAACTATAAAATAATTATAAGATTTTAGACTTCTTTTACACTGCTAGAACTAATTTTAAAATTTGTTTTTGTTAGCAGTAATAAATAAATTTTAAACTATCTTTTCAGTAAGTAAGTTGGTGACGTTAGACAAGGTGTTGTATAATTAAATTTAGAATGTGTTTGCAAAATTGTTGGTTATACAACTTTCCATATGAATTAAATGCTAACAAAATTGACACATCTTCCATGCAGTAAATCGTGTTTCCCACGTATTTCATCTACTTAAGGGCGTTGCTTCCCCGTTTATTTTTTAGGTCCATCATACGATTCCTTTTCAGTTCGTTTTCATTGCATTTTTTACACAGTTTAAATGTCTAAATTTTGGCATAATTGGTTGATGATTAGTCGCATCATTTAGAACAATTTTAATGCCTCTGTGGGAAATCTAATGCATAATACAGAAATGTGAAATTATATTGCATAGAATGGGTACACTATTGCAATCTATAATGGCAACAAAGAGTAGGTTTTATCTGCATTTCATTATCTTATTGGGAGATTACTCAACTAATCGTCAGTCGTATGTAGAATATAAAAACATATAATCAGATACTTACACAGCCCATAGTGGAGTACCTCATGGCTCAAATCTTGGGCCCTTATTATTCATTATGAATGACGTATGCGATCAACTTAATGCCGGACGTTTGCTCTATGCTGACGACCTTAAGATTTTTGTTGCCATAAACTTTGAAGGTTACGAAGGACTGCAACATGACCTGGACATGCTTATTGACCAGTGCGCAAATAATGATCTTTTGCTTAATATTAAAAAAATGTATGTCACACACTCGTAAATCTAAATATTGAGAGGGCGATTTCGACCAAGGATCTTGATGAACAGGTTGTAAAGGTATGCAGTGATACCACAGAAAATTTTTAAAATATTTATTTTATCTTAAATACAGAAGATATCCGAATTATGATATATCCTACTCAACGTTTCTTCAAGAATTTAATTTCAAGTCTTCAAGATTGTACAAAACTGATTAAGTTGTGTGACTTAAATACAATTATTCACAGTAAAATTGATAAAGCCGATTTTTTTAGAAAAATTTAATTTTTACGTTCCCCAAAACCGGCAATTCAATCACTTTTGTTGATAGTGCACCCTTATTATTTAATAAATTCTGTTCTTTATAATTAATGCTGCATTTAATATTGGGTTACTTACGCCCTAGACATTAGTGTGGCAAAGCTTGATATATTCCTTATCATACAAGATATCAAAAAAAGTTGTTTATGAAAATTGTAGGCAATCTTAAGCTTAACATTTTAAAATTATTTTCATATATGCAGGATGTTTCATATCATCAGGGTGAACTAAACATACGTTTTTTTAATTAGAACAGCCTGTATATTATTTCAGATTTAGATTAAGCTCATGCCTCTCACGTCCAATGTACAATTTCATTGAATCATACAGCGTGTTTCAAAGGTTATGGTCAATTTCATATGCAAATTACTGTGAGTTCAAGATCTTGTATAAAACAAATGGCAAAGTCTGAAAGTATTTTTTACAAGCATAGATCTTTGGTATTGGCACAGTTTTATAACAAAGTGGCATTTTTTCAAAATTGTCAAAACTGAATACAGCGTCAATCAAAACTCAAATACATTAATTTTTTAATTATTTAAAAAGGATCACCCTATAGTTTACATTATAAAAAAAAGTCATTAATTTTTAGATATTTTAAAGTCTTTTTAAAAAGCGAGATTTTTTGAAATTATTTTAATATTACAAGTTAGTCATCTTTCGATGACTAACTTGTAATATTAATTTAATGTTTAATACAACCACAAAATACAAATATTTATAACTTACGCCAAATATTAACATTTAATTAATTTACGCAACTGTTTACAATTAGTTCTATAATAAATATTCAAAATATCCACACGAACTATCAATACAACACTGCAGCCGTTCTTCAAGCGATCGATACATTTCTTAACATTCCTAAATTAATACTGGAGAATGCTTCTCTTATTATGTTTTTCATATCATCTTGTTTCTCACTTTTATAAAAAGACTTTAAAATATCTTAGAAATTAATAACTTTGGGTATAGAGAGTGCTTAGTAAAAATTAAAGTGTCCAAACGATTCTTTCTTTTCTTAATATAAAATACAGGGTGATCCATTATAATAATTGGAAAGATAATGAATTTGAGTTTGACTGGCCCTGTATTCAGTTTTGGACAATTTTGAAAAAAATTCACTTTGCTATAAAACTGGGCGAATATCAAAAACCTGTGCTTGTAAAAAAATTTCAGACAGAAATAATTATAAAAATTATAAATTTTTTTTATGAGACAACTTAGGTTTGCCTACTATGAGTTAGTATTTGTTTATCAAGTCTTAGAATATTATTTTGTTTTGATACACTTAAGCTTTTAATTTAATTTATGTCAATTTAGCAATAATTATTACAGCACATTATTAGGTATATGTTACAGTTTCTAGTTTTGACTATTTATAATTGTAGTCGCCAGTGCCACGTTTTATTTTAATATGAATTATTTATACTAGTAAACCCTGTAAATGGATTTTTTTTTTCTGTTGGATTAATAAGCATTATTATTTTTATTTTTATTATTAATGAAACTAAACAAGTTGTCAAAAGATATTAATAGAATATATTGTGTGCGAAATCAAAAAAAATCTAAAATTAATTTTACATTAAAAAGAAGTGATGTAAACAAAACATATTGCGTTAAATAAGTTAAATATTTGTCTCAATATGCTCAATGCTATTTTTCAGAATAAATAAATTTTAAATTGAATTCTTGATTTAATTTAAGAAATATAAAAAATACTCTATATATAGTTTCTGCAGTTTTATTATCCCATTTAGTTACTTGGGACGCAATTAAATTAATTTTTGAATATAATTTAACTTATAATAACTATGCTTTTTTAGTTTTTATTAAGTTGAAAATTTAATTGAAAATAGACAGAGGGAGTGTAATCAATTAACAAAATTAATGATAAACTCAAATTGAATAGAAAAAATTATAACTGATATTAGATAATTTCTCATGTATACTAGTTTCTTGTAGTAAAGGACATGTTGTTTTGTATGTTTAGCAAAGAAATCGAATGAATCGTTAATGGAGTAGAGGGTTAACCACCAAGCTATTAACACATACTTTTATTCAATCAATGCAAAAGGAGCTGGGCACAAGTAAAAATTAAAATCAAACTTAGATATATGCGTGAAAATCACGGGCAGAAAACAAAATAAAATTGTCAAGGTAAACGTGAATCGCTGCTTAAGTTCTTTGCCAGTGCCGAATTGTTATTGTATAAATGTCCTTGCATTTTTATGAATTGCTCAAGTAAGTTGCGTCTAGTAATATGACCTCTTGACAATGATATATGTACATTCGCACATCTGTATGAACTAATATAATGTAATGCTTAAGAACAAATTAGTTACATTGGTAATTGGGTCTTACTAATTATTTAAAAATATATGTCTAATAAAGAGCACTGAAAATTATAATATATAACAACCGTTTTAAACCTAATGGGCAATGACGAAATCAATTTTATGAGAACTGTGTCGCCAAGATCTCACTTACAAACTACGCCTTGCGGACACTCATGTCCCGTAGTTAGAAAACTGTTGCAACAATTTTTCAACAAATATCAAGTTCACTTTCGTAAAAAATTTACGTACCTATAAACAGTGTTTAAGTTCAATTACTTTTGTTATATATGAACAGAGTACCTGCTTTTTCAATTAATCTGCATTTGTAAGAAGTGGTATTATGAAATGAAACTGACTTCAGAGCCATCGATAAAGACTTTTATCCTTGTGTTTTATAAAGCTATCTATTGACGCTGCACGTATTTTTCATACAGACTGCCGATACGTCGTGCAAATTCTATTCATGGGTTCACCTATATATTTTAAATATTTTTTACAAATTTCGCCAATCACCTGTATTTAACTCAAAAAATGGAAGCATACAGTTTGGGGTACAGCCACGTATTCGAAGGAAGGCAAAAAATAACAACCTGTAGATAGTGGCACGGAAAGGCATTTTAAAATTTGAGAATGTAGAAGAATCCATTTATTTGAGATCAATGATAACAAACAAATGCGATGAGGAGAAAGAAATAAACATGAGATTGATGAAGGCCACCAAAACCGCGGGGATGATGAAGCATTTAATCAGATAGAAATACTTGTCTGGCAAAGCAAAACTTTGAAACTTTGAACTAGAATCAACAAAACTGTTTTAAGGACCACAATGCTATATAGTTGTGAAACTTGGGTACTTAATAGAAGGCAAAAAGAACGCATTATGATATAGGAGAGGAAAATGGTAAGAAGAATTCTGGGATCAAAAAAAAAACTGAGGAAGGTTATAGGAGAATAACAAGTGAAGAAGCATATGAACTATAAATGAACCCAAAATAGATGCACTTATAATTTCGAGGAGATTGCAGTGGTTGCGACACTTAGAAAAAATAACAGACGATAAAGTGGTAAAACAAATAGCGTGGAGGGAACTCGATGGCAAGAAAGAAAAAGAGGAAGGCTGAAGAAGAGATGGAGAGAGGCAGCCTTGGAATTACATTTTTGTCAAGTATTTCCTGGCAATTATTAATTAAAATTCTTTTGTTTCTTGTTTTTTAAAGCAGTTGTTTTCGTTTTCTTTGGGCGAATGTGTACTGCTTTCCAAGAAAATAATTAGAATATTAGAATGGGATAAACACCCTAATTTTGGAATCTTTGTCAAACTCATACTGAAGGTGTGATTATTGAATATGGGAGCAAGTTTGCACTCCTACTTAACCTATATGCAGGAACACACATTACTTGCTCAAGTAGTTTCAAAAGACTCATAAAACTTCACTTGAGTAGGGCAAGCTTCAACTTAAGTTGTATCACGAACAAATAATTAATAACACATTAAAACCATTACATATGTGCATATGTAGTGATATTTTTATTATCAGCCTGCGGTGCTTGATTGACTTACTCGGTAGGACTTGGGAAATAGATTAAAAATCTTACTCATTACTAAATAGGGTTAACGACACTGAGAAGTGCTATTTAGTTAATAATATATGTTTGCAATTAATTTGTTTTGTGATTTTTAGCTATTATTAAAGTGTTTGTAATTTACTGTGTAATTAATTAATTATTAGTTTTTCACGTTGCCTTCGCTCGTGACTAAGTATAAACAATATAATCGATGTTTAAGATTTTTCCTTTCGAAATGAAGACCGTCTGAGTGATAAATCGACAGCGTCAAGTTGTGTGGTTTTTTAACGAGATAGTTTATGCTCATTAACTATAGCTATTTATTGAGATGAAAATACAAATACAGGATACACATGTAACACTTGAATAAATACTATCGACGTAAATAGGTTAAAAATAAAATCGGGCTAGTTGATGTAAGATCACTGATTAGATTAAGTGCCTCTCTTGTTTCTCAATTATTGATTTATACATCATTCGTAATCGTAGGTCGATTATATTCAATAGATATTATTCAATAGATAAGCGTTTTGGCGCTTTCATTCTATTAAAAATAAATAGACAAAGACGTTTGGATTTGGCATGCGGATTTATTGTTTTACTTATCAAATATAAAAATCTCATGAAAATTACTTTAATTATTTGCTTAAACATATCAAGAGACGTTAATACACTCACCGGCAGGAATAACGGAATGAATAAGTCTTTTTACAACTGGAAACGTTAGTTATTAGGTTTGATTAAATTGTGTAGAATCACTTAGAAAAAGAAAAACAGCTTCTATTGCTATATTATGAAAGTTACGGAAACTTTCTCAAAATAAAGAAGAACAATAAACCAACAATGATCAACGAAATCTTGCATACGTCTTAAGATTTGCTTAATAAGTTTAGGTATGTGGTCTATTACTATCACGAACCTGTATAATAGTCATTATTCTTCCTTTCTTCAATGAGCTGCCGTATGTTGTTTCTGGGATATTTTCCGATTCTTGCGGAAAAACCTGCCGAAGTTCTTCAAGGGTGGTAGGAGCAGGTAGATGATTACAAACTCTTCTACCGAGCATATCCCAGATATCTGGGATATGCTCGATAGGATTTAGGTCAGGACTACGTGTCGGCCAGTCCATTTGAGGAATGTCAACTTCATTCAGGTAGTCCCTCACTACTCCAGCGGCATGTAGCCTCGCGTTGTCGTGCATGAGAAGGTAGTTGTCTCCTATAAATTGTGCATAAGGGACAACAAACTTGCAATATCTGATTAATGTACCTTACAGCTGTCAGTGACCCCCTGACAATAACGTACAAATCGGTTCGTGCTTCGGTAGATATTCTTGACTGAGCCTCCATGAAAGCTGACCCTTCCACTAAAATTACATGGTGCATAACACTGTCTGGATCGGCGCAACACTCTACCATGTTCATCTGGGCCCCTAAGACTAAACCGTGATTCGTCGGTAAACAAGATACGACCTTAATCGGCATCCCTCCAATTTGATGATCCCTTGCAAGTTGTAACCGGGCAACTCGATGTTCTCTGGTAAGCTGTGGTCCTGTAGCCGGTCTCCGTGCAGTCAGATCTGTTTCTCCCAACATCTGTCTAACGGGTTTTTTTTACTCACATTCACATTGCGCCCCTCTTTCAGCTGATTTCTGAGACTAATGGCGGTTCCATGACGATTACTTAAACTTAGGACATGGAAATGGTCGTCTTGATCGATAGTCCTTCTTTGGGGAGCTGTTTGAGTTCGCCAGGTGTACAACTCAGTCTCCAAGAATCGCATATGAAGCCGCTGTACAGTGTTTCGAGATACCCCGTACCTGTTAGCTACGTAAATCTGACTCCTTCCATCCTGAACCAGTGCAACAATTGCAGCCACTGTTTACGTAGGAACTGACGTGTTTACAAGCGAACAACTTTGGAAAACAAACAATTTGACGTTTGGAACAAAAAACAAAAACAAACTAAACATTTGAAGATCACGCCAGACACTTGATTACAATATGACGTAAAATACGACATATCCAAAGTTATACATCTTCCAGTTCTTAACATAGGAAACCAATCACAAGAAGGTTATTACAATTATTGTCGTTTGATTTAATCAGGAGTAAGTGATTACTGCGTAATGTTTGTTAAAACCCCCCTCATATCTAATCTATCTATAAGCAAATGTGTGCTTTAAAAAGAGATGCCCGTTTTTCGTGTATTTATTCCAGTTTATCATATGCAAATTCAAAATCAACAAACCGTCCGAGTGTAGGCAAAAACTAATGTTTAAAAATGCGCAATTGTATATTGTATACAAATAATTGCAACAAATCGATCTGATAATTTGTGGTAAGGTATTTTGTGTTGCATGCTTTTGCTATTGCTATATCGGGAGGGTTTTAAACGAATTACAAAATACTATTTAAGCAAGCAATAATTTAGCTTTAGTTAATCCAAATTCTAAAACTAAATTACTGAAAGTTATTTACAAAAAGAAATTTTAGGGTTGCCATAGATATGTGATATACAAATATAAAATAGCACTTTAAATTCTATTTTTAGCAGTTAGAAAAATACATCGAGATTTATTTAAATTACTTAATCTCTTAAAAGTAATTACATATACATAGTAAGAAACCGAAAAATTTTGCCCGGTATAAATGACAAATGTAACGTCGTAGATATTTTTGAGTATGAATCAAACCAAATGTTATGAGTTAACGATCATCGTTCTGCTTTCGTTGTAGTAGAATCTATTACAATTTCACTTAAGTCGAATAGGCACGGTTGTCTGCACTAATTGCAAGTACAATAAATAATGACGAATGCCCATCTTTCGTGATTTCGTCTGTATGTCATTTCGATTTGCATTATCACCATAATCTATTCTTGGCTGATAAATTATAGGTAGTCTGTATAAATTAAAATCAGAAATTAGGGCTAGCTTTTATAAATCTACCTGTATAAAAATCTTAGTCTCAAATAAATTGTTTACATTATAGCCTAATATTTGGATTCTTTTTTGATATATGCTTACATAAGCTTTAAAAATAGGTTATTATTAATAATTATTTTTTAGTAACTTTCATTCGGTAAATAAACAATTGTTGGGATTACGAATTAGTATACACAATATCAATACGGGTATCAAGAGACATATTTTGGATTAAGTGTTAAACGGGTCATCATACTGACGTCTAAGATTAACAGAGAGACATTTGATATGTAGAGGTGTCTATTCCCGTCAATTAGTGGTTGTTTTACTATAATTAAGTGGCTAACTAACATGTTTAACATTTCAGTCGCTTTAACAGTCGGAAATGCGACAGTGTTTTCCAAATTATAGATACCAAGTATATATACTGTTTATCTAATTTGGAATATACGAGGGATGTCTGATTACTAAGGTAAGTTTGCGCGACACATCGCCTACGTCGCTTCGATCAGGTTGAAACTTGCACGCATTTTAGATGTGCATATGTACTGCATAGGTGGATATTGTCATCGTCTTAGGTTCAGTACAACATGTGCAGTGACAGCCGCACAATGTCAGTTCCGATCGAAACATACTCCAAGTTTGAACTGCGACCGGTCATTCGTTTTTTGCATACAAATAAGGAAACACCTACCCAAATTCATAAAAAAATACTGTACATTTACGGAAAAGGCGTCATGAGTCGAAAACGAGTTAGTATTTGGTGTAAACAGTTCAGAAGTGGACGCACAGCTCTGAACGATGATCCCGAAAGTGTGCGAAAAAAACCATCAACAACGGAAACGAATGAGGATCAATTAAAGGTCGATACGCTGATTCGAAATGATCGGTTGAAAATACGGGAAATTGGTCTACTGACCGGCATTCCTAAAAGCTCTGTTAGAGAAATCGTATCTAAATTAGTGTCCGCGAGATGGGCACCAAAACTGTTGACCGACCAACATAAAATGCAACGAATGTCGGCGGCAATGAAGCATTTAACGCGCTATCGTGAGGAAAACGGATTTCTAGAGGCTATAGTTACAGGAGACGAAACGTGGGTACACCATCATAGCCCCGAATCAAAAAAGAGCCTCGATGACGTTGGAGCATCAGAGTTCAGCACCGAAAAAAATCAAATTTCAGTAGGCTGCAAAAAAAAACAATGACAACTGTATTCTGGAATATGCAAGGCATTTTACTCATAGAGTTTTTACCACCCAGAGCGACAATCAGCAGCGATATTTATTGTTTAATTCTCCAAAAACCACAGAAACCTATTTGGCAGAAAAGAAGAGGAAGGTTGACGAAAGGAATCAGGTTGTTGCATGACAATGCAAGACCGCGCACCTCAAATCCTTCGTCTGATTAGCTTCAGAAATACAATTGGGAAGTTATTGTCCATCCGCTCCACAGTCCAGACCTAGCTTCTTCTGATTTTCATTTGTTTGCACGGCAGTATTTTAGTAATTTGGATCGCATCTTTTACGAAGAAGGTTCACAGAAGCTTGTGCGTTGCTGGGATAAGTG
Organism: Osmoderma eremita; assembly: GCA_031763485.1. Classification (NCBI taxonomy): domain Eukaryota; kingdom Metazoa; phylum Arthropoda; class Insecta; order Coleoptera; family Scarabaeidae; genus Osmoderma; species Osmoderma eremita. Next base: position 554,256 of record JARFOC010001317.1, read on the forward strand.
CCTTAACATTGGCAGCGATTATGTTGAAAAGTAGCTAACAGTTCACTGGTTTACTTAGTGTATGTTTGATTTCTATAAATAAGGTGGTCTGTCTATAATTCACAAATGTACCTTAGTAACTGAACGTCACTCGTATTTGAATCTGTTAAACCCACAGAAAGGTGAATAATACATTGATGTATATTACGTATGCATTAAATGGACCGATCAAAGTTACATAAACTTCGTGGATTAAACTTGTGGAGGATTGATGATTATGTTTGGTCTAAACAATCCATTCAATTTCCCCGTTCTAGTCTTAAAACGCGTACAGACTGTGTTCCTGATCTTTTACTTTTTTATTTAATAATACATAATACATGCGTTTCGCAAGCATTATCTTGAATCTATTACTACTACCTATAAACTGTTTTTAGACAACAAACAATTTTGGTACTAACAACAGCGAACCACATCCTCATTTATAAAAAAAACAATCCTATTTATAGAAAATCGAAAATATAGGTACATACATTGACGTAATACATATTAGTAAAGATAGCAAGGACTGTGGGGCAGCACGATAAACACACTGTTCGGAGGTGCTACACCCAAATATGTTCCCTTATGCCATAGTTACATTTTATTTCCTGTTCTGTCTTTCTTTTTACATAAATAAGCAGGCTATAAATGAATTCTTAATTTAAAAAAAAAACGTATATCATAAATTTATTTTAGAGACTTATTCAAATTTGTAGTTTGCTATATGTACTACCTATGTTCTTAATCAATTACATACATACTGTTACAGATTCATTTACGCTGCAGTAAATATGAATACGTAAGAGTAATAGAAATACGAAACTAACAATAAATTCGGGAAAAGGACAGGAAAGAAGTCTAACGCTTTTACAGAAAGTTTTATGCAATTATGTGCGGGATATGTACATGGGGTCAAATTTATTTGACATTCGTAAAAAAAATTACTTTGCTATAAATGTAACGCAGTAACACTTGTCCCAATAAATATTATAAATAATTTTTATATTGTATGCCAATCCTCAGTACTTAAACGCTATGTCGATACGAATATTTTCATTTTTAATGCCAGCTTCAATGTGTTACTGTTACACCGGACTGCTACTATCACATCGGGCCGACTGCACCTGAGCGGCTTTTTATACACGTGTTTCATCCCTATTAACTGAGATTGATTTTATGACCCAGTATATAATGCTCCCAGTGACGTCATCACAACCTGCGCAATAACATATCTAGTATACTAAAATGTAAAATGCTTACTGGAACTTCATGTTGAACAGCATCAAAAGCCTTAGGGAAGTCCAATAAGTAGCAAGACGGTTATCCGTTGAAGCTGTAACGTCATCTATTACTGTCAAGAGTACAGTTTCATATCCATCGTCACTTCTGAAACCAAATTGTACTGATGGATGTATTTTTGCTAACAAAATCAGGAATTTGGGAAAACATTTTTTTTCTCCAAATTATATACTTATTGGCCGTATATCTTTAACATATAATGTATTAAAATATTATTATATTTCTATGATAAAATTCTGCATAGTAATAATGCAAGTATCGGCTTACTAATTAGAGTGTTATTGTGTGTTAGTGTATAGTAACAAAATAACGGTTAACAGTGCGAAGTATATTTTTGTGTATCTCTTGGGTTTTCCCGAGTTATGTTGTCCAGAAATCTCATTTGGCGGTTCTACAAGAACTAATATAAGTCAGGGATGACCAATTTACACTTTAACATATTCCGATTCTACTACCTGGGTGTATTTTAATCATTCTTGGTGTGCAATTAGCTATAGCAACAGGAATATTAGTATATTTTAGGAAAATAAAATTTCATTATATTTACAATTCAATGATCGCAAAAAATTTTGCAAGTTGCTTAGAACTTGCTGAATAAATAAAGTAAAAACTATAGAAATTACTACAACTAATGAAATGAAGTGTAGTAGTGCACATATTTATCTTGTGAATTCTATAAAAAAAACTTGATTTTCTTTAAAGAAAAGAGCATGCACGAACCAGCCTTGAAATTACAATATGTAAATGTTTTTACATATTGTCATGTAATTTACACAGTTTATTTAGATACACAATTGAGTTAGTCCGTTTTTCCGTTTTTTTTTGGTATAATCTGCCTAACAAATAACGACTTAGTAGCCTGTCTAGTCAATTTAACTAATTTGCATTTCTCAAAACACTTTAATTAAAAAAAATGGAAATACAACCCAGGCATTTTACAGGTCTTGCCATAAATGTTATCAGATATCCCATTTAATCGTAAAACGGAAAATTGTTATACAGGGTCTGGCAAGCAGGTTGGTGTTTTGAAAAGACTGTCATACGCGGTGGAGTGGTTCGAGTGTTTTCAGAATGATTGATATCTACTGGTTGCCAGGTGCCATTTTATAATGGAGTCGTGGTCCGTATCATATCGTGTGTTTACTTACAATTCTTCCATTGAAACTGGTCATCCTGTGGTGCTCACACATGATTTAGAAACCATTAGAATGTTCCAAAATGGGGTCCTATTGTGAAGTGAGGGAACAGTTTCAAGCTATAGGATCTTCGAAGTCGGGGACTACTCAGGGAAGTGATTGAACTGTAAGAATCCCGGAAAACATTAAAAGGGAACGACAAGTGGTGGAAACCAGTCCTCGTCAGACAGATCAGTTCGAAGAATCTTACACTTGGACCTCCATTTCCATCTGTAGAAGATTATGGTTGTTCAAGGATTGCGACAAGACAACTTCGTTAGACGACATAGGTTCGCAGAAATGGTGTTGCAATTGCTGACAGACGATATCGCTTTGATGATGAGTGGCGAGGCTCACTTTCATTTATGAACAAACAGCATATCCGTTACTGGGCACCCGCGGAAGAACTGCATCCACCTCTGCGCTGCTAGAGAGTAACTGTTTGGTGTGGTGTTTCTCGAACCAACATTATTGAGTCTTATTTTTTTCGTGAAAAAAGACGAAGAATGTCTGTTAACACAGATCCCTACCTTGCTATGTTGCATGATTATTTTTATGCCAGCATTATGAAGATGACGCATTAACCTCAACATAGTTTGGTTTCAGCAAGATGGCAACATTTGGACGTCGGATGTCATTGCGTAGGGGTGTGGAGTGGTCTCTTAGGTCATCGGACCTGCCTCCTCCAGTTTACATACACAGACCACGCATCCTTGAAAATCTTTCTTAAACCATAACGCGAGAAATTCATAGGATTTCGCGTGCCATGCTTGAAAGGAGTATAGATAGTTTCGTTATCCGTCTACTAGAATGCCTTGAAAAAGATGCACGCCACCTAACTGATGTGATTTTTCGCGGCTAATTATTTTTTGCTTGTTTGTTTTGTTATGTATTCTTAAATGGCAACATACTAGTAATGTATAATAACTATAAATTTTGAAATTCGTTCGAAAATAAGTATGTGACAGTTTTTTTTCTTCAAAAACATCGTACCTCCTTCTTCCTATCTTTAAACAAACTATAACACATTTGGTCTCCGGACATCGTTTGTTGTCCTGATTACGGTTCCGTACCATTTTAGTACGTCAGTGAGATATGCTAGCTGTTTCAAGTGAGTTCAAGCCAAAAAACGAAATCAAGAAGATTGGGTTAGGGGACTGTAATAGTTGCAGGTGTTCCACGAACAATTCAACTACCAGCCTTTGTTTAAACATTCATTCACTCACATAACATACAAACTCAGATGCTCTATCGTCGTGGTGGAGCTACATCACAGCTCTAATTTTTATCTAGTTATTCTATGTAATAGTATTTATTAGTGATTTATTTATTAGTGATTTAAAATATTTGATATTATTCTTGAATACTTCTGCTTTTATTTAAATTTCTGTGCCCCGAGAATTGTGAATAATAATCCCACAAGCTTACTAATGAATGAGAAAACATCCTGTACTTTACTGCTTTAAGAATAGAATGTAATTGTAATGAATAGATAGCAATTATTTTAACATTCTTAGATCTAAGCCAAATTTCTAGCCGGGTGATGTTAGCTGTAGAATATTTTAGGCACACCTACGTGAGTTATATTTTTATTGATGTGCGTTAAACGTTTCACTTCATTTTTTTTTTCCAACTACAAGCCACTGAGCGTTGCCGGATAACTTTTTGCTTAATTCCCTTGCCGTAATTCAATTATAGAGCTTGGATTTACAATCAATATATCCGTCATTGAATAAACCAACATGTAGGCAATTTGGGGGTGGTAACTTGTAATAGTTTTATTCAGAATAGATGGTATTTACGCCTTCGCATATTCCGCCCACTTTGGAGAAGCTGACATTTATTACTGAAAATTCCCTATCTGAGTTTGGTTGTTATTAATTCGTGCAAAATATTGCGAAATAAAGGAACCGCATCCGTTTTAATGAATTTTTATGATTCTGAGTACATTTATATTGGTGTTAATATTTAACATCGTTTTTTAGCATGTTACAGTAAGCTTTTATACATATTTTCTCGTTAGTCATTCTTTGATGATCACTAATTCTTCTAATTGTTTTCAAGCCTTTTCTTCATTTTCACGAGCTGAATTAAATTCGGTAAAATTATATTTCGATAGGTGGAGCACTGTTAAAGCGTTAAATTAAAGAGCGCTCTGTATCATAATTGTTATACATTGAATATAGAAGTAGTATAATAGGCGTGCATTACCTGCTCAGGATAATATTTTGTCTAAAAATTAGGGAACGGTTCCTTATGCACTATCTGAAATGTTTATTACAAGCAGTCAATATACAAATCTAACACAAATCCCTCTTTCTCAGACCACATCTTTTATATTTGCGCCCTTGACTGTTTACGTACGTAGTTGCCATTTTTCGACGTCAGCACTACTGCTCTCAATACGGTAAAGTGGGCCTACTTTGTGACATATTTTGAGGTTTTTGTGCGGTATCTTTGTATTTTTTGCGTTACAGTCTTTCAAATAACCCCATTTTGTGGCTTCAACATTTCGCCTATTTTTTTGTAAAAAATTAAAGTCAAAATATTTAATACAAAATTGTATAGGCGCAAAAAAAGATATCATAAACTTAGAATCGGGGTTACTTTGTGACACCTACATATTTCTTTTGGAATCAAATGAAAATAGCTGTACGGCATAAAGTAACCTCTGTACTGATTTCACAGAGAAAACTTGTAATGCATGTTTTCAATAAAAATACGCAAAAAATTGAAAAGTATAGATTTATTTGCAATAATAGAAAGCTTGGGAGCAATTAACAAGAGCGTTTAAATTACCTAACGTAGAATATTCTAAATACAAAAAAAAATGTTTTTAAACAGTAACGAGAATATCTCCCAATTCAGGAACATCGAATAACGCTCTTCTTCGGCGTTGTTTGGGAATTCCAATTCCCATGATTATTAATAAAAACAAAATTATAAAGTCGTTAAAAGAATATTATATTAAGACTAAAATAATGTCTCCTATTGTACTTCAGTAAAAACTTACGTGTGATAAGAAATCCCCTGTAGAACTCTTTTACCCACAGTACCCTCAAATGTAAGGTAAATGTTTCGGCAGGCCTCTTAGGCGACAGTGTAATTGGAGCATTTTTTTATTGATGGACTTTTAAATGCACACCGATATTTACTTCTTTTACAAAATAATAGGGCTGCAAATTTTTACCGGGCATAAGAATAAATGAGATATGGTTTCAGCAGGATGCGTGCCCTGCTCATAACGCCGCTATTGTACGGGAAAATTATTCGTTAGCCGCGTAGGTCACTCGATCTCGCTCCGAACGCTTAGATTTGTAGAGCCACGTTAAATCTTTCACTTGTGAATTTTCTAAATGGACAGTACGTAATATCGATGAACTACGTATTAGATTATTCAATGCACGAGAAACATTAAACCTGTAGTTTTATAGAGAGCTAAAACAGAATTTGTGAGTAGATTAGGACATTGTTTTTTTTTTTCGAGGAACAAACAATTTGACGTTTGTAACAAAACACAAAACAAACTAAACATTTGAAGATCACGCCAGACACTTGATTACAAAATGACATAAAATACGACATATTAAAAGTTGTACATCCTCCAGTTCTTAACCTAGGTAACCAATCACAAGAAGGTTATTACAATTATTGTCGTTTAATTTATTTGTTAAAACCCCCTCATTCTCAAAGCTATTAGGCAAATTTGTGCTTAAAAAAAAGATGTCCGTTTTTCGTGCCGGTGACTGTAGTTTTAATGCACCTTGAAGGAATGCAACTAGCGGTGCTGCGGTGGATTCATGTCCGAAGAGAAGGGATTTTTTGGTGGGTGAAAGTCTAATACACCGGCTAGGGGAGGAGTATCTCGAAGGTGCGTAATACGCCCTCCCTCTCCCCCAAAAATTGTTTTGCTGTACCAGAGCAAGTTCTTGTTTCTTAATCCCCTTAATAAATAATTTTATGGTTTCGAGCAACAATTATCACTTCCTTTCTAATATCTCTTACTTAAAAAAAACAACAGAACGTAACAAACGTGCAAAAATAGCGTGTACCGGAAAATAATTTGAGTAAAAAATAAACATTTCACAGAGGTGTTGGTTTCAAACGGATCGTACTGTATACATTATCACTTAAGAATCAATATTGTTTGGTTGTTGCGTATATTTGGATCGCCTGCCACTCATAACGGCTGTTCGTTCGAATAATTCGATTGCGTGCCTCCCAGAAGGCCTTGCATTTTTAGCTACCCTCGTAGGTAGCAGTTTTTTCAGCCCCTTTTTTGTACCACACAAGTTTAGAGTCGTTCGACAAAGCAACACATTTTTTGTATATCTCATTGCATCAAAATCATCACAAACAGTTTTGTAAATTATTATTGTTTAAACAATAAATCAACAAGAAATATACAGTCCACATCCACGCATCTTTATTGCAATTTTGAAGATCACACACAAAACAAAAAAATATATTTATTTATTTCATATAATTAGGCAATCTTCGTTATATAGTTATAGATATTTTTGCTTGGAAGATTTGGAAACTGTCTGATAAATAGACACCTATTGCCTAATTCTATTTTATCTACACTTATTACATCCGGAAACATGGTAAATTGTAGTACAAAAAGTTATTCGATTTCATTCATGCCAAACGAAGGTTAAACGTTAAATATACATACATACGACATACATACAACTTATGAATCACAAGATTATTCTCACTGGAAATGTGGTAATTTCCGAGTAGTGTAGGTATATTCCGGTACGTAACATACATATGTTATGTTTTTCATTCACCTACATTATTCTTAGTATGCAATACGAGATGTCTAGGCCATATGTATTTTACATGTGTTTATTATTTATGTGATGTTTAATAAATTACTTTTGGTTTACATATGATTTAAGCCTTCTTGATAAATCTCTTTCTTTCATAATATATAAAATCAAATATATTAGTGATATTTGATTATACAGTGAGCACGTAAAGGTTGTAATGAATTCATTTAAAATTCAGGTGTTTTTTTTTCTCGAAGAAGTGCTCGGACCCGTTGATTTTTGATTTTAGTTGCCATTTTTCTGGTGATTATTTCATGTATACGGGCTGACCCATAAAAATGTTATGCCACTTATTTTTTTTTAACGGAAGCACCTTTTTTATTTCATTTTTAAATTCTACGTCAAATTCTGAACATATTTTCCGAAAAAAATTGTAGAAGCCTAAAAAATTCAACTGAACTTGAACTTAAATTATGTAAATAAAACCTTGAATTGAGTCATACTGTTGACAGTGACAGATGACTCATATCTCAAGTGACCTTGACTTAGCAAAACTTATTACGATAAGTTTTTGTTTAATGGTAAGTCTCAATGAAAGATTGCGAATTGAGATACTGATGATGGTAAGAAGAAATATATCGTGATTTAGGTCACGTCAGAGATAATCATACGAAAGGTCGGTTTACGGTATCAGAAGCTATACCGCTAAATGTATTGCTGGCTGTTGAATAAGACCACCATAAGCCTAGCCGCAGTACTGCTTTGAAAAATCAGATCTGCCAGACATCCGTCCCAAAGTAATTAAAGTAAAATAAATGGTATCCTTGGCTCATGAACTACAAACGACTCGAATTTTACGAGGTACTCATGAATTTATGCAATAAGAAATGCATGCAAAAAGAATTGTATTGTCGGATGAGGCAACGTTTTGTCTCAATGGAGGTGTAAACAACAAAACTGTCGGTATTGGGATACTGAAAATACCCGCTGGATAATGGAATGTCATATCCAATATCCTCAAAAAGTTAATGCTTGGGCAAGCATTTTTGAAAACAAGATTTTGAGCCCTTTTCCTTTGGGAACTTAAACGGCGACAGGTATTTAGAATTCTTAGAAGATGACCTAGTACCATGTCTTGACACTTTATGCTCCGATCCAGATGATCCTGATACACAAAACGATTCCTTATGGTATCAGGAAGATGGAGCTCCGGCCCACTATACTCGTCCTGTGCGTGAGTACCTCAATAGGGTTTTCCCTGAACGATGGATTGATCAACGGGGTCCAATTAAGTGGCCGGCCAGATCTCTTATCTGTGGGGTTATCCTAAGTGTAAGGTGTACGTTAACCGACCAAACAACATCAAAGACTTAGGATAAGAGACGAAATGAGATTGATAGAACCCAACGTAGTTAATAACGTTTTGTAGGAATTTCTATATCGTTTGGGACGCTGGCAGGAAGTTGGTGGAGGTCATCATTTGATAAAATAATTTTTTTTATTGCATTTTACTGTATTTTTTAAATAAATATTAATATGTTGATGTTTCAAGTTACAGTGCATTTTTCTCGAAAGCGGTTTAATTCCGATATATGACATGATACATAAAATATGTTCAGAATTTGACGTAAAATTTAAAAATGAAATAAGTAATAGGTGTTTCAATTTAAAAAATAAGTGAGCCGTCATAACAGGTTTTTGGATCATCCTGTATATATGAAATTGTCATCACAAACACGGCAACTAAAATCAAAATATGGCATATAAGACACCCTTGTGTTAAGATTTAAAGCAATGGGTGAAGAACTTTCGGATATCCTAGATTTTTAACAAACGAACATTTACATTTTTACTTATATAGATTTATTATAATTTATGGCAAAGCTGTGGGCAGATAAAATATGCAAATTGACTTTACGATTTGGATTTTGCCTTATTTAGGTTTGCTTTTGCTGTATAAAGAGACTGTTGATTGACTGTTGACATTAGATATAATATCATTGGTATAGTTGGTACATTTCGTCGTAGCTAATTCAAATTTTCAGTGAACATTATTACTTTGTTCAAATTTAAAAACACAATCAGCATTTCTTGAGCCCCATTTTATTTATATTGGTGATACAATTAATTAACTTGAAACCAGAGGACTTTCTTTAAACGACAGTTGACGTATAATTGAATCTTTACAGACTAAAATTGAGACCTGCCAGAGTGCAGTAATTAAAATTATTTGGCTTCCGTTTTAAATGAAAATGATGGGTGGATGTGGAGTAATTTGCCTGGAAAATCGACGAAAAATCAAACAGGGATGTCTCTCCTGATTTCCTTTAATATCGACTGATTATTAAATTACTATTTTTAAGTGGCATTTGACGGCGGCAATACGGCGTAGAGATCGTACCGTGTGCTCCCAACCTCTACTTCGTGCCACTAAAAGAATGTTTTGGTACGATATTTATTCGTACGACCGAAATCGATGTGTGTGGGACTAGCCTAAATGTACGTATATTACTTACTTATTTTCAGTTCATTAAACTGTTTTATTGGATTTAGTGACAATGCGTCTACGTGCTTAACGGCTTGTTTCAGCTTAAATGTGTGACGTGGATTTAAGCCGTGTAACTGTTTACCAAGGACCAATATTTAATCACTCATATTAGATATTTCGTAAACGTAGAGAATCTTCATTATATTGTGTGGAAGCCATCTAATCGATTGAGTGATCGGAAATATTTAACTGATATACATCGTTCGTCTCAAGCTTCCACTTAACGGTTCTAATGATAGAATTTAGGACCAAAAAGTAAGAAAACAAATAATTTGAGAAAATGCTCATAGAAAAGCTATGTATGGATTAATAAGAAATAAAATAATAATTCCAATGTGAAGAAAGCTAGACAGGAATTAATACATAAAAACGTAGGTAATTATTTAAGAAAAAACAAAATTAAAAATAATAAATACTAAATTGAATCATGGAAACAGTAAAAACTTCTTGGAGAACGGAATGTACTTAGCAAAATGAAGAAATAAAATAAAATTAAGTTTAGAAAACGAGATATTTCTCGATCCTGTAGTAGGGCATTTTTATCGCAACGTAACTTACTACCACTAAATAAGTACTCCCTGTTACCATTCGATAAGTACCATACGTATTTTTTTGTTAATTAGATATAGCGCAGTGGCCAATTACATTTTACTTGGATCATGCAATTTTGGATTTTGTCCACCATCTTAACGGTTGATTGCTTCTATTTAAAGGCAAAATGAAATACACGTTGTAGCCATATGATAGATATGTGCATAGAAAAATACAAATAAAATATACAGGGTGACGAATTAGTGTGGCAAAGCTCGATATATCTGTTATCATATAAGTTATAAAAAAAGTTATTCACGAAAATTGTAGACGGTCTTAAATTTAACATTTTAAAATTATTTTCATATGTACAGGGAGTATTATATCACCAGGGTGAAACAAACATACGTTTTCATAAATGGAACACCGGGTATATGATTTAGGATAAGCTCATGTCTCACATCTAGAATATACAATTTCATTGAATTATACAGCGTGTTATGGTCAATTTTATATGCAAATTACAACAAATTACAACACAGTCTGAAATTTTTCTTTTACAAACATAGATTTTTTTATATTGGCTCACTTTTATAGCAAAGTGATATATATTCAAAACTATCAAAACTGAATACAGGGCCAGTCAAAACTCAAATACATTCATTTCTCAATCATTATAAATGGATCATCCTGTATTTTATATCACAAAAAGAAATAATAGTTTAGTCACTTTCATTTTTATTGAGCACTCTCTAGATCTAAAGTCATTAATTTCTAAGATATTTTAAAGTCTTTTTATAAAAGTGCGATTTTAAGAAATTATTTTAAAATAACGAGTTAATCGTGGAATAATGACAGTAAGACATTCTTAAGACTTCACTACTAGCTAGGAGATTATGTAATTGGACCACATTTTTTGGAAGTACGAGTGAATGGTCAAGTTTATTTAGACTTCTTAGAAAATCATTTACCGTTGTTATTGGAAAATGTTCCCCTAAACGTTCGTCAAAGGATGTGGTACCTGCATGATGTACTTGATAAACAAAGATTGAGAAATCTGGTAACTAAATAAAGTAAAGCAACAGATATGCCGCTAAAGTATACTTATTTAAAATTTTGAAAACGTGATGTATTACAATTAAAATAAACGGTATGAACGAATACTGTATGCGATAGGCTAATCGCAATTGTGAAGAGTTAAAATGAAAGAAAATTTCCAACGAAACGTAATTTGAAATACTTAGCTGTTTGAGCATGAGGAAATACGTGAGTCTTGGATGGGGGACTTATGGGTTCCTAACTTGAAGAGTGGGCTTCGATGCGGTAAAGGTAATAGCTAACACGCATCAGATGGTACTTATGACACGAAAGCTACGTGGTCTTGCCCTGATTAGCCGAAGATGAACGGTTCATTCTGTCTTGGACGGACGAAGAAGATAAGCTCGTTGTCCCGTCCTGGTCGGACGAAGACGAACTGTCGTCTTGCTCTGGTCGGGCAGAGACGAACATTGTGCGTCGTGAGCGGACGAAGGGAACTCGCGTTATGTTCCTTGTCCTGTCCTGATCGGACGAAGATCAATTTGCCGCGAATAAGTCAAAACGACCTGACTTTGCTTGAGAATTTACTTACGAAGAAGAGTTGTTAAAATGTCCTGAACTGGCTAAGGGTTTAACCGATCACAGACCGACAAAAATGCATTTAAAAATGTTATACGAAAACAAAGCTTTACTATGTTTGAATTAGGGGTTAATTACGTATTCATTCAAAATTAGCAATGTAATACGGATTAAAATGATACCTGACACAACTATATTTAATAAAAGAGAAAGATTAAATATAATCTAGAATCATAATAGTTAAATGCATATACCGAAAGAAGAGAATATTTGTCTGGCTACCTGATCAAGAATGTTTGTTGGGAGGGGCAGTTAAAGTGATGACGTATTCGTACTGTCGGCATTTCCGAAAATAAAGCAAAACCTTTAATTGCTTATTTCATTGAAAAATGTATAAATGAGCCGCAAATGTTGGCTGGATTATAAAATATCTTAAAAGGAAAACAATTCTTAAACTTACCCTAAAGAAACAGTTACGCAAATATGACGACAAATATTTTAGAGGAAAGAATTGTTTTAGGTTACGCGGAGAGTGTAACATAACAGAACCTACAAACGAATAAAATAAATGGTGTCGTAAAATATTGTAGGAACTTTTGATCTTTTTTTAAATTTTTATCGATGTTGTTACTACTGTGCATTTAAGTTTACTATATTTTCAGAATAAATTACTGCCGAATTAAGTTTCATTGTAGCTAGCGAGATTGTTTGATGGGGTACAATTACGTCGGCTATTTGGGTTATCATTGGCGCCTGTTGATATTATAGCTTTTATTTCTTGTTTTTTTGCGTATTTGTTCCAGTAGTATTCGTATTCATTTACACATACGCAATATGTTTTGCACATTCCAATGAACACAAATATAAACATATCGACCTTATATATTTTTGATACTTATTGTTAGATATGTTTAACCAATTAAACATTTTCCCATATTGTTTGCTAAATCCGAGGAAAAACCAAACACTTAAATATTTACCAAACAATACTTTTTCAGTTAAATCGTTCAGATAGTCAATTTTTGATAAACTTTATCAGAACAAATATGATGCCTGCAGGAGTGCCACCCCAAAATTTTTAAATTCCATTAGAGATACATAGATGTAGATATATAATGCGGAAGCAACAACTTGACTATAAAAAACCATAGTTTAACCTTGGATGACTATAAGAAGGCGAGACTAATAATAAGCACCCGCCTGCACGTCACACGTTAATTGCATTTAATTGCATATTATACTCCGTTAATTATGCTGTCGGTGACTATTTTAACTATTATCTTTTAACTATTTTCTTATATCACACCGATATAAACCATTGCTTTTAATCGAAGCTAAAGCCAAAAACAATGTAGCCAGCTAACAACTATTCTAAATTTGTAAACAAAAAACAAATAAATAATAACACTGGTTAACAAGATTTTTGTCCCAAGCACAAAAATGCCTGATTCCCATATACTTTTGCATGCTCAAATCAATTATGGTTTCAGAATTTCTCCATCGCCCTTAGTTTTTATGTTCCAGGATATTCGCTTATTTACCTAAAATATGCATGCACAGGTATGTAGTATAAGAGAACATGCCTTGACGTTATTTCAGTTGTCGGCTAAAGCTCGGTGAATTAACATATACGCTGACCTTCTTAAATACATTATAAAATCGTAACACATTATCACACATAACACTACACAATACGAAAAGGGATTCAGAAGTCCTCTACAAATTAATATTACGGATTTATGCAAGATACTAGGCGCGCACAGAAAGACAACTACAGTTCTAGAGGTGTTACTGGCACTGAAGAAGAGGAACGGCAGCCAGAGGAGTCGATTTGTATTTCTCTTGTACAAGGCAACATGTAAAAATTATTTAGTAACTAAGTAATTGGAACGTTGCTAGGTAACGGATAAATAAAAATAGTATCAGAAACGTCAAATGACAATTTCTAGCAGCTAAAGTTATTAATCAAATAAAGTGGTAAATTGTCTAAAGTGAAGAAGGAAAAGTAGATATTTGAAGTAAGATATTAGAAGTAAAGAAAGGCCGTACAGGAAGAAGGTGGAACACAGTACACTTACACGTTACAGCGGTATATTTAAGGAATTTATGAATTCAACTTAAAATAAGAAAATTAAATATTACCAGAATTTGTTGTATTTCTTTTATATAGTAACCTATTCAAAATTCTACTTAATAACGTAATCTTTACTTGCAAGTAGTTAGTGGGTAGAATGATTTTTACTTGGTTACTTGGTTACTTGGTTAACGGCATACTCCTACTTACCTGAATCTGTTTTAAAAAAAAATAAAAAATACTCTTACCACCTTGTTGAGTTAAGGACGTTTACTCAACAAGGTGGTAAGGGTATTTTTTTAATTTTATTTTAAGCCACCGTATCCTGTTATTTTATATTAGAACTGTTTTGAATGCAAAATCATACCATTCTCTAAATTTGTTATCTGAAATTGTATATAATTACACAAACATACGGTTTTAATAATATTTATTTCAACTATGTAGAAAGAATGTAAATACTTAGCGGTCGCACATAAAAGAAATGGCGTAATGGTTTAACCTTGAGTTTAAAAAACTGAGATTTGTATGAATGTATACACTACCAGTCGTAAGTAGTGGCTCAACTTTCGGTATGTAACTTACGCAAGTATCATATTTTTCTGTAACAAACACAAGAAACGTCGGCAAGAGTGGCCATATTTACGTCGTTTCTTTCTAACTGCATCCATATCGAAAATATGTACCTACACAGCTAGTCCACGCTGGCACATCGGTTCGATACAAATCCCTAGAAACCGCTAGAATCCCACAGGCGCACACTGGCGAAATTTCTCGAAATCGTAGTCAAATAACTGAATATGAAACCTGTTGCTGGTGCTAAGTAAATCATTTTATACTAAATTCATGATCAAATTGTTTACACAATCTTCTTAAAAGTAGATGCACTATAAATGTTTGAAGAAATATCTTTCTTATCATTTCCTTTAAGCAAAAAGTTGTCTATCAAAAGAGATTAAGCGGTAATTATTGCAGTGCCAAAAACAATTAACCGTAAAAAATGCTATTATAGGTGCATGGTTTGTTGCTGGAATCACCATACTAGCAAGGGCAATGAAAAGGGGTACAAGCATTAGAGACGGACTCGAGTTTCTGCGTACGCCTGGCGTCATGAGTGTCTCATCAAATGCTAAACCCACTTTCAATGCGTCGCCGAATTTATTGCGAACTGTCGCAGCCACTTGCTTGCGCCACGATATACCCCATCTAGGGGACACCGGTCAAACACAAGCCACCGAGACAAATGCAATAGAGCCAGTAATGCAGTACACTTCATCTAGCTCGGACAGTGCGTGGACTGTCAGACCCGCCAGAGAGACTGCGTATGTTTTGATTCCAGGAACGGCTTAACAATGGCGTAACATAAGAAACATTAAAAGTGCCAAAACCAATTAACCCTAAAAAATGCCATTATAGGCGCATGGTTTATTGCTGGAATCACCACTGTCCAATGAAGTGTACTGCATTACTGGCCCTATTGCATTTATCTCGGTGGCTTGTGTTTGACCGGTATCCCCGAGATGGGGTATGCCGTGGCGCAAGCAAGTGGCTGGGACATTTCGCAATAAGTTCGGCAACGCATTAGCGATGGAAGTAGGTTTAGCATTCGGAGAGACGCTGAAGACGCCTGTTGGGCGGAAACTCGAGTCCGTCTTCAATGCTTGTACCTCCTTCATTGTCCTTGCCGGTATGGTGATTCCAGCAACAAACCATGCGCCTGCAATGGCACTTTTTACGTATAGAATGAGTTTTTGAAAAGAAAAAATAGCTGCGACAATTTGCGCTGTTAGAATATTTTAAATTATTTTTTTTTTAATTTAAAGATACATTTCTTTTCTTCACAGGCTCACGATCTAAATCTGTTTCGCTAACCCGCGATGAACTAGTTGAATATCTAAGAAGCTGTTCATTGGACCATTTCATAGAAAGGTGTAGTTACTTATACAGGATGACGCATTAGTGTGGAAAAGCTCGATATATCCGTTATCATATAAGATATCAAAAAAGTTATTTAGGAAAATTGCAGACAGTCTTAAACTTAAAATTATTTTCATATATACTGGCTGTTCCATATCACCAGGGTGAACCAATTCTAATAGGCGCCTCGTAGGCGCCCCGGCGTTTAATCATTTAGGGCATCTATCTTTGTGGCGTTTAAAAGAGGTGAGGCATTTATTACAATGCGACGTTTATTTCGAATTAAACCAAATCCTCATCTTTATTCTTTTGCTATCCATCTCAATTGTATTGCAACTTAGTTTTGATGGAAAACGACATCGTTTTAGTATCACATACAGAATTCAATCTGAATCTGGTTAACGGGGATTCCCCTACCTAATTGACGTTGATTGTACCCACTTCGCATACAAATGCGGCATTTATTAGAGTGCGGCGTTTATTTCATTCGGTATTATTATTGGACTAGCGGCACCAATTAGAAAGAATACGGTACATTTAGAAATCACTGTACCGACACTGCTAAACGGTTTGTCCAATTATATCGATGGTATAATATGCCAACAACCGTTCACAAGGTATTGATACATAGTACGAAGATTATATCTTCTGAAATTCTCCCAGTTGGACAACTGGCGAAGGAAGCCCTGGAGGGGCGAAATAAGGACACTAAAAGATACAGAGAAGGTTTTGCCAGGAAATTTTCGAGGCAGAAAAATATGGAGGATATCTTTCATAGCCTCCTTGTATTTTCAGATCCTTATATTAGTAGCATGAGGAAGTTGAAGAAATACCCTTCTGAAGTTATACAATTTTTACAAGAACCTGAAATAGAAGAAAGTGTAACTGATTGAGATGCCGAAGTATGTGATTCAGATTAAATATAGCAGTAGTATACATATATGCATATACATATATGCTGTGATTGTTTTACGTAAGATGAAGTAATAATAAATTATTTTATGGTAATCCCTGGTTGAGGTATTTATTTACATATTGTTGCTGTTATATCACTTAATCTTAAGCTTATCTGTCCTTTTCAATCAATACTAGTTACCCAAATTAATAGCATATGATTCAACCAAATAAATCAATTGTTAACCTAAATTAGTTAGATTTAAATATATGGTTTGAGGTAATAAACATTTTTATATCTGTTTCTGATCTCCTTATTTTATTCTAGATCCTAACATACCTACTTATATTTAACTTAAACTGTTTACTCTAATCGTGAATTACATATTGTAATATTAAGCTAACTTGCCCGTCTCAATCAATAGCACACTAATTACATTCAACAATAATCATGGGTTCGCATTCTGCGTTTGTATATTTTTTGATGGGTACTGTATATAATCATGAGTATAAATATTATATATACCATTTATCACATCATTTCTATCTTCACAATGCCTTCTCACCACAAAAACTTCAAAATGTACTTTTATAAATATAAATTTCCGGAAATTTCGCCATTGTAGGACGGATGGAATTTTTTTTTAAGTACAACAAAAATATTTATTAGTGTGAGCCCGATTTTAGGCACATTTGTTGCACATGGAAGAAATAAAAGGAAAGAAATTGAATGTCTGTACATGAAAATGAAATGTTCAAAGAAATTTTAGTCATCTAAAACAGAATTTCCGGTTTGATTTGTTTTTTGAAAAAATAAACGCTTATAATCTACAATAATACCACCAAAATAACAAAAGTACCCATAAATTCATACTTTTATCAATAAAATATTCTTAGAAGTTGCCGATCGTTAGTTTTGCTTCCTACTTTATCTGGTAATTTGCGCAAACAAACTTTCGTTTTCAGTTATGTGCGTGAATTGTTGCGGGTCATCGTAAACAATCAGAAAAACAAATGCGTAATTTCGGCAGACGCTAAAACATGTACGTAATTCAAATAAACAATAACATATATATAACATTTGATGTACAGTAGCAAGTCCATTGTATTTACAAACTATTTTAGTTATCACTAAAAGCACCTAATGGATCTGGCAGTTTATATAGCCAAACATTTAGAAATTGGAATACAATAGATGATACAAATGCTAATTATGCAGACAAAAATTGTTGGACATTAAGGTCGTTTGGAATTGCAAATATTCTTTGTAGTATACTTGTTCATGAATCTCATACAGATTTTAACGTATACTACACATACATCTGCAACGTTTGATATACGCGGGGGACATTCTAAAAAGATTTTTTGGGTTATATCAGTTTAATAATTTGTTTATAATTCATCCAGATGCATATGTTCCTAAAATGTTTGTTTTTATGCTTCTACTTCATCATACGTACATACATACATGTGGCTAGGTTTTAATAAAAACTCCAACTGTGATGAAATGTTGGATGCCGATATACATAACTTCATGTTAAACATAAACGCAGCCATGTTTACATGTATTTAGAATATAATCTTTACGAGTGTAAACGTATGTTTTACTTATTCTATGCATGCAATGGCGCTTACGAATCCTGATATTTGTGTAATCCCATGAAATGACGTACTATTGGCATTTGGGATTCTACTGGTGTTAATTTGGAAATAGTTATGCACTATATGTTGCATATAATGGACATTGTCCGAAGGAATACGTATGCCCTAAATTTGCAAATCGTTTGTTAAGCTTTGTGTGCTATAAGCACACGCGTGATTTAAAACATTTTATGCAACTTGGGTTAAATTGTACAGAACAGAATCAGAGGCAGTCTATTCTATAGTGTGTAATGGGTCTGCTTAGTCAGTGATTACACTGGTTAACAAGATCTTTGTCCCAAACACAAAAATGCCTGATTCCAATATACTTCTGCATGCTGAAATCAATTATGTCTTCAGAATTTCTCCATCACCCTTAGTTTCTATATTCCAGGATATTCGCTTATCCACCTAAAATATGCATGTATAGATATGTAGTGTAAGAAAACATGTCTTGACGTTATTTAAGTTGTCGGCTAGAGCTTGGAATTGATCAAGTAGCATGCAATGGTTAATGTTTGAACATGTCTTGACATGTTAAGATCTGTATTTCCCATTCCTAGATAGCATAGCTGGTTGAATGAACATATAGGCTGACGTTGTTAACGTTTTAAAGAGTGTTGCGTTGTGGTGCACTCAAGCTATTGTAGTGAAACCGCGAACATTCTATCACCTGGAGAAACGCCAAGGAAATGTGTAAATCATCCGAACTCCTTTTGCTACATTTGCCGCGAATTGACATTTAAATATCAAAAACCGTCTTTCATACCTCTCCTTAAAAAGTGCTACGAGCAGCATTTCAAGTTTAAAGTGGGCGATGAAGACAAAAGCTGGGCTCCCCATATTGGCTGTGTTACGTGTATCAGACTTCTTGCAGCGTGGGCTAACGACATATGCCTTTTGCTATTCCTATGATTTGGAGGGAACTATCAGATCATATTACCGATTGCTATTTTTGTCTAACGAATATAAGTGGTATGACTTCTAAATCCAAACATACTGTAGAATATCCTAATATTCCATCTATATTGAAGCCAGTACCTCACAGTCCGGAATTACCTACGCCTAAACCTCCACAAAACATGACACTAAACGACGATGAAAGTGCTGATGATACCAAGGCAAATGGAGCCCTACTAAGTTGGTAGACTATTGCTTGATAGATATTTACGTGCTTACACACATTTTCTCATCACTGTATATTGAATCTTTGTAAATTTTGAAATCCTCAATTCGAAAGAGACGTTAATTCGTGGATCTTCATACTAGTATTTATGGTTGTCATAATTACACAAAAAGGCAATGTAACGGACGGAATGTAATTGCGTGCAAATATACTGAACTCTTCAAAGGCAATTATGAAATTAAATTTACAAATTCGTATTGTACACATATGTATTATAAACAAAAAATAGCATGTCGTGACATTCATCGCGATAACCAATTCGCAATACGTTCGGACAAAATTATCCCTTTTCATTTAATGATTTAATCAAAACGTATGGAGGGTGTGCATCTATTATGAATGTTAGTTTAATGGAAAAATTGCGAAGTGAATTACTATTAATTAATTATTAAAATTAATATGTTGAACGACTTCTTTCCAAGTTTCTAAAGTTTTGGCAAAAATTTCATTGATTTCTATATGTTATTTTCTTTTGTATTTCCCTTGGCCTCAATTCCCTTGGGGTGCACACGTGTAATTAAAAAAAAAGTATTTGATTATTTGGATAAAAATAAAACGTCAAATTTATCTCAAATACTGCTGTAGAACGATAATAGAAATTGTGTGTAATCACATTTGTTGAAATTCAACAAGAACATAATAAGTATTTCTCCATTTTGGTATTTTATAGTAACTACTTCAAATGTCCTAGAAGAGTCATGAAACACAGAATCAAATTCTGCAGCGATTAGTAATAGGTTTCTCTATACCTACCTTTTTTCATTTCCCTGTTATTAATAATTGTGTATTTTAAAGGCATATCTTGCTAGAACTAACCCAATCCTTCGCAATAAATTTCAACCAAACAATGTATTTATTGGCTTAACACAAAAAATGTGCAAGATGAAGAAAAAATGTAAAAAATAAGGAGAAAAGTAAACTGAAGGCACTTTGAGTTCTTTTTTAGTTAGCGTCTCAAAAAATAAGCATGCCTTGAAAAACATTTATTATACACTTTAATTTTTTCGTAGCAGAACTTACAATTGGTTAGTAAAATATTTTCTTTTATAATTGTTTATTAGTATTAGTGTTGGTTTTTAAGTGATAAAAAAGTTAAAAGAATCTGTAGAAAATTTAATTTAAAGTATTGTATTGCGAAAAATTGGGTTAATCCTTGTTAGGAAAAGAGAAATAATCACGTTTTTGCTAGGAATATTAAGTCAAGGGAGGTATTTATGTTATTCGGGACAAGACGAAAAGGCCTTTCTATTATCGCTGCGTAACTGTTAACTTGTGTATTGAATTCATAGCAGTTAACGGTACTTG